>BLSH010553177.1:161143-181595 GCA_018402905.1 Glandirana rugosa | reverse complement strand
ACAACAAACTGTCAAGGATTTATCTATTCCCGTTCCGGTGGACCACTACAGTGGACTACTGAAGTGGACCACCGTGGCGGGTGAAGACTGTAGTGGCCGGTGGTCCACTACTGTCGTCCACCGGGGTGGGGAATGGATACCGCTCAGTCGGCTCACAGACACTGGGGGGAAAGCATCGGATCATCTCCGCTGCTGCCGGCGGGTCCGGTAAGCGGCGGAGATGACCGGAAAGCGGCGGGAGGGGGGGGTGCACCTCTCCCGCCGCTGATAAAAGTGATCTTGCGGCGAATCCGCCGCTAAGATCCCTTTTATCTTGCAAGGAATCGCCTGCTGAAAAAAACGGTATCTGAATGGTGCCTGCAGCTGCAGGCACCATTCAGATATCACCACTCAAACCCAAGGACGTCATATGACGTCCAGCGGTACGGAAGTGGTTAAATAGGTAAGGGGTGGGGCCACCTGCTGTCATCACCTGGTGGCCGGTGATGTCAGAAGTGGGCGGTGCCACCAGGTGAAGTCATCAGGTGACATCACCAGGTGGCCTTGCCCTTATCTATTTAGGAACTGTCAAACAACAGAGCAGGCATTTGGTGGTTAGCCTTTGTCACGGGTGGACCGTTTTTTTTCCGAGTACGATGGGCATCGTGATTAAAGATGGATCTACATTGGGGACATAGTTTTTTTATTTTTTAATAAAGGAGTTGGCAAAAACTGCCTCCTGTCTTTATTTATTTTTGACACTTTTTTTGATGAATGGGCACCATGTACCCCATACTCATTTACATAGGGAGGCTGCTGGGATCTGGGGGCCCCCTTGTTAAAGAGGGCTTCCAGATTCAGATAAGCCCCCTGCCTGCAGACCCCCCACAACCACAGCCCAGACCCTAAGTGGAGGGTTTCAAGTTTGGGTCCAAACTTTTGTGATGTTCGAGAGTTCTGGTACGAACCGGATGGCGGGTGTTTAGTCCAACTCTATTTGGGAGGAGCTGCTGTACTAACTGTGCAATGTTAGTACAGCGATCTCCCCACAGGGGAGACGGTCCCCCCACCAGAACACACCGGTCAATGCTCTCAGCCATTGGCTGAAGGCAATGATCGGATGCTGATCGGCAGACCTTTTTTCGGTCACGCCCCTTCGACAGAAGCTGGCTGCATGGCCAGCTTCTGTTAGACTGGCTGTCGTACACACAGGCTGGATGTTGGCCTGTTTCTATTAAACCGGCTGATGCTGTCCGATATACGCTGCGTGTTTACGGCCCTTTAATCTGGCTCCGTGATCTAGAAAGTATTAAAGCCACTTAAAAATAATTACAACCAGGCATCTAAAATTTTCAATACTTTTCAATCAATTATGTTTACGTAAGTTTCAAATGGGTGTTTTAGATGTAAACATGTAATACATGGCAAATAGCATAGCATCACATAGCATAACTGCTGCATGTTCTTTTTCGTGTTTTAGATATTTACTAAACCCTTCTCGTCCTGCCTAATTTTCTGGATTTTGCTGATGGCTGAGCTGTGCCTCTAAGTCAACAGACAAAATGACTGGAGTCACACTAATCTTTCAGAACAATAATGTATATTTTGAAGAAGTGCAGGTCATATAAACATAGCAGTAAAGCTTATTTTTTTTAAACATTAAAAAAATGTGTCAGAACTGGGCAATGCAACCTAAGCATATGATTGCACAGGGCCAAGCAGAAACTGCATTAATTGAAAACTGTGTTTCAAGCCAAAATTACCTTTTCAATATGAAACCAAAATCAAGAACACGGGGACATGACCTCAAACTAACTGGGGGGAAGTTCAAAACTAATCTTAGAAAGTATTATTTTACTGAAAGGGTGGTTGATGATGGACTCGATGGACTACTCAGTATTTTTCTGCCGTCACTTTTCTATGTTTCTATGTTTCTATTTCAGCCTGCAGCCAGCTATGAATCTTGAAGTTGCCAAAAAAATCAGATGTTGCTTCTTTGCAAACATGGAAACCTTGTGGGTAATTTGTACTCTATGTAGAGAATGACCCCAGAATAAACACATCAGACCCTTGAACCCTCCTCTCATGTAAAAATGGCAAAAAAAATTAGGCGAAAACAAAAAATACTATATATACTTACCTTATACCCCAGCTTCTGTGGTGCCTAGGCAAGAATGATTTCATGGTCCTTTTAGTGAGATCCTGGGAAAGTGAACGAGGATCTTAAAGCTTATGAAATAAGCTTTGAGATAAGCTTATTTCATGAATACTCATGCTCTATTTTAATCTTCTCTACTAATCTGTGTTTTTTTTATTTATTACAGTGTTTTTACATGCAAATTGAATTAATATGTGGTCCTTGTATGTTGCTGCAAGCTCCAAATGTTTTTTTTTTTTTTTGCTTGTTTTTTTGAAACATGCACAGTAGTCACAGAATAAAAGTAGAAGAACATGCAATGAGGTTTGCTAAAATCACATTAATTTATGGAAAGGATTTTTTTCCCAACAGTAAGTGAAATTTAAAAAAAAAAATGAAATTAGTTCACTTTAACATTAGTGGCACATCAATTTATTTAATGTTTCTAAGTTGCAAATGTGAACTCACAGTTTAAAAAAGAATCTTAGTTCAAGGTGTAATTAAACCCAGACTATAAAAAACAGAGAGTGCATACTCACAAAGACACTAAAGTATTTGTTTTGTGTAGAGTTAAATATACCTGGTTCATCCTGCCTTCAGCTGTCCCTCTAATCTTTTCTGTGTCCCCACTCCAGCCTGAGAATGTTTAGACCAGCTGTTGCCATCTACTGAGCATGTTCCAGTTTTCGTTCCCTTCTAAGCTCTTCATTTCCTCCTTTTTTCTTATCTGTGCAGCCCACATGACTATAGTCACGTGGCCGTATACACAGTAGTAAATTACAGTTCCCTCCCTCCCTCCTCCTCCATGTCCTCCTTTTGCTAATGACTTTAGTGGCGGGATATAGTATGCCGATTGATTACATTCCCTAAGAAACTCACAAAAAGCTTAGTTTTAATATAAATCAATATTACATATATTAAATGTAGTTGCTAATACCTGTAAAGCAAATAAGGGCCTTGGATGCAGAAGCCATCTAAACATAATAAAAGCTAGTAACAATTACCTTTGACTCCGCCCACACCATATTACTGCACAAAAAATACACATTTGATGGTCAATAAAGATTTATAGGGAGCTATTTTTTTAAACTTTTTTTTTAATCGCCAATCAGGGCTGTGCAGACACAGACTCATACTGTAGACAGCATACATCAGCAGAGTAATAGAAGCCCATTCCAAGGATCTTTCCCTGCAGATGCCAAAGACAGGGAAAGATTGTGTTACCACATAAGAGCGCTGCAGGAATACAGTACTTAGAGGATTAAAAAAGATCAAACAAAATACAGTGGCATGATATATGAGTGAATTATGGCAAATAACACTTCTCTGTGAGCCTAAGCCGACTGTAGGCTCTCCGCTCTGGCATCTATGTCCCCCATCCAGGGTGTTCCACTGAGGGTGCAAGTCAGTCTTGGAGTCCACCCTGAGTCAATGTAATCCACAGAACAAAAAAAGGAGAAAGGCTGGTGCCGTGGAAGTTGGCTAAAACATTGTTTTATTATTGCATGTGAACAGTCAAAAAAGCCAACGTGTTTCTGCTGTTAGGCCTTAATCATGGCTCACAGAACAAGGTGAAAAAAAAAATATCATGTGGTTGCAGGGCGGCTTCAGCATATCCTCATTCAGTTGAATTGGTTGTGTTTGGCGGGGCTGACTGCCAAATGCAGAGAAGGGGAACATTTTTGCTGTGACACAATGCAAAGCAAAGGGAATAAGAATCCCCTTAGAGAGTACAGTGGGGGTACAGTGTTAGCCAGCACTATAGAAGAAAAAGTGGGAGTGCTTTTTTCAGATGATTGCAAAATGAGCAAACAGTGTGACCAGGCAGTGGGAAAAGCAAATAGAATTCTAGGATGTATCAGTAGAGGGATCACCAGCAGTAGGAGGGGGGTTCTGATACCCCTATATAGATCTTTAGTGAGACCTCATTTAGAATACTGTGTCCAGTTCTGGAGACCTCACTTACAAAAAGATATTGATAAGATACAACGAGTTCAGAGACAGGTAACAAAAATGGTGAAAGGTTTGGGGGATAAAACATATTAGGAGAGACTTTAGGAACTTAATATGTACAGTCTGGAGGAAAGAAGGGAAAGGGGAGACATGATTGAAACCTTTAAATACATCAAGACAAGAGGAAAAGGCTACCCCAAGGGCCAGTGGGACTTTAACCCCTTCCCGCCGGTAGGACGTCCATGGACGTCCTAGACTTTGAGGGGTAATATCTGAATGGTGCCAGCAGCTAGAGGCACCATTCAGATATCATTTTTTTCAGCTGGCGATTCTGTACACCACAAGAATGATCATAGCGGCAGTTCAGCCGCTTGATCGTTCTTGTAGGCAGCGGGAGGGGACATCCCCCCCTTCCGCCGCCATTCGGTGCTTCTCCCGTGCCGCCCGTACGATCGGCGGCAGGGAGAAGAGATCCGTCGCCGCTGGAGTGTCATCAGGGAGATGACTGATGACCATCTGGTCACCAGTCATCTCTATGACCCTCGGAGGACCGGGCGCGATGTTATGACGTCACGCCCGGCCCGGCTTTAGTAAACAAAGCCGTGATCACGGCTGGAAAGGCTGGGATCGGAATTTTTTTTCTGATCTCAGTCTTTCCAGCCTGCAGGAGAGATGTGAGGTCATATTGACCCCATATCTTTCCATAAAGAGTACCTGTCACGCCCCATTCCTATTACAAGGGATGTTTACATTCCTTGTTATAGGAATAAAAGTGATCAAAAAAAAATTAAAGACACAGTGTAAAAATAAAAAAAAAAAGTAAAATAAATAATAATAACAAAAAAAAAATTAAAGTCCCCCCGTCCCCGCGTGCTCGCACGCAGAAGCGAACGCATACTTAAGCCCCACCCACATATGTAACCGGTGTTCAAACCACACATGTGAGGTATCGCCGCATACGTTAGAGCGAGAGCAATAATTCTAGCACTAGACCTCCTCTGTAACTCTAAACATGTAACCTGTAAAAAATTTTAAAGCGTCGCCTATGGAGATTTTTAAGTACCAAAGTTTGGCGCAATTCCACGAGTGTTCGCAATGTTAAAGCATGACATGTTGGGTATCAATTTACTCGGCGTAACATCCTCTTTTACAACATACAAAAAAATAGGGCTAACTTTACTGTTTTGTATTTTTTTGATTCACTAAACTGTTTCTTTTCCAAAAAAAACGTGTTTGAAAAATTCCTGCGCAAATATTGTGTGATATAAAAAGTTGCAATGATTGCCATTTTATTCCCTAGAGTACCTGCTAAAAAAAATATATATAATGTTTGGGGGTTCTGAGTATTTTTCTAGCAAAAAAATTATGATTTTTACATGTAGGAGAGGAGTGTCAGAAATGGACCGGTAAGGAAGGGGTTAAATGAGGGCCGTGACAGCTGAGTCACGGGTATCCTCCATCCCTAATATGAAACAAAAAAAGAGAGGAGAGGGGTTTGGGACTTTGAATGACGCATGTATCCTGAAAGCATATACCACTGCAATTATAAGTAAAGGTAGTTTTATTGTACACAAGTATCAACATTGGTTGAATCATAATATACGCAAATACATTGATGCAAGAGTAAGTTCATATATATACACATAATATGTGACATGGTACAAGATAACAAAGTGGACAGCAGAATTCATAAAATATGAGTAAAAATGTATTTGTGTATATTATGATTCAACCAATGTTGATACTTGTGTACAATAAAATTACCTTTACATAATAAAACGTACAATTACATGTAATTGCAGTGGTATATGCTTCCAGGATACATGCTTCATTCAAAGTCCCAAACCCCTCTACTCTCTTTTTTTGTTTCATATTAGGGATTGAGGATACCCGTGACTCCACTGTCACTAGCCCTTGGGGTAGCCTTTTCCTCTTATCTATAAGCAATTAGCAATGGAAGCATGCATCTCATGGATAGTTTAACACTGACACATCCTCCGTGTGTTAAGGTTATACCTCTATGGATGGTTTGGTCCATGCCCCGCCAGCCACACTTCCACTGTGGGTGCTCTGCTGCCTTGCCACCAGATTATAGCTCCTCAGCTCCCGGGGGAGACAACATCCCCAGCCTATCTCCAGCATTAGCTACTTAAATTCACAGTTACAGCATACTTGTAAGTATGGGTGGACATTTTAGTATCCTTTTCCCTCATGGCTTTTTCTAGTACTACTCATTGATTATTATTTTTACACCATTTAGATATCTCTAACGCATTGCTCCTGATGAGTGGTAATGAACACGAAACGCGTCAAGCCACTGACACCATCATCATGCGTTACTATATGGGAATCAATTTTTCAATTTTTAGACCTTCAGGTTTTTTACTGTACATGTTTACTTTGATCATGTATTTTTGACAACATATTTTATGAATTCTGCTGTCCACTTTGTTATCTTGGGCCCTGTCACATATTATCTGTATGTAATGTATATGAATAGAGTTGAGCGGACACCTGGATGTTCGAGTTCGCCGGGTTCGGCCGAACCTCGTGAAAACGTTCGGGTTCGGCACCGAACTCGATCCGAACTTGACCCCGGACATCCAACCCCATTGAAGTCAATGGTGACCCGAACTTTTGGGCACAAAAATGGCTGTAAAAAAGTCATGGAAAGGGCCAGAAGGCTGCAAAAAGGAAGCAAAATGGGGGTAAGAGTAGGACAAGTGCCCTGCAAACAAATGTGGATAGGGAAATAACTTAAAATGACATAAAAAAATATTATTAATATTATATTAATATATTATTATAATATTATAATAATTGGAGAAGGAGGTGGAGGTGGATGTGGAGTAGGAGCCTGGAGGTTGAGGAGGCGGTGACCATGGCGGTGTAGGTGGAAGTGGTGGTGGAGGAGGAGGAGATAGCCAACACTGTTTTTTGTTTGTTTTTTTTTGAGACATATTAACAAAAAAAAAGGATACCAATGGCTGTGTGAGGCCGGTCTAAATGTCTATTCTGCACAAGGTACAGACAAGTCTTGTGGGATCCATACCTGGTTCATTTTAATAAAGGTTAGCTTGTCCACGTTGGCTGTGGACAGGCGGCTGCGCTTGTCTGTAATAACGCCCCCTGCCGTGCTAAACACACATTCAGACAATAGACTGGCTGCAGGGCAGGCCAGCACCTCCAAGGCATAAAGGGCAAGCTCAGGCCATGTGGCCAATTTGGAGACCGAGAAGTTGAATGGGGCAGACCCATCAGTCAGTACGTGCAGGCATGTGCACACATACTGTTCCACCATGTTGCTGAAATGCTGCCTCCTGCTAAGACGTTGCCTATCAGCTGGTGGTGCTGTTTGTGGTGGCGTGCTGCTGACAAAGCTTTTCCAGATTTCGGCCATGCTAACCCTGCCTTCTGAGATGCTGGCGGTGCCACAGCTGCGTTGGCGACCTCTTCCTCCTCTTCCTCCTCCTCCTCCTCTGCCTTCGCCTTGTGCTTCCACTGAGCCCCCGGTGTCATTTGTGAATGCCCTCAGCAGCGCGTCTACCAGAGTGCACTTGTAGTCACACATTTTCTGCTCACGCTCCAGTGAGGGAATTAAGGACGGCACGTTGTCCTTGTGACGGGGATCCAGCAGGGTGACCACCCAGTAATCAGCACAAGTTAAAATGTGCGCAACTCGGGTGTCATTGAGCAGGCACTACAGCATGTAGTCGATCATGTGTGCCAGGCTGCCCAGAGGCAAAGACAAGCTGTCCTCTGTGGGAGGTGTATCATCTGTGTCCTCCGTATCCCCCCCAGCCACGCTCCAGTGATGCCCAGGAGCTGCGTTGGGTGCCACCCTGCTGTGAACACGGTTCCTCCTCCTCCTCCTCCTCCTCATCATTTTCGTCCTCCTCATCCTCCAGAACTGTCCCCTGGCTTGAAAATTTTTGACCTGGCCTATGCTGGTGCAGGAACCCACCCTCCGAGCCACTTGTGAATGAGTGGCCTGATAACCGTGGAAATGACCCCTCTTCCTCCTCCTCCTGTGCCACATCCTCTTCCATCATCGCCCCAAATGTTTTTTCAAGGAGACATAGAAGTGGGATAGTAACGCTGAGTACAGCGTCATCAGCACTGGCCATGTTGGTGGAGTACTCGAAACAACACAATATGGTACACAGGTCTCGCATGGAGGTGGTGAAGTGGTGCTGTTCCGCAGAGCGACTGACCTGTGCGTGCTGCAGCTGAAACTCCACTATTGCCTGCTGCTGCTCGCATAGTCACTCCAGCATGTGCAAGGTGGAGTTCCACCTTGTGGGCACGTCGCATAGGAGGCGGGGAGCGGGAAGGCCGAAGTTCCGCTGCAGCGCAGACAGGCGAGCAGCAGCAGGGTGAGAACGCCGAAAGCGCGCACAGACTGCCCGTACTTTCTGCAGCAGCTCTGACATATCCGAGTAGTTTTTTTGAAATTTCTGCACCACCAAATTCAGCACATGTGCCAGGCAAGGGATGTGCGTCAAACCGGCTAGGCCAAGAGCCGCTACGAGATTTCGCCCATTATCGCACACCACCAGGCCGGGCTTGAGGCTCAGTGGCAACAACCTCTCATCGGTCTGTTGTTCAATGCCTGTCCACAGCTGCGCAGTGTGGAGTTTATCCCTCTCTAGAGAATGGGGGAGGTATATAGAGGAAAGCCAAAATAATAGTCATATCAGACAGTTTACCATATATAAGAACATAGCGTCCCAGAGAGTCTATTTCAGCATCTATTTCCTGGAAGGCCAAGGACTTATGTATCAGTACGCTCACTCCGCGGGAGTAAGCGGAGTGGGTGGAGTGATATGCCTTGCCCACCCAGGCATACCTCAAGCAGGAAATCAAGTCTTTGGTAAGATGCGCCTCTTGGAGAGACACAATCGCTGGTTGGAACTTCTTAAGGCAAGAGGCAATCATGGTTCTTTTTAGCGGGTCATGCACCCCTCTGACGTTCCAGGAGACTATTGTTGTAGAAGCCATCTCAGATCTTGGGAGCAATAGGAGGCAGCAGGGGGGCCCATCACCTCTACTATATCTGGGGCCACGTCTCTTCCAACTTGCATCTTGGGTTCAGCAGACAGTCTGAATTTGATGGGGGAGAAGCGAAACAGGGCAGGCCCTGGTGTTCGGGGTACTACCAGCCAATTGAATATTAATCCAATCATTTGCGCAGCAGAAATTATATTTTGGTTCCTTCCTTGTCCATAAACTGAAGACGTTGAATGTCTTAACTGTGGTGTAAAGGTGGTAGGCTCCGGCCCACCATGCTCAATCACCAGGTCAACCAAACTTTTGCCAACAGGGCATCCAAACAACTGTAGTAGAGTCCTCATCTCTACCAAACTGTGGACTAACTTGGATATCCGCATTAAGTCCAGGAGCTGGTCAGGTGTGGTGCACACCCAAAGGACCGAAGGTTGGTACGCTGATAATAAAACTGGTAACTCATCCCGCTAGTTTAGTGTATGAGTCCGGAGCTTCATAAGTCAGGTTTCCTTGCCGCCTGTTCCGCGCCCTACTAGCGGTCTTCTCCCCTGTCATCTTGGAGCCCACGCTGGAGGTTTTGTTCATTATGGTCTAGCCAGTCAGCGGCCTCAGCCGCCGTCTCAAAGAAAGAGACCTGTCCTCTGACCGTTATTCGGAGTTTGGCTGGGTAGAGCATAGCATAGGTAATCTGAAGGCGTTGCAGTCTTTGTTTGACATCTGTAAATTTTTGTCGTTTGCGCTGAACCTCAGCCGAGAAGTCTGGGTAGAAGGAGACTCTGCCGCCATTGTACTGAATTGCACTCCTTTCTCTCGCCAGACGCAGGATCACCTCCCTGTCTCTGTAGTTCAGCATCCTGGCCAGCATGGACCGAGGTCTGTTTCCAGGCGGTGGAGGGCGCGGTGGAGTGCGATGGGCCCGCTCAACTGCGAATAGGGAAGAGAAGGCCTCCCGACTGAACGTTTCCAATAGCCAGTCCTCCACAAAGGACGTGGGGTCCCGGCCCTCAATCTTCTCCGGCAGGCCCACAATGCGCACATTGTTCCGCCTCAGGCGATTCTCGATGTCGTCTGTTTTGGCAGTGTTCTGTGCGGCTTGTTGTGCAGCAGCTCTAGTATCCCTGATCAGGGGTGGTAATTGATCTTCCATATCGCTAATTCTGCCCTCCGCTGCTGTTGTGTGCTCTCTGATCTTTTGGAGGTCTTGGCGCAGCAAGGAGACCGATTCCGCCAGTCCCCCAAACTGTGTTTTCAAATCATCCACTGCCGTGGTGCACTTGTGAACCGCTATCAAAATATCAGTCAGTGTGGGCTGGGTGTTCTCCTCTCCAGGGCCCTCAGTGTTGTTTATGCCTAGCCCCAATAAAGTCTCCAGGGGTAGTGTGTCGTCCTGCCCTCCCACCTCCATGTCCTCAGCCTGGGTAGTAGGTGTGGAATGTACCGTAGCTGACACCCTCTGAGTGTAAAAAAGCATGTCCCGGGGCTGCTCTTTAGAGGCTTTAGAAGGCTTGAGCTGCTTACCCTCTCGTTCCTGTTGTTTGTCAGCGCCTCGAGGAGCGCGCTGTGAAAGCTAAGGGCCGTCGCCATCTTGAGCCTCCCTGGTCGCACAGGCCGCGGATGGTTTATCAGCTTTTTGGGACATCTCTCACCTCGGATGCGGGCTGCAGATAGCCCAGGCGCCTTCCAGACAGCAAGGAACGGGTATTAGATGATCTAGGTCAGGTAATTCAGCGGGAAAAAGGATTGTTGTAGGATGTAGTCAGCAGGAGCTCCGTGAAGTGCGACTGTTCACATGCCCGTTCAGGCCACGCCCCCCATCTTGTTAGCAGTTTAGCTGGAATCTCTCTAATTGAGATGGAGCAGTTACTCTTTCGTAAGTTGTCAAATCTGATATACCATTCTTTCAGTGTGAGAGAGCAATTTAGATCAGTTTCCCAATTTATCATAGGTTTAGTTTTTTCGGGTTGGTAGGATTTGTTGAGATATTTATACAGTTTAGATAGGAGACCCTTTTCTCTGGGTGAAATGGTACATATTGTTTCAAGGACTGTATATGGGGGTTTTGATCGATCTTTAAAGGCTGAGATAAATCTTGGGTCTCCTAAATAAGAGGCTAATGGGAGGTGTCAAAGAGATCATGTTGAGTAAATTTTTATAACGTGTCCAGCATTGATATAGGTGCGCTACTATACTATTTCTGGCATGTAACATTTGGGAGAGTGGAAAGTCTACCCATGGGATCCCTTGAACATGATAGGGAAATATAGATGTTGATTCAAATGATAACCAAGGTATGTTAACTTCTCTGGCAAGCCACTGTGAGAGGTGACACAATCTTGCTGCCAAAAAATAAAGCCATATGTTGGGAGGCCGTAGCCACCATTATTTTGTGATCTATGTAGTAATAGATTACTACAGCGTGGTTTCTTTCCAGGACAAGATTAATTTATTTAATTCTTTCTGTAGGGAGACTATAGTGAATTTAGGGATATTAATTAGAAGCCACTTCTAGGGGAAAGATTAATTGGTAAAGCTGTACATTTGGCGAGATTGACACCCAGACCTGATATGTTCTGGAACAATTTAAGCTCGGTGATTAGGTTAGGTAAGGATATTAGAGGGTAAGATAGGAATAATAAGACATCTTCTGCATATAAACTAAGTTTATATTCTGTAGAGCCTTTCATATAACCTTTAATATCAGGCGAATTGCACAGGTCAGGGTTTCGATTGCAAGGGCAAAAAGTAAGGAAGAAAGGGGGTATCCTTGTCTAGAGCCTTTTTTAATGTAAAAAATTCTGAATTATTTCCAGGGATTTTATATTCTGGTTTGGAGATTTTGATAAAGAGCATTAAAGCCGTGGATAAACCTTTGGGAAATGCCATACATTGGAAGAACTGTTCTAGATATGCCCAGCTGACGCTGTTGAAGGCTTTGTGGATATCGAGACTAAGAAGACAGACTGGTTTCGAAAAAAGATTAGCACCCTGTTCAATATTGGTTACTAGCCAAATGTTCTCAGTAATTTGTCTGTAATCTGAAGCCAGATTGATCTATATGGACCAACGAGGTGATCACTTTGGCTAGTCTGTCAGCCAACAATTTGCCAAACATTTTTAAATCATTGTTTAGCACTGAAATCGGGCGATAATTCTGTGGGAGTAAGTGATCTTTGTGGGGGTTTGGGCAGTAGTGACATGTTGGCCAGGAGCATTTCGCCAGGAAAGTGCTCACCTTTAAGAATATGATTAATTAGTTTGGTTAGGTGGGGAACTAATAATTGAGAACATTACTTATAATAGGTGGAGGAGAAGCCGTCTGGGCCTGGAGAGGTAGAGGATTTTAAAGATTTAATAATATTAGAAATTTCAGTCTCCGTACAAGGAGAGTCCACTTGTTGTGTGGGTAATGAGGGGAGGTTTATCTTGTCTAGCCAGTCTAGGGAAGGCACCTGTGGGAGAGGATGAGGGCGGGAGAGAAGTTCCTTGTAGAAGTTGAAGAATATTTCTAGAATTTAAGCTGGATGGGAGACCAGATTGCCATTGTTATTACGTAGCTTATATATGTGAGGGGGTTTTATAGATTGATTTAGCTTTCTCGCAAACATGGAAGACGAGGCATTTCCATGTAAAAGGAATCTAGCTCTAGAAAATCTGAGATTATTTTTCGTATCTGCTGATAATAACTCATCTAGAGTTTTCCTTTTCTCTCTAATTAGTTCTGATATCTTGGGTTTGTATTCATTTTGTGATATAGGCCATTTAATTATTTGGTAAGGTTTATTATATCAGATAATCATATCTCTCTCTCTTTCTTTTGGATGCTATTTTTATCAGATAACCTCTAATGACTGCAATGACAAATCCTTATTAATTATTGGATCGGCAAGTAGAGAGTCACTAATACGCCAATTATATGACATAGGAGCTATCCCTATGTGTGAAGTATCGAACGTGACAATGTGGTGGTCAGACCAGGGACAAGGATGTATTTCTGCCTTAGTGGAGTTGGCTAATAGGATTGGAGGGCAAAATATGTAATCTAGTCTGGCATAACTTTCATGAGGAAAAGAGTAAAAGGTATACATTTTGTTACCAGTATTATGTGCTCTCCGGGAATCTATTAATTGAAGGTTATTGAGTGTATAGTTCAAAGATTTGGAGAATGCTTTGGTATTAGGGGAAATTTTACTTCTATCTAGGGTGGGATGTGCTGCTAAATTAAAGTCTCCACCTATAATTAGGTGAGAAGAAATATATTTCTCCAATACCCCAAAAAAGGAGGTGAAAAAGGTTGATTGGGCATCGTTAGGGGCATATACTGAGGCAATTGTTATTGATTTGCCAGCTTTCATTGTCTTTGTAAATATGGTGAATTTCAAAGAGAAGGGTGTTTCTGACAAAAATTGCTACTCCTCTTGACTTGCTGTTGAACATGATGTAATGGAATTGTCCATAAGATTTATTAAAGTATTGGGAATGATTGTTAGAAAAAAATGAGTTTCCTGTAGCAGGATTATGTCGGCTCCAATTCTTTTATAATGTTTAAAGGCCTTTCTACGTTTATGAGGGGAATTGAATCCTTGAACATTGTGAGTGAGTACTCTAATGCTCATTTAAATAAAGGTATAATGCGTTAGGGTGATCGAAGGGAGCTACTTGTTTCCATCTGGGTATATCTAAAACTGCATAAAGCCAAAAACCAACTATCATAGCCATAGTCAACTCGTGAGTGTTTTGTAGAGAAACATAATAGGTTTAAGGCTGGTCTATTTCCCATCCTGGGAGCCGACAGGGTCCCATGGGGGCCGCTGTGGGCTATGGAGTTGTGGGTAAAACTGATACAATGGCGCCCAAAACAGGAAGGGGGACAATCCAGTGCAGCAGATCGACCAAGTCGAAGTGAAACAAAAATGTAGATCATAACCCAACTTGAGTGAATTCTGCATATTTTTAAATTATATACTGATGCCAGGTGATACTGCACTCCAGGGGCATTCACGTGTAAAAGCTCAAGAAAATCAAAGTGGTCATACCATAATGTTCCAAATACCCCCAGAGTAAAGCCTATAAAATGGGACTACTGTCAATGACCACAAGACCAAAAGAACTTCCATAGATACAAATCAGAGATAAAGACTGGATGATTCTCCAGATTAAAATATAACCATAGATTTCCCTAGCAAGGGTTGAAAAAATTGCCTTGAAGGAAATTATAGTTATTGTTGTGGGTACACTGTGCATAATAATAAAGTCAGTAAGTGGCAGTGTAAACTTAAATATCAGTGTTTCCTATATCTGGTAACTTTTAGTCCTTCCGGGGGGAGGTGTAGTATCATAAAAGGTCAGTAGATGGCAGAAGAGAACCATAGGTAGTGATGATTTTTTTCTCTCTCCTTTCTCCTTCTCTCTATCCTCTGAGAGAGAGTCCAGTGAATGCAAGAGGTATAACAATATACTGTAATGCCCAATGTCCAAAAACAAAAATCTCTAAAGTAAATAGTTTATGAGATGACAACTGGTGGCAAACCGAACAGAGATGTCAAAGGGTGTCAGATGTTCCTTGAGTACCAGCTTGCTAAGTACGGGATATCTGAGAGTGTCATTAAGTCTCAGGGAGGCGTGGAGGATTCAAATGAAAGAATAGTGACCCAGAGACACTCCAAATCTTAGTAGTGAGGGAGACACCATAGTAGCCAAGTTAGAATTTGAGTAACAACAGAGTAACAAAAAAAAAGGAAGAAAGAAAAGGAGAAAATTAATTCTGTGGGATGGTTCCACCCTCTAACTCATTGTTGAAGGTGATGTGATAGAAAGATCACATCAGTGAATATCCCTTGCGAGGACAGGCAGGGTGCAATTTTAGTCATGGTTTGGAGTAAGATAGTGTGGTGATAAATCGGTATACAACAATGACTAATTTGAGAGTTGATATGTCTATAGTCTGACAGATTACTGCCACTGCAAATAGGTGTAATACAATGGGATCCCAGTTGGTGGCCTGAGCGGATCACAATAAGTAAAGGCTACTATGTCATCCAGGAGGGTCCACTGCAGGGATCAGCTAAGCGAGGGTAAGGTCTTTACTTTACATAAACAGCGCAAAGCCAGTCATATCAATTTGTGAGTGCCCAAAGCTAGAGGTGTAGGCCATAAAAAAATCAGACCTTCAATCCTGCGGAAGATCATAAATGGCCAAAACTTAAGATATTGTGAATGCTCATTGGATTTGAGGTTGGCGGAGGAGGGGGTGGACCAGATGGGAGAGGATCTGGGAGTTAGTTGAAGCCTTAAAGTTGGTTCAGGCTCCAGGAGACCCAATTTGACGAGAAGCTCTTTACCCTCCCTGAGGTTATATACAGTATATGTTGATCCATTGTGCGGAACAGTTAGTTTAAAGGGGAAGCCCCACCTGTATCTGATTCTTGCAGACTGCAAGATGGTAGTGACTTCCTTCATGCCTCTCCTTTCCAGTGTGGCTGGAGAAATGTCAGGGAAAATTTGTATCTTAAAGTCATCCATTTCTATGTTAGGAGTGTTCCTTGAGGCTCGTAGGATCTCCTCTTTAACCAGAAAGTCTTTAAGGCATAAAACTATATTGCGTGGTGGTTTCTCTGCTAGAGGTTTGGGAAGCAGGGCTCTATGAATCCTATCGCATAGGAATGCCGACTCTGACCTATCTGGAAGAAGCGAGTGAAAATTTGGTCACTGATAGTGTTGAGCGAACCCGGACTGTAACGTTCGGGTCCGTACCGAACTTTCGGGTGTCTGGGACCCAGACCCGAACACGGACATTTCAAAAAACGTTCGGGTTCTGGGTTCTGGTAGTTGATCACGCATGTTGAATAGCTGCAGGGCAGCCAATCAACAAACGTTTCACTGGTTTGCCCTTAGAAGCCATCACAGCCATGCCTACTAATGGCATGGCTGTGATTGGCCAGTGCATCATGTGACCCAGCCTCTTTATAAGCTGGAGTCACAGTGCTGCATGTCACATGCTCTTGGGTTAGTATAGGGAGAGGAAGCTGCCGGCATTTTTGTGAGGGAGAGATTGCAGACATTTTAACATCTGATCCTGCATCCTGAGATTACTACTGCTGTTGCTCTGAGGGACAGATAGCAGAAATTTGAGATTTCACATACTGCTGCTTTGAGTGACACATTGCAGATCAAACCCTGCCTAACACAATGATTGTTACAATCGTACACAATGACCAGATTGTGGGATCCTACACAAAGATCAGATTGTGGGAGTAATTTGAGATTTCACATACTGCTGCTTTGAGTGATCTGACTGCACTAGGTAGAGGCTTCTGCTTAGAGGGACAGATTAGTGTTCAAAAATAATCTCCTAGTTCTAAAGGGAGAGGTTTTAGCTGCAGCTGTAAGTGACACATTATTGTTCAAAAATCATCTCCTAGTTTATTTGATTTTAATTTATTTTCCCTATCCCCATTTTTTTGTAGGGCACTTGCCCTACTCTTACCCCCATTTTACTTCCTTTTGCAGCCCTTTAGCACTTGCCAGGACTTTGTTACAGCCATTTTTGTGCCTAAAAGTTCGGGTCCCCATTGACTTCAATGGGGTTCAGGGTCCGGGATAACGTTCGGGCAACGTTCGGTGCCGAACCCGGACTTTTTTCCAAAGTTCGTTCGGACCCTCCGAACCCGAACGTCCAGGTGTTCGCTCAACTCTAGTCACTGATTATGCTTATCTCAGAAACAGATTCTGGAACTCCGCGAATGCGCAAATTGTTGCTGTGTTTGCACATACGTAAAGTTCTCAGCTAGAGCTTCAAATCCTTTCTGAGATTTTTGTGAGCTAGAGCTAGCTCATCATGTTTTGTTTCTAAGATGTCCGTCCTATCTCCTATGTAAGTGCTGCGGTGGATTTGCTAATCTCTGGGTGGATCTTGTTTGCAAGTTTATCATACATTTTTGCCAAGCTGGCATCTAGATCCAACTTTGTGAGTTGTGATTAATACTCAGTCGTTAGAAGAGACAGAGGCCTGGCCCGGAGTGGAGGTGTCACTGCGGGAGGTGCTTTGGCGCCATCTTGGGACATCTTGTTCTTCTGGGTTGAGCAGAGAAGATGGGTGGTAAGATGTTTCTGGGCACTGGAAACCCGCTGTTTTTTCTTTTCAGGCATGCACCAAGGTTATCTCCAGAGGCTAATAGCTCTGGGATGCAGACTTGGCTGAGCCGGAGTGGTGAAGCTGCTAGAAGAGATGACCTGTTCGCATTGCACCGCGCATGCGCCCCAGAAAGTATTATTTTAAGTGAAAGGGTGGTTGATGATTGGAATAAACTACCAACAGAAGTAATGAGCCAGTCAACAGTACGCAGCTTCAAACATGCTTGGGATAAACATAAATCTATAGTCAGACAACAAGGTTAACCACTTGCCGACCGCCGATCTGCATCTGACGGCGGCAAAGTGGCTCTGTAAGGCAAAACGCCGTCATACGACGGCGGCCGCCAGATCGTGCACAGTGAGCGCGCGCCGCCGTAGGCGCGCTCACTGTGTCCGGGGAGGGCCAGGGAGTGGGTGCGGCGGCTTCGATTGCCGCCGGCCACCCGCGATGCCCCCCCCCGGAGTGAAGGAGCGGAGGTCCGTGTAAGTAAACACGGACCTCCGCTCTGTGTGAGGGGGAAGGGCTGTGATCACAGCCTTCCTGTACGTGAAGGCTGTGACCACTTCCCTTCCCCAGCTAGGCAAGCCCCCATACAGTTAGAACACGCCCAGGGAACATAGTTAACCCTTAGAGCGCCCCCTGCAGGTTAACCCCTTCACTGCCAATGGCATTTACACAGTAATCAGTGCATTTTTATAGCACTGATCGCTGTATAAATGCCAATGGTCCCAAAAAAGTGTCAAAATGTTCCGACATGTCCGCTGAAATATCGCAGTACCGCTAAAAATCTCAGATCGCCGCCATTACTAGTAAAAAAAATAAAATAAATAAAAACCCCAAAAATGAATTCTCATCATCCGTAAACGCGACCACTTTTGCGCAAACCAATCAATAAATGCTGATTGCGATTTTTTTTATCGCAAGTATGAGGAAGAATATAAATCGGCCAAAAACGGTGAAAAAAATGTTTTTTTATATTTTTTTTTTGGATTTGTATTTTAGCAAAAAAAGTAAGAAATTTGTTTTTTTTTTTGCAAAATTGTCGCTCTTCTTTTGTTTATAGCGGCGATCAGAAATGACGCAGAGGGGATCAAATACCACCAAAAGAAAGCTCTGTTTGTGGGAAAAAAAGGACGCAAATTTGGTTTGGGTACAACGTCGCACGACCGCGCAATTGTCAGTTAAAGCGACGCAGCGCTGAATTGCAAAAAGGGCTCCGGTCCTAAAGCTGGAAATCCTTCCGGTCCTTAAGTGGTTAATAAGAAAAAAAAAAAAGGCAGACTTGATGGACTACTCAGTCTTTTTCTGCCATCACTTCTCTATGTTTCTATGGCTGCAGAGTGTATACACTCTTATCTGCTGCTTTTGCACCTTTACCACTTCCCTACCGCCGTATGCAGAATGACAGCTGGGAAGTGGTTGAGTTATCCTGACTGGGCGTCATATGACGTCTAGCAGGATAACATGCCGGCGCAGCGTTCGTGGTGTGGGGGTCATTTTGACCCCCGCATTACCGGTCTCGGTAAAGCGATTCCTTCTGAACCACTTTACCATGTGATCAGCCGTGACCAATCACGACTGGTCACAGTGTAAACAGGAAGAGCCGTTTATCGGCTTTTCCTGTACTCAAGTCTGCAGACCTGAGTAGAGGAGAGCCGATCGGTTGCTCCCCTGACAGGGGGGGTCTGTGCTGATGGTTTATCAGCGCAGCCCCCCCTCGGATCGTGACCCTAGATCACCAGGGAGCCTGCCCAGGGACCACCAAGGATGTGCCCACCCAGGACCACCAGGGAGCTGACCAGGGACCACCAGGGAGCTGATCCTTACCACCAGGATTTTACATATGTACAAATTTACATATTTACAAATAATTTTTTTTTCAAAATTTTCGGTCTTTTTTTATTTGTAGTACAAAAAATACCGCAGAGGTGATCAAATACCCCCAAAAGAAAACTCTATTTGTGGGGAAAAAGGATAAAATTTTTGTTTGGGTACAGCGTCGCATGACCACGCAATTGTCATTCAAAGCGCAACAGCACTGAAAGCTGAAAATTGGTCTGGTAGGGAAGTGTTCTAAGTGCCTGGTATTGAAGTGGCTAAGGGGGAGCAGTGTAAACATAGTATAATAGTGCTGTATAGTCTTTTACTGCTTATTTGTCATCTTAGACATGGATAACGTGCAATATGGGTGAGAATTATAATCATGCAAATATGGTACGCCATGTGATGATGACATGTGTGACACACACACGAAGTAATGATATCACGCATGAGACGCAAGCAAGGCTGACTCCATCTTGGGAAGGCATGCTATTTCAATGGCTGCTAAATGTTTCTTTTTAAAACCACTGTCAGTCCTTGGGGTAAACTCCTCACACCCCCTCCCTTCCTGGCCAGATCGACTTCAAAGGGGCCATCTGGTGGTTTGTGACCAGTCAAGGCGAGAGAGGCCTGTCTGTTTATTTTAACAGTATTAGAACAGCAATAAACCAAACCCTAAATCACTCAGGCAATCCTGACCCTCTCAGTAACCCCTGAAATCAACATAAAAAGGTAGAAAAACTTACATACAGTCATACTTCCAGCTGGGAGCCTAAAATAGTGATAAAACGTACATATCTGAATGTAGAATTTCAGCCCAGATTATTCAAGTATAAACATATATAAATATAAATAATACTTGCTTTTGAAATGTCCATGACTAGAGTTGAGCGAACCCGGACTGTAAAGTTCGGGTCCGTACCGAACTTTGGGGTGTCCGGGACCCGGACTTTTCAAAAAAAGTCCGGGTTCGGGTCCGGTGTTCTGGTAATTTTAATGAAAAATCTTAAAAATGCTGTAAAAAAGCCCAGGAAGGTCCTAGAGGTCTGCAAAATGAAGGAAAATGTGGGTAAGGGTGGGACAAGTGCCCTACAAAGAAATGGGGACAGGGAAATAACTTTAAATATTTTTTAAAAAATAAAAACATAAAAATGCAAAAATGGAGATCATCTTCAAAATGGGTCTGAAAAGTATTAATTAACATTAGAGGCCATAGAACTGTTCTAAAATCATCTTCAAACTATGTCCAAAAAGTATAAATAAGCCCAGAGTACCCATATCACTGTTCTGCAAAATGCGTGTATCACTTTAAATCAAACCGTCAATCATTAAACATCTTTTATTCACACTTCTTTTTAAAATGTGTGTATCACTTTTTTCTTCACACTTATTTTCTACAAATTACTAACTGCCAAACTAAATTT
>BLSH010553177.1:137164-152860 GCA_018402905.1 Glandirana rugosa | reverse complement strand
CCTATACCGAAGAGGGCCGATAAGTCTCCCTACACACTGTACCGCTGGGAGTCACCGTCCGGAGGTGGGGATTAACCTTATGTTTTTTACTCGGTTTCTTCGTCCTGTACCCCGAAACTCACTCCGTACAGTGACATTTACTATGATGTTTTGGAAACACACGTATCTTAGGTATTTAACGATAAATAAATATGTTATTACTACGTATCAATGTATCAATCAGTCCAACTTTTTTCTGTGTTCAGGTAGGTCAAGTTGGTTTTTTTTTTTTTTTTTACATATATGTATGTATGTGTATATATATATATATATGTGTGTGTGTGTATATGTGTATGTTGGTTTAAGGAATTTTTTCCCCCGTTATAGCAAATTGGATCCATGCTTTGCTGGGGTTTTTTGCCTTCCTCTGGATCAACTGTGGGTGTAGGATTGTATATGGGATTATTTGGTTGTATGTGTATATGTGTGTGTGTGTATATATATATATATATGTGTATGTATGTATATACATTTTTTTTTTTTTTTTTGGTTGAACTGGATGGACTTGTGTCTTTTTTCAACCTGACTAACTATGTAACTATGCATCATTATTGTATAAATAAATAGCAATTTATGGATTCTATGCACACAAAGGTTTTGTAGTATCATTTACAGTGACATGCCTCACTCAAAGCCCCATGTCCTGCTTCTTTGGCTCATTTTTTGTATTCCAATTAGGGGTGGAGGCCTGCCACTGAGGGTCGCCATGTCACACATCCCTCTGAATAGCCGGGAGAAGCCATATCCCTGTTCTAAAATCATCTGCACACTGTGTGTGAAACTTAAACAATAACCGGGAGAAGCCATATCCCTGTTCTAAAATCATCTGCAAACTGTATGTGAAACTTAAACAATAGCAGGTAGAAGCCATATCCCTGTTCTAAAATCATCTGCAAACTGTATGTGAAACTTAAACAATAGCAGGTAGAAGCCATATCCCTGTTCTAAAATCATCTGAAAACTGTGTGTGAAACTTAAACAATAGCAGGTAGAAGCCATATCCCTGTTTTTAGAACAGGGATATGGCTTCTCAGTTTTCAGATGATTTTAGAACAGGGATATGGCTTCTACCTGCTATTGTTTAATTTTCACACACAGTTTGCAGATGATTTTAGAACAGGGATATGGCTTCTCCCGGCTAATTTATACTTTTTTCACACAGTTTTTAGATGATTTTAGAACAGTTATATGGCTTCTCCCGCTAATTAATACTTTTCACACACAGTTTGAAGATGGTCCACATCCACCTCCATTTTTGATTTTTTTTATGTGATTTTTGTTTAAAAATGTTTTTAAGTTATTTCCCTGTCCCCATTTCTTTGTAGGGCACTTGTCCGGCCCTTACCCCCATTTTCCTTCCTTTTGCAGACCTCTAGGACTTTCCAGGACTTTTTTACAGCAATTTTCAGAACTTTTAGTAAAATTACCAGAACCCCGAACCCGGACTTTTTTTGAAAAGTCCGGGTTCGGGTCCGGGTCCCGGACACCCAAAAGTTCGGTACGGACCCGAACTTTACAGTTCGGGTTCGCTCAACTCTAGTCATGGACATTTCAAAAGCAAGTATTATTTTATCCTGTTTCTTTGCTGCTGTAATTTTGTCTCATTGTTTTGATAACCTTCTTTAATTTTTCTGTAAATATTTTACTGCACCTAAAACTTGACCTTTTCATTATTAAACCTTATTTTGAAAAGTGTTAATTTTGTACCTAAAGCTCTTAATGCAACTATCATGAATCTGTTCCTTTGAAGAGCGCTACTGTTTTTAAAATAACGCATCTGTATATACGTGTCTGTGGTGACAGCGTGTGTTGCAGGTGGTTATTCTGAAATACTGGTATTGCTGAAATTCTGAGCTCCTCTGGCTCCAATAGAGGTGGTGGCAGAGAACGGGTTAATTGTTTGAATTAGCCCAGTAACAAGCGCTCTCAGTCGGCTGTCATTTAGACGGTGGTCCCGCAAACTGGGAAATCTTTGTGCTGAAAGCAGCCAAGAGTGGTATTGTTACATTCGTGACAAGTGCGGTGTTAGATCGGGGGGGTCCTCGGTCGGCCGTCGGTGAGGAGGGCAGCAATCTGATACCCGCGTTCGTCACACTCCAAGCAGATAAAAATGAGAATGTTACATATAGTGGATTTCACGCAAACTATTCTTAAAGAATGTTACCCCCCCCCCCAATCCATATAATCCTACCAACCCTGTGTAAAAAAGAACTGTATACTTACCTTATTTATAAGGGAAAGCAGATTGCAGTGCTTCAACCCCTATCGCATACACAGAAGGATAATGATCAAATGCTCGTGCCTGGATGCAAGCTGTACATACTGTCCATAAACTCAATAAGAAATAGAAGTCCAGCACCAAAACATCTTGAAGTAAAGTCATAGACCTTATTTTATTTTTATTTTTTTAATCCATCAAGACATAAAATAATCAATTCCTATGTTAGATTGACACATTTCAGCAACCTGTATGAGCCTTAGTCATAATAAAATACTTACCTTTTTTTAAGCCGGTCTGGTCTAGTCATGTGATGCTCCAGCTCCCCTTTGTTATGTAGCACTTCCTCCTTCCACTGCAGCCATCGCTCACTAACATAGGAGGGCCAGAGCTGTGGAATTGCATGACCGGACCCGACCCAACAAAAAAAGGAAGTATGCAAATCTTTTTTACACATGGTAGACAGGAGAGATGTGGTGATGGGACATTTTTAAGAATAGTTAGAGTTAGGCCTGAATTCCACTTTAAAGGTATGCTTTATAATAACTTAAAACGTGTACTCTCTGAAATGTCACAATAGTTTCTTTATCATACATAATGTGAAAATTGATTCTGCAGCATGCCTGCTTAGAAATAGTGCAGCTTTATCGGGCTTATTCATTAAGGTAATGCAATAATAATGTGAAAATTGGATGGATGGTACAACAGCAGGCTGGGCAGATGGAGACCTAGTGAAAAGCAATACACAAAAGAGCACTTGAGAGGTGCATATGAGTCTTTCTACAAGAGATACGCAGGGAAATTTAGTGTACAGAACTCTTAAATCCATTATAATAAAGACTAGCAGCTAGGAAAAAAAAATCTGTGCAGACTTCTGGACCTGCATAGTGTGCAGATGAAAAAATACAGATAGGATTGATAGAAAGATACAGCACAACACAAGCATACATACAATTGTAGGAGAAATCTGTATGCTGTGAAAATACATGGAAACTATAACAAAATATGCAATGGATTTACTTATAAAGTTTGAGGTCAGAAATATAAGTCACCAACATATCCTTGTTTTCTCCTGCACTGATTTTTTTTAAATATTTTTTGACACATAATGAAATAATTTTGTGGGGGTTTTTTTGTAGTGAATGCATTGTGAAAGGTTGATAATTAGTTTTTCATTTAGTAAAGTCATAAAGGATTGTTAGCTTAGAGGATGGAGCAGTGAACAATGCAGAGCTTATTTTTCCTGATGCCATTTTTCATAAATGACATAAAACCTAGAACACACTGTACCTATACTGAAAATTACAAGCTTACACTGTTACAGGAATAATGGAAAGTCTGAAAGCACGTTTGCAGTTTATCTGATGAACTTCCCTGTGTTGCCCTTGGTGTGTATACCATAGCTGTAAACACCTCCTGTTCTCATCTGCCAGACCCTCTGGAACACACAACTGGCGTGTCCAAATATGGGTAGAAGAAGCTTACCCTTTATGCTGAGAGCGAATATACACTGTACAGTCTCCGGTCTGACTACAAAGCGCTTACTATATATTCATTATATGGATGCTTGAGGGTACCTAAACTCTTATCAATGAATACAAATTTAACTACCTCACTGCACAGTGTTACACACTTGTCTGCAAAATTAAAACTGATGTTTAGCTAACAAAATCCTTACAGCAGTGGTTATCAACTCCTGTCCTCGGGAGCCACCAACAGGCCAGATTTTAAGTATTACTTTGGGGAGATGCAGACTAGAATACTGCAATCACTGAGCAGCAAATCATATTACCTGTGATGCCTTTCAGTTATGCTGCAAACCGGCCTGTTAGTGGGTCCCGAGGACAGGAGTTGAGAACCACTGCCTTACAGCTTTAGTCACATCACTTACAGCCAGATCCTGTAGACATCTTCACAGCAGGGATGCCTGTCCTCTTCATGATGCTGAATATCCAGTGCTGCAATGATTAGGAGTTTCAAGATTTTAGGCAGAACAGCATTACAGATGAACAGATGGGGATTCATCCCCCTCCTTCCTCCTCCTCCATTGGGATACATTCTTTTATTACACTGCTTGTAACATGATCTGTCAACGGGTGAGAGAATTATGTGACTGATCAGACTCACCCCCATTCAAAGATCATGTTACAAGCAGTGTAATTAGTTAAAGAACTTATCTCAATGGAATAGGAGGAGGAGGAGGAGTCTTGTCCCTGTCGAACCATCTGTAATGCTGTTCTATCTGAAGACCTGCAGCTGTAAACCATTGCGGCACTAGAAGTACAGAGACAGGAAGAAGACCAGGCATCCCTGTAGTGAAGATTTCCCCAGGATCCAGCTGTCTACACAATATGGGACATAATTGATTACAGTCCCACTTAGCATTTTCAAATTTAAGCAGACATTTAACCGAATGACGACTGTACAAACCTGGATTTGGGTTACACATCAGTCAGACTTTAAGGAAGTTTATATTACAGACACTGTAACAGGTGACTGTTAATCACATTTATAAACAATTTTTATTATTGCAAACTTACAATAAAATAGTCAGCAAAGTAGGACTGTGAAAACTAGTCTAGTACCCCCACATTACAATTAAGTCAGTTACATATGCAGCTTATTGTGCCGTTTCACTCTTATGTTAATCATACAAACACTTTTATTATTAACTATGTCAGCATTGTGCCTTAAAAAACTAACACAATATCCATTGATTATGCATACGTTGCTACCCAATGATTATTGGCACTGTTTTATAGTGACATTACCAGGAATATGTGATGCAGAATAAGCCAACATTAAATAATCACAAATTTTTCAGGGATGCATTAACATCTCTGCACCATTCATGCATTAGCAGTGATCCCGTTACCAGAAAATACAGTTGTATCAAGCAGGACTTAACCGGACATATTAAAAACCAACCAAATGACAGCCATGAAAACATTTAAATGTTTCAACAGGATGATTAGAGTTGAGCGGACACGTCGCAAAAAAGTTCGAGTTCGGCCCCGAACTTGACCCCAAACCCCATTGAAGTCAATGGTGACCTCTAAAAAAGTCCTGGAAATGGCTAGAGGGCTGCAAAAGGAAGCAAAATGGGGGTAAGAGTAGGGCAAGTATTGTGTCAATATTTGCGCTAAAGCACCAAAAAGAACGAGCTGCAACTAACCACTTGATAATAAATCATGTAAAACTGCTAAAATTATAAATAGCTGCACTAAATGATAAGTGTATAAAATCATTCCACCACCAGAGGGCATGCACACCAGGTGAGATGTTATAGGTGGGTACTCTTACCGATAATCAGGGACTCACTATTGCTAGTGGGTCGGAGAGGCTGGCAGAAATAACCTTCTGCAGGTATAATGGGACCTTGCTCTCCTCCGCTGCACTACCCTTCTTCTAGCGACCCGGGGTTAGTACTGTAACTCACAGATGGATGGGCATAACCGCTGAAGACGTCACGTTTGACGAAACATGTAGGGCAGAGCCACGCGCTGACGTCACCACGCCTCTGCACACAGGAAGTACGGGCGGTGTATGAGACTGGATACTTATGCCGGCTAATGTTTCATGCTGTTTTTAATGATATTTATGTGAGTACCTTTTCATTGTTTTAAATGAACGTGCCCAAACGGTATCACGCTATTGGCCCCTTTCTTTTTCCACCTTGGGGGGTGCTGAGATCCTGAACGGTTATGCCTATCCATCTGTGAGTTACTAACCCCGGGTCATTAGGAGAAGGAGAGTGCAGCGGAGGAGAGCAAAGTTCCATTATACCTGCAGAAGGTTATTTCTGACAGCCTGTCCGACCCACTAGCAATAGTGAGTCCCTGATTATCGGTAAGAGTAAGCACCTATAACATCTCACCTGGTGTGCATGCCATCTGGTGGTGGAGCGGTCCCTGAGGATGAGTCTAGGCTGGACACCCTCTCTATCTCTACACACATAAAGTGGGATTTCTAGTTTATCCTTGGACTGTTTTTTGAGGACTCATATCCAATCTTTTTCTTTTCACTGGACTTTGTGGGTCACTTATTTTCCTTGATTTTTTTTATTTTTTATTTTGTTTAAACAATTTTTATAGCTGATGCATGTTTTTCACAAATATGATGTCATATTGATTTTTGTTCCTATTGGTGCTCTTGGTCACACTAGGGCTCTGATATTAATCTTATTTTTACTGTCATTATATTTTCACTTGTATAAGAGGGAATTTATACACTTATCATTTAGCGCAACTATTTATATTTTTAAGAGTAGGGCAAGTGTGGATGTGGATAGGGAAATAACTTAAAATCACATAAAAAAAATAAAAAATGACGGGGGAGGTGGATGTGGAGTAGGAGGTTGAGGAGGCCGTGGCCATGATGGTGTAGGTGGTGGAAGTGGCGGTGGAGGTAGCAAACACTGTTTTTTTTTGTTTGTTTTTTTTTTTCTAATTGGGGTAGCCCCCAAAATATTGAGACATATTAAAAAAAAAAAAAAGATACGTTCACTTAAGTATACCAATGACTGTGTGAGGCCAGTATAAATGGCTATTCTGCACAAGGTACTTGTGGGATCCATGCCTGGTTCATTTTAATAAAGGTTAGCTTGTCCACGTTGGCTGTGGTCAGGCGGCTGAGATTGTCTGTGATAACGCCCCCTGCCATGCTAAACACAGATTCAGACAATACACTGGCTGCAGGGCAGGCTAGCACCTCCAAGGCATAAAGGGCAAGCTCAGGCCATGTGCCCAATTTGGAGACCCAGAAGTTGAATGGGGCACGCCCATCAGTTAGTACGTGTAGGCGTGTGCTCACATACTGTTCCACCATGTTGCTGAAATGCTGCCTCCTGCTAAGACATCAGCTGGTGGTGCTGTTTGTTGTGGCGTGCTGCTGACAAAGCTTTTCCACATTTCAGCCATGCTAACCCTGCCTTCTGAGGAGGCGGTGAGTGGGAAAGCCGAAGTTTCACTACAGCGCAGACAGGCGAGCAGCAGCAGGGTGAGAACGCCGAAAGCGCGCACAGACGGCCCGCACTTTCTGCAGCAGCTCTGACATATCCGGGTAGTTTTTTAGAAATTTCTGCACCACCAAATTCAGCACATGTGCCAGGCAAGGGATGTGCGTCAAACCGGCTAGGCGCAGAGCTGCTACGAGATTTCGTCCATTATCGCACACCACCAGGCTGGGCTTGAGGCTCAGTGGCAACAACCACTCATTGGTCTGTTGTTCAATGCCCGTCCACAGCTCCTGTGCAGTGTGGGGTTTATCCCCCAAACATATCAGTTTTAAAACAGCCTGCTGTCGTTTCCCCCTGGATGTGCTGAAGTTGGTGGTGAAGGTGTTATGCTGACCATATGAGGAGGTGGTAGAGGAGGAGGAAGCGGAGTAGGAGGAGGAGGCAACAGGAGGCAAAGAGAAATACCCTGCAATCCTCGGTGGTGGAAGGACATGTGCCAAACTGCTATCCGCCTCAGGCCCACCCACCGCTACATTTGCCCAGTGTGCAGTTAGCAAGATATAGTGTCCCTGCCCGTGCTTACTGGTCCACGTATCAGTGGTTATGTGGACCTTGCCACAGATGGCGTTGCGCAGTGCATACTTGATCTTGTCCCCGACTTATTTGTGCAGGGAAGTGATGGCTCGTCTGGAAAAATAGTGGCAGCTGGGAACCACGTACTGTGGGACAGGCACCGCCATCAGGTTTTTAAAACTGTCCGTGTCCACCAGACTGAATGACAGTATTTCAAAGGCCAGGAATTTCGAAATGCTGGCATTCAGGGCCAGGGATCGCGAGTGGGTAGGGGGGTACTTCCTCTTTCTCTCCAGTGTTTGGGAGATGGAGAGCTGTAAGCTTCCATGGGACCGTGGTGTGGAAATGCTTGGGGACGGTGGCGGACATGGTGGCGTTGCTGTCCCATCGTCTGTTTGCTGGGTGGCAGGTGACACTGGCACTGTAGAGGTGGAGGAAGAGGCCGAGGCAGCAGCAGAAGAGGAAGTAGGAGGAGCCCGAGACCGTTCTTGGATTTTGAGGTGCTTATTCCACTGCAGCTCGTGTTTGCATGTAGATGCTCGGTCATGCAGGTTGTGCTCAGGTTTAGAACATTTATGCCTCGCTTCAGGCTCTGATTGCACAGCGTGCAAACCACTCGTGTCTTGTCGTCAGCACATTGTCTGAAGAACTGCCACGCCAGGGAACTCCTTTGAGCTGCCTTTGGTGTGCTAGGTCCCTGGGTGTGGTGGGTAGTAGCAGGCGTACTGTCTAGGGGATGGTCGCTCCGCTTTTGTAACCTGCTTCCTCTTTTGCTGTGCTGGTGACTCTGTGCGACCACCACCTCTTCCTCCAAACTGCACACGTCACTCACATTACCTTCATTCCATGTGGGGTCTAGGACCTCATCATCCTCCACATCATCTTCCACCCACTCTTCACCACTGCCCTCCTTGTCAGTCTGCACACTGTAGAAAGCCGCAGCAGTTTCGTCATCATCAGAGACGTGGTGGTGTTTCTATGTCCTCATCCTGAAACAGAAGTGGTTGGGCATCGGTGCATTCAATGTCTTCCACTTCTGGGGCAGGGCTATGTGGATGGCCCACAGAATGCACAACAGCAGAGTCATCAAAACGCATAAGAGTCTGCTGCATGACTTGGGGCTCAGACTGCTTGGCTGATTTACAAGGGGCTGAGGTGAAAGACAGATGGCCATGGGGTTCAGGTGCCAACTATTAGCTTTCATCAAGGGACCAGGTGGGAGACAATGTGAAGGAACTGGAGGCATCGTCTGCCACCCAATCTACTATCGCCTGTACTTGCTCTGGTCTCACCATTCGTTGAGCGGCATTCTGGCCTACCATTTAACGTTGAAGGTACAGTTGGCTACTCGCACCTGAGTAAGGTGTTTCACTTGTGCATGTAGCTGGCACAGATCGACCACTTCCTCTCCTTGCAACAGGAGCTTCACCAACACCACCAGCACCAGCAGCACCACGACCGACGCTCTCCTCATTCTGGATGCAAATGTACTAATTTAGCCCAAATTTATTATATATTATTTTTTATAACGCTAATCTGTCCCTCACACCACCAGCAGGAACCTCTCCCTACACCAGTATGAGATGATTTTATAATGCTAATCTGTCCCTCACACCAGCAGCAGGAACCTCTCCCTACACCAGTATGAGATGATTTTATAACGGTAATCTGCCGCTCACAACAGCAGCAGGAACCTCTCCTTACACCAGTATGAGATCATTTTATAACGGTAATCTGTCCCTCACAGCAGCAGCATGAACCTCTCCCTATACCAGTATGAGATGATTTTATAACGGTAATCTGTCCCTCACACCAGCAGCAGGAACCTCTCCCTATACCAGTATGAGATGATTTTATAACGGTAATCTGTCCATCGCACCAGCAGCAGGAACCTCTCCCAACACCATTATGAGATGATTTTAGAACGGTAATCTGTCCCTCACACCAGCAGCAGGAACCTCTCCCTATACTAGTATGAGATGATTTTATAACGGTAATCTATCCCTTACACCAGCAGCATGAACCTTTCCCTATACCAGTATGAGACTATTTTATAACGGTAATCTGTCCTTCGCACCAGCAGCAGGAACTTCTGCCTATACTAGTATGAGATGATTTTATAATGATAATCTGTCCCTCACACCAGCAGCAGGAACCTCTCCCTATACTAGTATGAGATGGTTTTATAACGGTAATCTGTCCCTCGCACCAGCAGCAGGAACCTCTCCCTATACTAGTATGAGATGATTTTATAATGCTAATCTGTCCCTCTTACCAGCGGCAGGAACCTCTCCCTATACCAGTATGAGATGATTTTATAATGCTAATCTATCCCTCACACCAGCGGCAGGAACCTCTCCCTATACTAGTATGAGATGTTTTTATAACGCTAATCTATCCCTCACATCAGCGGCAGGAACCTCTCCCTATACTAGTATGAGATGATTTTATAATGCTAATCTATCCCTCACACCAGTGGCAGGAACCTCTCCCTATACCAGTGTGAGATGATTTTATAACGCTAATCTATCCCTCACAGCGGCGACAGGAACCTCTCCCTATACTAGTATGAGATGATTTTATAACGCTAATCTATCCCTCACACCAGTGGCAGGAACCTCTCCCTATACCAGTATGAGATGATTTTATAATGCTAATCTATCCCTCACACCAGCGGCAGGAACCTCTCCCTATACTAGTATGAGATGATTTTATAATGCTAATCTATCCCTCACACCAGTGGCAGGAACCTCTCCCTATACCAGTATGAGATGATTTTATAACGCTAATCTATCCCTCACAGCGGCGACAGGAACCTCTCCCTATATCAGTATGAGATGATTTTATAACGCTAATCTATCCCTCACTCCAGCAGCAGGAACCTCTCCCTATATCAGTATGAGATGATTTTATAACGCTAATCTATCCCTCACACCAGTGGCAGGAACCTCTCCCTATTCCAGTATGAGATGATTTTATAACGCTAATCTAAGAAGCACGCCGATGAGCTCATCCCACCAGTCACTCTCTCCTCCTACCAGCATGCTCTCTGTTAGCACATGGGCACTGCAACATACTGTAACTGATCAGCTCTATATTACAGGAACTCCAAGAGGCTGATATTTGGTTACATTTAGGTGCTGAAAGTTGAGCTGCATTGATTTGTGTATTTTTGCCGGTGCTTGCTTCCACCTGAACACACATACATTCCACACCTCCATCCTTCCAATGTCACCTCTACCTGCACATATCCACTTCAGAGTCTTAACTTAACAATTACTTACTCTGAACAATGCAGAGCTTTTGCAAACAGCCTGAAAAAGAACAAATCTAGGACTCACACCCCATAACTTTCATCAGTTGGATTGAAAAACATGTGTGGCCCAATTTCCTAGTGGAACTGTTCTGTCATGGTTTGGACAGAGTATGCCACAAATAGAGTTGAGCGGACACCTGGATGTTCGGGTTCGCCGGGTTCGGCCGAACTTCGCGAAAAAGTTTGGGTCCGGTACCGAACTTGACCCCGGACCCCATTGAAGTCAATGGTGACCCAAACTTTTGGGCACAAAAATGGCAGCAAAAAAGTCCTGGAAAGGGCTAGAGTGCTGTAAAAGGAAGCATAATGGGGGTAAGAATAGGACAAGTGCCCTGCAAACAAATGTGGATAGGGAAATAACTTAAAGTCACATAAAAAAAATGGAGGAGGTGGTGGATGTGGAGTAGGAGGTTGAATAGGCCAGGACTGTGGCGGTGGAGGAGGAGGTAGCCAACACTGTTTTTTGTTTGTTTGTTTTTTTTTTATATTTGGGGTGGCCCCCAAAATATTGAGACATATTAAAAAAAAACAAGTATACCAATGGCTGTGTGAGGCCGGTCTAAATGTCTATTCTGCACAAGGTACAGACAAGTCTTGTGGGATCCATGCCTGGTTCATTTTAATAAACGTTAGCTTGTCCATATTGGCTGTGCACAGGCGGCTGCGCTTGTCTGTGATAACGCCCCCTGCCCGTGCTAAACACAAGTTCAGACAATACACTGGCTGCAGGGCAGGCCAGCACCTCCAAGGCTTAAAGGGCAAGCTCAGGCCATGTGCCCAATTTGGAGACCCAGAAGTTGAATGGGGCAGACCCATCAGTCAGCACATGTAGGCGTGTGCACACATACTGTTCCACCATGTTGCTGACATGCTGCCTCCTGCTAAGACGTTGCCTATCAGCTGGTGGTACTTTGTTGTGGCATGCTGCTGACAAAGCTTTTCCACATTTCAGCCATACTAACCCTGCCTTCTGAGGTGCTGGCATTGCCACAGCTGCGTTGGCAACCTCTTCCTCCTCCTTCGCCTTGTGCTTCCACTGAGCCCCCTGTGTCATTTGGGTATGCCCTCAGCAGCGCGTCTACCAGCGTGCGCTTGTAGTCGCGCATCTTCCGATCACGCTCCAGTGAGGGAAATAAGGATGGCACGTTGTCCTTGTAACAGGGATCCAGCAGGGTGGCCACCCAGTAATCAGCAAAAGTTAAAATGTGGGCAACTCGGCTGTCGTTAAGCAGGCACTGCAGCATGTAGTCGCTCATATGTCCCAGGCTGCCCAGAGGCAAGGACAAGCTGTCCTCTGTGGGAGGTGTATCATCTGTGTCCTCCGTATCCCCCCAACCACGCTCCAGTGATGCCAAGGAGCTGCGTTGGGTGCCACCCTGCTGTGAACACGGTTCCTTCTCCTCATCATCATCATCATCATCATCTTTGTCGTCCTCATCCTCCAGAACTGTGCCCTGGCTTGAAAATTTTTGACCTGGCCTATGCTGGTGCAGGAATCCACCCTCCGAGCCACTTGTGAATGACTGGCCTGATAACCATGGAAATTACCCCTCTTCCTCCTCCTCTTCCTCCTGTGCCACATCCTCTTCCATCAGTGTCCAAAGTGTTTTTATAAGGAGACACAGAAGTGGGATAGTAACGCTGAGAACAGCATCATCAGCACTGGCCATGTTGGTGGAGTACTCGAAACACTGCAATATGGTATGCAGGTCTCGCATGGAGGCCCACTCATTGGTGGTGAAGTGGTGCTGTTCCGCAGAGCGACTGACCCGTGCATGCTGCAGCTGAAACTCCACTATTGCCTTCTGCTGCTCGCACCGTCTCTCCAGCATGTGCAAGGTGGAGATTCACCTTGTGGGCACATCGCATAGGAGGCAGTGAGCTGGAAGGCCGAAGTTCCGCTGCAGGCAAGCAGCAGCAGGGTGAGAACGCCGAAAGCACGCACAGATGGCCCGCACTTTTTGCAGCAGCTCTGACATATCCGGGAAGTTTTTAAAAAATTTCTGCACCACCAAATTCAGCACATGCGCCAGGCAAGAGATGTGCATCAAACCGGCTAGGCCCAGAGCTGCTACGAGATTTAACCCATTATCGCACAACACCAGGCTGGGCTTGAGGCTCAGTGGCAACAACCACTCATCGGTCTGTTGTTCAATGCCCATCCACAGCTGCTGCACGGTGTGGGGTTTATCCCCCGAACATATCAGTTTTAAAACAGCCTGCTGTCGTTTCCCCCTGGATGTGCTGAAGTTGGTGGTGAAGGTGTTATGCTGAGCGGATGAGGAGGTGGTAGTAGGAGGAGGAGGCAACAGGAGGCAAAGAGAAATGCCCTGCAATCCTCGGTGGCGGAAGGACATGCGCCAAACGGCTTACCGTCTCAGGCCCATCCACCACTACATTTGCCCAGTGTGCAGTTAGCGAGATATAGCATCCTTGCCCGTGCTTACTGGTCCACTTATCAGTGGTTATGTGGACCTTGACACAGATGGCGATGCGCAGTGCACACTTGATCTCGTCCCCGACTTGTTTGTGCAGGGAAGTGATGGCTTGCCTGGAAAAGTAGTGGCGGCTGGGAACCACGTACTGTGGGACAGCCACCGCTATCAGGTTTTTAAAACTGTCCGCGTCCACAAGACAGAATGACAGCATTTCAAAGGCTAGGAATTTTGAAATGCTGGCATTCAGGGCCAGGGATCGCAGGTGGGTAGGGGGGTACTTCCTCTTTCTCTCCAGTGTTTGGGAGATGGAGAGCTGTAAGCTTCCATGGGACCATGGTGTGGAAATGCTAGGGGACGGTGGCAGACATGGTGGCGTTGCGGTCACATGGTCTGTTTTCTGGGTGGCAGGTGACACTGGCACTGTAGAGGTGGAGGAAGAGGCCGAGGCAGCAGCAGAAGAGGAAGCAGGAGGAGGCCGAGACCTTTCTTCGGTTTTGAGGTGCTTATTCCACTGCAGCTCGTGCAGCTTTGCATCTAGATGCCTGTTCATGCAGGTTGTGCTCAGGTTTAGAACATTTATGCCTCGCTTCAGGCTCTCATTGCACAGCGTGCAAACCACTCGTGTCTTGTCGTCAGCACATTGTCTGAAGAACTGCCCCGCCGGGGAATGCCTTTGAGCTGCCTTTGGTGCCACCACCACCGCTTCCTCCAAACTGCACACGTCACTCGCATGACCTTCATTCCATGTGGGGTCTAGGACCTCATCATCCTCCTCCACATCATCTTCCACCCACCCTCCTTGTCAGTCTGCACACTGTAGAAAGATGCAGCAGTTGGCACCTGTGTTTCGTCATCATCAGAGACGTGCTGCGCTAGTATTTTCATGTCCTCATCCTGAAGCAGAAGTGGTTGGGCATCGGTGCACGCAATGTCTTCCACTTCTGGGGCAGTTCTATGTGGATGGCCCACGGAAAGCACACCAGGAGAGTCATCAAAAGCATAAGAGACTGTTGCATGACTTGAGGCTCAGACTGCTTGGCTGATTTACAAGGGGCTGAGGTGAAAGACAGATGGCCAACTCTGAGCTTTCATCAAGCGACCGGGTGGAAGACAATGTGAAGTAACTGGAGGCATTGTCAGCCACCCAATCTACTATCGCCTGTACTTGTTCTGGCCTCCATTCGTTGAGCGCCATTCGGGCCTACCATATAATGTTGAAGGTTCTGTCGGCTACTCGCACCTTAGGAAGGTGTTTCACTTGTGCATGTAGCTGGCACAAATAGACCACGTCCTCTCCTTGCAACAGGAACTTCACCAACACCACCAACACCCAGCAGCACCACAACAAAGACCACGTCCCTTAATTGACGCTCTCCTCATTCTGGACGCAAATGTACTATGTAGCACTATTTATTAACCAGTTAACAACCACCCTATAGACAATTGACGTCTACAGGGCGGTTGCTTAATTCTGGGAGGACGTCTATTGACGTCCTCCCAGAATCGCGCTTCCCGCGCGCCCCCTGGGGCGCGCACACGGGAACATCCGTGACCGTCGGGTCCGGGGGACCCGACTGATCACGGATCGTGGTGAATGGCCGCTGTGAGTGGCCTTTCACCACGTGATCGCGCCGTCAAATGACGGCGTGATCACATGTAAACAAGCCGGCTTCTCTCTCCTCTCCGCACCGATCGGTGCAGTGTGAGAGGAGAGAGGGGGGAGAGAGGAGGTGCTACAGCGCTGTGGGCGATATGCAATGCCCACAGCGCTGCCTAGTGACAAAAAACACCCCCCATCATCCACTTACCACCCACCCACCACCCCCCAGCCACCATCAGCCACCCACCCAGCCATCATCAGCCACCCACCACCGTCGCGACACCCGTAACGTATAGCGGGTGTCGCGACATCGTGGAGGAGAGAGGGGGGAGAGAGGAGAGTGTGACGTGGCTAGCCACGCCTCTCCTCTCTCTTCGGCCGAACAAATGTACACTAGTGCGGCAGTAAACTGCCGCGCTAGTGCACCACTTTCCGGTGAGTGTCGCCGGTAAGTGGTGCTAGGCACTAGTCAGCCCAGGGGGCCTGGGCTGCCAGTGCCTACAAGGGCACACGCGCGGGGTCCCCCGCGCGCCCTTCGCGCTAAGACCCTCCTGC
>BLSH010553177.1:115497-129816 GCA_018402905.1 Glandirana rugosa | reverse complement strand
GTCTGCACTGATGGAGGGGGGGTTCCTAAGGGGGTCTGCACTGATGGAGGGGGTGGTTTATCCTGGGGTCTGCACTGATGGAGGAGGGATTTCCTGAGGGGGGGTCTAAACTTAATGAGGGGGTTATCCTGAGGGAGGAGGTCTACACTGGTGGTGGGGGTTATCCTAAAGGAGGGGGGTCTGCACTGATGGCGGGGGGTCTGCTTCGATGGAGAGGGGTTATCCTGAGGCAAGGGGGTCTGCAGTTTTTGAGGGGGTTATCCTGAGGGAGGGGGTCTGCACTGCTGGAGGGGTTATCCTGAGGGAGGGGGGTCTGCATTGATGGAGTGGGGTGGTTTATCATGAGGGGGTCTGTACTGACGAAGGAGGGGGGGATTTATCATAAGGGGGATCTGCACTGATGGAGGAGGGGTGGTTTATCCTTAGGGGGGCTGCACTGATGGAAGAGGGGGCTGGTTTATACTGATGGGGGGTCTATACTTAGTGAAAGGAGACTGTACTGCATTTGGTGGGCATAGCACTGATAAGGGTGCATTTGGTGGGCATTGCACTGATAAGGGTGCATTTGGTGGGCACTGCACTGGTGAGACTGCATTTGGTGGGGGTGGGCACTGCACTGATGAGGCTGCATGTGGTGGACACTGCACTGATGAGGCTGCATACGGTGGGCACTGCACTGATGAGGCTGCATTTGGTGGGCACTGCACTGATGAGGCTGCATTTGGTGGGCACTGCACTGATGAGGCTGCATATGGTGGGCACTGCACTGATGAGGCTTCATATGGTGGGCACTGCACTGATGAGGCTGTATTTGATAGGCGCTGCACTGATGAGGCTGTATATGTTGGGCACTGCATTGATGAGGCTGCATATGGTGGGCACTGTACTGATGAGGCTGCATATGGTGGTCATTGCACTGAGGCGGCTGCATTTAGTGGGCACTGCACTGATGAGGCTGCATTTGATGGGCACTGCAATGGTAGGCTTCATATGTGTGAATGTGTCTACCTGTCTGCTAATTTTGTATTATGTGTGGGTGTCATTGTGTTCATTTGTGATTGTGTGTGTGTGTGTGTGTGTGTGTGTGTGTGTATCTGTCATTGCAGCATGCACACATACCATACATATTGCACACCAACAAAAACCATCACAAACACACAGAAATTATCAAACGATAACTTTCTCGAGACAGGGGTACTTAGAAATTTTTTTTAGACCTGCAGGGGTACTTCACCGTAAAAGGTTGAGAAACACTGCTCTAGACCATTGAATTTGTTTCTCAGCTTTGTTAGTGAGGGCGAGATTCAGGGCTACTCTACCCGCTTCCAGTTGAGTCCATGAATGATGGGTCGGATTCTTTTTATGAGTTCTAGCGAGGTCTTGAAATTTCCTTTCCAGATTCTCTAGCTCTATTTTCCTCTCCCTTTTTAACCTGGCTGATAGTTGGATGAGGTTTCCCCTCATAACCCCTTTATTGGCTGCCCACAATATTGGGGGAGAAACTTCCCCAGTGTCATTCCTATGGAAATAGTCTTTAAGTTCCTTTTCTAACATTACACAATGCACTGGATTATTTAGGAGGGATTCATTTAGGCGCCACTGGGGGTTCCTCACCCCACCTGGCTCAACTTTGATATGTATTATTACTAGAGAATGATCAGACAAGGGAGAGTCCTTAATGGAGGATTTAAAGACTAAGGGAGATAAAGAGGCTGGGACAAAAATGTGGTCTATTCTTGCCATATGTGGGGCTGAATAGTGAGAGTAGTCCCTCACTTTAGGGTTTAATTCCCTCCAGATATCTATGAAACTTATGGAGAAAAGAAGTCTAGCGAGCTTAAGGCTATGTTTCGGAGGCCGGATTAGACGGGGTGCTCCTGAGCCCGATTTGTCAAGCATGGGATCAAGGGCCAGATTCGAGTCCCCTCTCAATATTACATTCCCCTCGAGAAGGGGCAGTATACGATTAAATAACCCATGGAGAAATTTAGCTTGACCGGAATTTGGAGCGTAATATGACACGAGAGAATACGTCCCTTTCAAAAGAATAAATCTCCCCTCTGGGTCCTTAATTTCATTCATGAGGGTAAAAGCTAGGTGTTTAGCGAAAAAGATTCCCACACCTCTTTTCTTATCTGGCACGTTTGCTAGAAAGAACTCTGGATAACTTGAATGTATATATTTGGGAACATATTGCTCTGGGAAGTGGGTTTCTTGAAGCAGGAGTATGTCTAGATGATGGGAACAGGCCAAATTAAAATATTTTTTCAGTTTTACAGGGGAATTAAGGCCCTGAACGTTATGTGATGCCACTCTCAGAAACAAAGGCGAATTAGCAGACATGGGAACTGTGTAAATATCGATCCACAAACCACATTAGGCAAGGACTCACCCAAACCTGTGCAGGCATAAAGAAGGACCTGTCCAACCAAGCAAAGATGGAGCTGATCCGTAGGGGCCCTCTACGAAGTAGACTTTCCTGGTGTCTGAAAAGAGAAGTTAAGAGCATAAAGATAACAATAGGATAGAACAGATGAAATTGAAGAAAGACAAAAGCAACAAGCAAGGGGGAAGCGGCAAAAACGAGCCACGTATCCCCCCAAGTTCCTGGGAGTGAGGAGACTAGAGGATCCCCTCACTAGCAGGAAAAAGGACAAAAGTGTCTGCCCAGATAGTAGAGCTACATCTGACCTAGGGAGTACCATTAAGAATATCCCGAAGTTAGAGGGAGGATCATGGCCTCCTTCCCAGCCACTTCTCTGGTGCCAAAACAAAAATTTAACTGATGGCTTACCCGGAAACTATACACATTTCTTGTTGCTAATAATGTAGTCAAAACGCCCCCCCAGGACCTCCCAGGACTGGATAAGTCGAGGTCGACAGGATGGACCCATCGGGACCCGTAAACGGGTCTTCTCTGGTTCCATAACTTAAGGATCAGTCAAATCAAGGGAAATAGACAGAACCATTAAAGTTCAACAAAATAATCCTGCAGCATGTTATGCGAAACAAGCAAGAGAAATAAAAAAAAAAAAAGAAAAACAAACACTGGGGACAGCCTATAGCCAGCTCCCATCCTGCCCCCTCATGAAGGGCCGAGCCCGTGAGAGGACAAGGGTGTAAGCCAACCCCAGACCGCCCAATGAAAAAGTATAAAGGAAAACACGTTTTAAAACAGTCTTAAACAACCGAACGATAGCAACCCTCAGTGAGGAGTGTTAGGATTCAGAGGTCTTTGTAAAAAATCAGACCAAGACAAAAATGGGGGTCAAAAGCAAGGAGAGCAAGACAAAAATCAAGGAGGGTGAGAGTCCTTAGCCCTCTTCTGTTGCGGTTTCCGCCACATAGGAAGGACAGGACTCTGGGGGGAGGGTCTCTTGGAGGGGCCCATGTTCTTGTGATGAGAAGCTGGAGTGGAATCCAGAGATATGAAGTTGAGCTTGATCAGCAGCTGTTCTTCTTGGAATGAGGAAAAGCCAAATTTCTTGCCTTTGAAAATGAAAGCCAGATGGAAGGGGAAAGACCACCGGTATTTGATGGATGATTTATTGAGAATTTCTAGAAGAGGCTTAAGAGATCTTCTTTTCTGTATAGTAGTAGGAGATAAGTCAGCGAAGACCTGAACAGAGTGACCTTGAATAGAAAGGTTGGGGTTGGATCTAGAGACCTTCATGACCTCCTCTTTAACTCCATAAAAGTGAGGTTTTACCACAATGTCTCTAGGAAGGCCATCCAACCTTGGGGGCTGAAGAGCTCTATGAGCCCTGTCTAGTTCCAGACGGTGCTCCGGGATACCTGGGATGATTTCTTTAATGAAATTGCTCACTACCTTATGCACATCTGTGATGGCCTCAGGGATCCCTCGAATTCGAAAGTTATAGCGTCTAGAGCGATTTTCCAAATCGTCTATTTTGGAGTGAGCCGATTCCAATTGGTCCTGAAGATCCTGGATACGTGCTGTGTTTTGATTGATTCTGGAGACTCATTGGTCCGTCTTCTGTTCTATTGCGTCTATTCTGGTTCCCAAGCCTTGAAGGTCAGCCTGGATAACAGAGGTAATTTGAGAGGCTGTTTGGGCAAGGCCCTTAGAGAGCATTTTTGAAAATACCTCCATCATCATCTGAAAGTCCGATTGAGGTATTAGGGCTTGGGGGGTAGACGGGTCCATTTGTGGGTTAACAGGACTCTGCTCTTTAAAAGGTGTTGTAATGAGTTCATCTAAAGTCCGCTCCAATAGTAAGATTGTAGAGGCCGGGGAAAGGATTTGTGCTGAAGATAGAGTACCCGGGGGAGGCCCTGGGGATGGTAGTACATGGGAGCCCTTGTCTGACCCAGCTTCCATCTCCTCAATGGTCCCTGGGTCGGTAGGGGACCTTTAGACCCCTGAGGGCCTTTGGGGGCTGGGGCATCAAAGCCAGGTTGACGAGAGAGGTCCCGTCTGACTGCTCCCAACTGCAAGTTCCAAGGGTTGGGTGGATTATTATTAGAGTAAGGTGAGGGTGACCCCCCCTTCTAGAAGAACTGAGTAAGTTCTGAGTAAGTAACCTTGAAAATAAGCTTGTAGTAAGATGAAAAAGTAAACAAGATAGTGATGTAGGGATAGGAGAGTTCACTGCTGATATAAGAAAATGTGATCCTGCAGTATATGTGTATAAGAAGGAAAGTTTATGAATTTCCCAGGTTCAGATTTTGGATGGTGCTGCAAGAATAGGCCTGAGCTTCAGGCACAGTTAATGGGTCCCACCCCAGTTGCTCATCCTGCTCCGTCAGGTGGGGTATTTCTTATATTACTGGTGGGATTCCCGAGTGTTTGATGTGTTATTAATGTCCCCCTGGGTGATCCCCCACAGCCTCCAGAGGTTCAGCTCCTCCGCTGCCTAGATGCTCCGAGCCGCTGAGTGAGTAGGCCCAAGCCGCGGCCTCAATTTAGGAGGAGCGGCCGGATGCGGGGATCGCATTAAGGTCCCAGTCTCCGCTTCGCTTTAGGATTGCTCCCGAGGCTGTCCCCTGCTCCCCTACCTCTTGAGCGGGATAGCCGAGCTCCGCTGCATGCGGTGTAGGCTCCGAAGGGCCGGGAAGGAACGGAGCTCCTGGCTCAAGCAGCCGCCATGGACGCTCCGAGCATGCGCACTGCAGGAACCTCTCCCTATAGCACTATGAGATGATTTTAGAACAATAATCTGTCCCTCACAAGAGCAGCAGGAACCTCTCCCTATAGCACTATGAGATGATTTTAGAACAATAATCTGTCCCTCACAGGAGCAGCAGGAACCTCTCCCTCTAGCAGTATGAGATGATTTTAGAAGAATAATCTGTCCCTCACAGGAGCAACAGGAGCCTCTCCATGTAGCACTATGATGAGATGATTTTAGAACAATAATCTGTCCCTCACAGGAGCAGCAGGAACCTCTCCCTATAGTAGTATGAGATGATTTTAGAACAACAATCCGTCCCTCACAGGAGCAGCAGGAACCTCTCCCTGTAGCACTATTATGATATGGTTTTAGAACAATAATCTGTCCCTCACAGGAGCAGCAGGAAACTCTCCCTATAGCACTATGAGATGAATTTAGAACAATAATCTGTCCCTCACAGCAGCAGCAGGAACCTCTCCCTGTAGCACTATGATGAGATGGTTTCAGTACAATAATCTGTCCCTCACAGGAGCAGCAGGAACCTTTCCCTGTAGCACTATGATGACATTATTTTAGAGCAATACTCTGTCCCTCACAGGAGCAGCAGGAACCTCTCCCTATAGCACTATGAGATGATTTTAGAAGAATAATCTGTCCCTCACAGGAGCAGCAGGAACCTCTCCCTGTAGCACTATGATGAGATGATTTTAGAACAATAATCTGTCCCTCACAGGATCAGCAGGAACCTCTCTCTATAGCACTATGAGATTATTTTAGAACAATAATCTTTCCATCACAGCAGCAGCAGGAACCTCTCCCTCTAGCAGTATGAGATGATTTTAGAACAATAATCTGTCCCTCACAGGAGCAGTAGGAACCTCTCCCTCTATCAGTATGAGATGATTTTAGAATAATAATTTGTCCCTCACAGGAGCAGCAGGAACCTCTCCCTGTAGCACTATGAGATGATTTTAGAAGAATAATCTGTCTCTCACAGGAGCAGCATGAACCTCTCCCTATAGCACTATGAGATCATTTTAGAACAATAATCTGTCCCTCACAGGAGCAGCAGGAACCTCTCCCTCTAGCAGTATGAGATGATTTTAGAAGAATAATCTGTCCCTCACAGGAGCAACAGGAGCCTCTCCCTGTAGCACTAGGACGAGATGATTTTAGAACAATAATCTGTCCCTCACAGGAGCAGCAGGAACCTCTCCCTATAGCACTATGAGATGATTTTAGAACAATAATCTGTCCCTCACAGGAGCAGCAGGAACCTCTCCCTATAGCACTATGATGAGATGATTTTAGAACAATAATCTGTCCCTCACAGCACCAGTAAACTGTACCTAGTCCAGTATCAGATGGTTTTAGAACTCTAAGCTTTCCCTTCACAGCACCACCAGGAACCTGTCTGTAATGTAGGATGAGATCATATTAGATCGATAATCTATCCCTCACAACGCCGGCAGCATGCTCTCCCTACACTAGCCTGAGACGATGTGACACATGGCATATGTGACTCCAGCTCATATAGAGGCAGGGTCACATGATGCACTGGCCAATCACAGCCATGCCAATAGTAGGCATGGCTGTGATGGCTTCTAAGGCAAACGAGTGAAACACTTGTTTATTGGCTGCCCTCCAGCTATTCAACAGGCGCCAAAAATAGTCTGGGTCACATGATGCACTGGCCAATCACAGCCATTCAATTAGTAGGCCCACACACTGACAGGCGGCTTCTCGCGAGACTCGGCTTGCTTGCTGCAGGAGGAGACCCGGGAGAGAGAGCGAGCGAGAGGGGGGAAGCGGCAGATACCGGACCCGGGGCCTGAGAGACTGGACACCTGCCTGGCTGTGTCTACCTCTCTCAGTGCGCACATGGACCACTGCGACCTTCACCCTCTGCCTGCCGCCCTCCTGCTGGTGCTGCTTGTGCTGTGTGGGCCTGTCCCGGGACCGGCCAGCGGCACCCAGAACGGTTGCTGGGGAGGATGAATGCCAGTGCCATATCCTTTTTGATCCAGCATTAAGACACGGTTCCAGGAGAGTGAGAGAGTCTCCAATACACCTTGCAGCGGGTTACGTCTGCCTGTCCGATTGACCCACTAGAGATAGTGAGTCATCTTGTTCCGGTAAGAGTATCCATCTCTACCCCGCTCGGTGTGCATGCCCCTTGGTGGTGGTGAAGTAATAAAGGTGGATGTCTGCATATCCATTTAAAGAAGGAAATTTTTATATCAGATTGGGACTTTGCTGCTACCTTCTTGCCCTGAACTTTTATCACTTTTGCACTTTTTTTCCAAATAACCATTTGGGATTTAATAAGGACCTAAGATCGTAATGTTCTTAGAGTTGATATCACAGTTATGCATTGTTAGAAGTATCCGATGGACAATTGATGCTACTGGTATTTTTCACATTGTCCAGTAATATCACAGGGAACACAGTTGCAGCTCTATTTTCACTATTGAATTTTTAATTTTTTATTATATTTTTTCACCATTTAGCGTGATACTACATTTCAATTTATCATTAGTAGGTATGGCTGTGATGGCTTCTAAGGGCAAACGAGTAAAACGCTTGTTGATTGGATGCCCTGCAGCTATAGAAAAGGCGCAAAAAATACCTGAATACCGAATCCGAACCCAGAGTTTTCTTCAAATGTCCGGGTTTGGGGCACGGACACCCCAAAGTCCGGTACGAACCCGAACTTTACAGTCCGGGTTCACTCAACTCTAGTCACAATTCTTTTATAACTATTTCTGACTTTCTGTACTTGCACAAATTATTAATTGCACACACTCTCCCTAGTAGCCACAACCCTCCAACCAGATTCATGGTCTCCCAGACCAAAGCTGGCTACACGCTATACAATCTTCAGATTTTTTCTTTTAGAGTTACAAAAACTGTATAATATGAAATCAAACCTAAACACTTTCAATTGGTATGCAATCAGGAAGGCCCTTGTACTACAAAGTAGAAGGTAAATTTAAAGGAAATTGAACAGCAAAAATTGTATACATTCCCTTCCTTGTTCTCATGGCCATCCACATTAATCTGTCTCCACAACTTGTGGGCACATACTCCCTCTAAATGCATACACCAATCATCCCATTCTATACAAGACCGCTTGCACAGCAAACACTTTTTGACTACCCACCCCAGATTAAACCACCTACAGTACAGCTGATCACCTACAACCCAGTCAACACCACCAAACTGGAAAATATTCATGACCCTCACACCTTCCCTGAATATCTGTGGTCCCTAGCCAGCTCTCTTCTTTTTTTGACTGGCAACTAGGGATGAGCCGAACACCCCCGGTTCGGTTCGCACCAGAACACGTGAACAGACAAAAAGTTTGGGTGAACATTCAAACACCATTAAAGTCCCGAACATGAAAAATCAAAAGTGCTAATTTTAAAGGCTTATATGCAATGTTATTGCCCTAAAAAGTGTATGGGGACCCGGGTCCTGCTTAGGGGACATGTATCAATGAAAAATAAAGTTTTAAAAACGATAGTTTTTTCAGGAGCAGTGATTTTAATAATGCTTAAAGTGAAAAAAAAAATGAAAAATTCCTTTAAATATTGTGCCTGGGGGGTGTCCGTAGTCTGTGTGTAAAAGGGTGCATCTCTGTGAGGTGTAGAACATAGCCAGAGCAAAATGACATTTCCATAGGAAAAATTGTCATTTAAAATCACGGCTATGATATATTGCCGGTTCCCGGAAATATACAAAAAAAATCACTGAAAAAAATTGGATGTGGGGCTTCCCCACAAGCACCGACCGGGTCTGCGGGTGGGGAGGCTTATCGGAATCTGGAAGCCCCCTTTAATAAGGGGGCCCCCAGATCCTGCCCCCCCCATATGAATAGGTATGGGGTACATTATACCCCTACCCGTTCACCAAAAAAGGAGTGTAGTGTTACAAAAAACAAGAGGTAGTTTTTGACAAGTCCTTTATTGTATAAAATAGCTCTTTTCTTCTTTCTTCCACCATCTTCTCCTGGCCCGTTCCTTCTTCTGATCTTCTGCTTCTTCTTTTATTCTTCTTGCTTCCTCTCTTCGTCTTCAATCTTAATCTTCATCTTCTTCTTCTTTCACCGCCACCGCTCTCCCCGCTGCTGCAGCCCGTCTCCTGTGCGTCTCCCAGAATAGGCGGTCTTCACAATTACAGTTCTTTTATAAGAAGTAGCGGGGCCACCCGGTGATGTAAATGGGTGACTCGCCCCCTCTGACAGCGCATGACGTCAGAAGGGGGTGGGTTCACTCTGTTATGTTGTGGCCCCACCCCTTCTTATAAAAGAACTGTCATTGTGAAGACTGCCCATTCTGGGAGACGCGCAGGGGCCAGGCTGCAGCAGCGGGGGGAGCGGCGGCAGTGATAGAAGGAGGAAGAAGATTGAAGACGATAAGAGGAAGCAAGAAGGCTAAAAGAAGAAGCAGAAGACCAGAAGAAGGACCGGGCCAGGAGAAGATGGAGGAAGAAAGAAGAAAATAACTATTTTACACAATAAAGGACTTGTCAAAAACTGCCTCTTGTTTTTTGTAACACTACACTCCTTTTTGGTGAATAGGTATTCACATGGGGGGGGGGGGGGGGGGTTTGGGATCTGGGGGCCCCCTTATTAAAGGGGGCTTCCAGATTCTGAAAAGCTCCCTGCCCGCAGCCCCGCACAACCACCGGCCAGGGTTGTGGGGATGAGGCCCTTCTCCCCATCAACATGGGAACAAGGTGCTTTGGGGGCGACCTCCCCTTGTTGAGGGCATGTGGCCTGGTATGGTTCAGAGGCGGGGGCACTCACACGTCCGCAAGTCCGCAAGTCTGGTTTTGGATTTTGGGGGGGACCATTTTTTTTTACATTTTGGCACGGGGTTCCCCTTAAAATCCATACCAGACTTGAAGTGCCTGGTTTAGATTTTGGGGGAGACCCCGCGTCATTTTTTTTTTAATTTTGGCACGGGGTTCCCTTTAAATTCCATACCAGACCTGAAGGGCCTGGATTGGATTTTGAGGGGGACCCCACGTCATTTTTAAAAAACAATTTGGCACGGGGTTCCCATTAAATTCCATACCAGACCTGAAGGGCCTGGTTTAGATTTTGGGGGGAACCCCACATAATTTTTTTTTTAAATTTGGCGCAGGCCCTTCTGTTGTAAATTAGTTTAAAAATTATGGTAAAATCCCCCAGTCAAACAGGTGGAGAAAAATTGAACCTTGGGTGCTGGCGGTGCCAGAACACTGTAACCCCTTGCAGTTACTCTTGTTGGATGGAGCAACTGGGCCTGATGTTGTAAATTAGTTTACAAATTGTGACGAAAGCCCCCAGTCAAACAGGTGTTGAAAAATTGGGCCGTCACACGCCGAGCCGTCTCCTCTCTGTATTTATGGAGACCCGACTTGAGCGTGTGCTGCGGTAATCCCTGGAGCCATACCTACTGCACGCCAATACCTTGTCTCTCTGTGCCCAAATTTGGGTGACGATTTGGCTCCTGACCCATTGTGCCACCAGCTATACACATACATATAGCCAATTTTCCCTTTTTCGTTGTGGTGTGCCGTTGCTTGGGGTTCTGGTCTATTTCTGTGGCGCTGGGGGCCTATGTACAGAGCTGACGGGGTGAGCTTTCCATTTGTGAAGAACCGGACTATCCATTGATACCTTCTATGTATTATATGTATTGAAACATACTACTTTTATTATCTTGTACGTTTTTTTGTATATTTCTTGTAACTTGCATGTTGGTTTTTTGTCATATAACAGTACCTTACCATCTGTCCCCTGGAGAAGCTGGAAAACACGATGAAAGATATTGGGACATCTTGTCTCTGTACAAATGTAAACTCTATGTATCATGATGTTACAGTTTACGCCAGCATGTACCACCAATGATTTTAACTCACCATGTGTAATGTCCTCTATTTTTAATAATTACTATTAAATATGGTTGATTTTATTTTGGTTGTTTCTCTTTTTATGCTAGCACCGCAAACATTCCAATAACTCCTATAGACCTTGTTGGTTTATTGTCCTCTACACTTAATTTTGTTATGGAAAGGGATGCACTTAATATATACTCAGCCTTCCAGTGGTATACCTATGTACTGTAACCCCTTGCAGTTACTCTTGTTGGACGGGGGAACTGGGCCTGATTTTGTAAATTAGTTTACAAATTGTGACGAAAGCCCCCAGTCAAACAGGTGGCAAAAAAATGGGCCTTGGGTGCTGGCGGTGCCAGAACACTGTAACCCCGTGCAGTTACTCTTTTTGGATGGAGCAGGCCCTGCTGTTTTAAATTTGTTTAAAAATTGTTATGGCATGCCCCTGTAAACCAGGTGCAGAAACATTTCAGATCCCTAGCAAATTGAATCAGTTGCATCAGCATCGGGGGCTTGATAGCTGCTGACCTAGGACTGATTCATTTTTATAAATGTGAGCTTATCAACCGAGTCTGTGGACAGGCATACTCTTTGATCGGTTACGAACCCTCCAGCAGCACTGAATGTTTGTTCAGAAAGCACGCTGGATGCAGGACAGGCCAGTAGCTCAAGTGCATATTGAGCAAGTTCCAGCCAGTGGGTCCATCCTCAAGACCCAGTAACTAAGTGGATGCCAAGTTGGAAAGGTCTCCAAGGCTGCTCTTGCCCCTATATATTCCTGCACCATATAATGCAGACGCTGACGATGGTTGCTTGAACCTATCAGGCCTGGGTGCTGAGGACTGAAAATTTTTTGTAAAGGCATCGCTCAGCTGGCCACCTTCTCCACCACTCTGCCTCTGAACGACCGAAGCTTCAGAAACACGTTGTCCAGGGCCAGCAGCAGGACATGGTAACCTCCCAGGTTCTGGAAAGGCATTGCACAAACTTTTCTTCAAGGTATCCTGAAGATGTTTCATCCTCTGCACCCTCTGCGCAGGCAGGATGAGTTCTGCAACTTTACCCTTGTAACGTGGATCAAGAAGGGTTGCCAGCCAGTAATGATCCCTCTCCTTGATACCACGAATCCTAGGGTCTTTTCACAGGCTTTTCAGAATCAGAGAGATCATGCAGCATAAGTTTGAGGAAGCATGAGTGTCCTCTGGGTCACTGAGCATGACATAAGTAACTACCTGCTCCCAGCCACGTACAACTCCTTGGGTTTCTGGAGCCTGAAAACCATGATCCCTTGAAGACTGCTGCGTATTATACTCCACATCCATGCTGACACAATCCTCCTCCTCCTTCTCCCATGTGTTTGGTGGCTCTGCAGGAATGCTCTCTGCATAAACGGGGCCTTGAGAGGAAAGAAAGTCCTCCTCTTCCTCCCTCTATTCTGCCTCAAGTGCCCTGTCCATGATTCTACGAAGCGTGTGCTCCAGAAGGAATATTAGTAGGACAGTGTCACTGATGCATGCATTGTCACTGCTCACCATCCCTGTGGCCTCCTCAAATGGTGACAGGACAGTGTATGCATCCTTGATCATTAGCCGCTGATGTGGCAAAAAAAAGCCAAGCTCCCCTGTGCCTGTCCTGGTGCCATGCTCACAGAGGTACTCATTGATGGCCCTCTGCTGTGTGTGCAGCTGCTGCAGCATTGCCAATGTTGAGTTCCATCTGGTGGGCATGTCACAAATGAGGCGGTTGTTGGACAGATTGAATTCCCACTGGATGTCAGCCAGCCGGGCACTGGCATTGTATGAAGACCGGAAATGACCACAGACTTTTCTGGCCTGCCTCAGAATATCTGGTAAGCCTGGGTACCTGGTCAAGAAACGCTGCACCACCAAATTCAAGACGTGTGCCATGCATGGAACATGTGTCAATTGTCCCAGTCGGAAGGCAGAGAGAAGGTTGGTGCCATTGTCGCATACAACCATTCCTGGCTCAAGCTACCGTGGCGTCAACCACCTCTGAGCCTGCCCCCGCAGAGCTGAAAGAATCTCTTCCCCAGTGTGGCTCCTGTCCCCAAGACAGACTAACTCAAGCACCTCATGGCATCTTTTAGCCTGACTGCTTGCATAGCCCCTTGAACGCTTAGGGAGCACTGTAGGTTCAGAGGGCAATTCTGCAGAAGAGGCCACAGAGGTAGCAGAAGAGGAGGGGTGGAGGAGGCGGATGTGGAAAAATCGCCACCAGCTTTTTGGAGGCGTGGTGGCGGAACTATTTCCAAAACTGAACCCTGTCCTGCATCCTTCCCAGCTGCCAGCAGAGTTATCCAGTGCACCGTAAAGGAAAGGTACCGTCCCTGACTGTGCCTGCTGGAGCATGAGTCAGCGATAATATGAACCCTGCTGCTGACCGCAATGTCCAACGAGACCAAAACATTGCCTTCCACATGACGGTAGAGAGCTGGAATGGTTTTACGTGAAAATAAAGGTCTTTTCTGAACCTGCCACTGTGGGACATCACATTCCACAAATTCACGAAAGGGGGGCAGAGCCTACTAGCTGAAAAGGCAGCAGTTGGAGTGCTAGCAATTTGGCCAAGCTAGCATTAAGACGCTGAGCATGTGGATGGCTGGGACAGTATTTCTTTTTATGGTTCAGCAACTGGGGTAGGGATATTTGCCTGCTGAATTCACCTGGTGGTGTACTGCTAGCAGATTGGCTGCAAGTACTAGTTGTGGCACGCATTGCTAGTAGAGATGAGCGAACTTCTAGAAGTCCGGGTTCTGCTGGTTCGGCCGAACTTCGGGACAAAGTCCGGGTTCGGGTCCGGACAGAACCCGAACTTTGTCCCGGACCCCGAACCCCATTGAAATCAATGGGGACACGGACTTTTAGGCACAAAAAATGCTGTAAAATAGTCCTGGAAGGTCCTAGAGGTCTGCAAAAGGAAGGAAATGTGGGTAAGGGTGGGACAAGTGTCCTACAAAGAAATGGGGACAGGGAAATAACTTTAAATATTTTTAAAAAAATAAAAACATAAAAAATGCAAAAATGGAGATCATCTTCAAAATGGGTCTGAAAAGTATTAATTAACATTAGAGGCCATAGAACAGTTCTAAAATCATCTTCAAACTGTGTCAAAAAAGTATAAATAAGCCGGGAGTACCCATATCACTGTTCTGCAAAATGTGTGTGTCAAATTTCACTGTGTGTCTGAACTTTATTAACACGTCTTCTCTACACGTGACTAAGGGCAAAAGTAAATTTCACTGTGTGTGTAAAACGTCTTGTCACTATACCCATGAGGG
>BLSH010553177.1:83667-96026 GCA_018402905.1 Glandirana rugosa | reverse complement strand
CTTAAGATGACGGGCGTGGTGACCCATACCCTTTCGTCTCCAGAGGAAGTTTATTTTCAAAGATAAGATGAGACTGATGTTGGAGCTTCTTTCCCCTTGGGACACAGCAGGCCCTCTACGAATCACACGTGTAGGTGTTCTGGTCGTAGGGATTGGTATGTTTGTTTTTGTTTTGTTTAAGTTTGTTTTAAGTTTGTTTTCGATAGTATAGGGTCGAACAGGAACTTCGGGAAGGACAGGAACCCGGATCAATGACATAATTGTAGTGGAGGTTTCTGGTGAACGGCCCTACATTTTTCTTTACCGAACTAGGAACATTTTTCCGTAAAGCACAAAAAGTGGGACAGGAAATGCCTTTTTACAAGGATCAAGCCATTTCTTTTTACATCCCGGCAAGTGGTCTTTGGAGGTGATGTTAATACAGTAACTAGGCCCAAGGACAGGAAGGGCTTCAAGGACAAGCTGGGATATGATAGCTTTTGTTTGAATTTTGTTTGAATTTGTTTTGTTTTTGTTTGTATGGTTAGGGATGCTGGTCTTGTGGATGTGCACACTAAGCATCTCCCGGACGACACAGGGTTCCCCTTTCTTCGAGGTTGTAGTCAGAGTAGAATAGAAACTTTTATTTGAAGGAGACCTCTGCTTTCCCATACCCAGTGGTGCGGGCAGTAGAATTCTCTGATCATCTGTGGTCTTGAAGGCTTCAGACTCCCCTCAAGGGCATCTGGAGATTGAATTTGATTCTCCTCGAGGAAGAACATGTTAGACAATCCTTTGAGGAATTCTTTCAGGCACAGACCATACTGGACTTTTTTTTGCAATTCCTTTATTTTCCAAAGAAAAAATGAAAAGGATACATACAACTGGAAAGCCATCATCAAATACAGAATCATGGAGACAACGTGTATATCAGAATAGAGCAGCATTATACACAGTAATAGAGGGTACAGTAATCTTATTCTTATATCTTGAAAAACCAAGAACATGTAAGTACACTCCATGGTCTGTAACCGTAGCCCATAGTGCATGTCCGACTGGTCCTCCCACTCCGACAGCCCCATCAACCGTTCTGTACCGAAAAAAACATAAACCTTATTATAAAATGACCCCAGGGTTGATTAACGTCCAGGGAGAGGCAGAGACACCCGGCAGCCCCAGCGGGAGGGTGAAATAAGACCAGGTTAACCATCCTGGACTTTTGTAGCAGCAAGGCTGAGTGGTGGGAGCTGACCAAAAAAGAGATTGCTGGATTCTTCAGGGCCCTAGCCAATAGAAAACAGTGTGATAGATACATGACCTACCAATGTTTGCAGAGGAAGCTGGATATTCTTGTCTCGAGGGGAGGAAATCCTGGAGCAATCTCCGAAGTGACACTCCTCCTCAGGAAGTGTCAGTATGACCGGCATGCCTCTTTGGTTCTGGAGAGGGACTATGGGAAGTACTACCCGCCTGACCCTTACCAGTACTGCAAACAAGGTGTAGCTGTTAAGATGGTCGTTGGCCTTAAAGATAGTACAGGTTCCTTGACAAAGTCTAGGTCTGGGATCCTGGAGGTCTTGAGGTCCTTTTATGCTGATCTTCTTGGGAGGAAAGAGATTGACCGAGAGAAAAAATGGAAAGCTTTTTGGACTTTACTCTAGGTCTACATGGTGGAGATGTTCCATTGATGAATTTGACAGAGGAGTTCACAGTTAAAAGGTGATGAGGGCAAGTTAACAGCTTGCTATCAAAAAGTCACCTGGACTGGATGGCTTGATGGTTGAGTTTTACAAAGACGTAAAAAGTCTATTATGGCCCCACATTTGGTAGAGGTTTTTAACAGTTGCCTTGCTGAGGGTGTGCTACCCCCTTCCATGAGGCACTCAGCTGTGATTCTGATTCTTCTTTCAAAAGGTAAAAATCCTTAGATGATTGAGAATTGGCGCCTCATCAGCCTTCTCAATGTCGATTGAAAGGTACTGGCCGAGATACTTTTCGGGCACCTATCGTCAGTAGCAGAGTCTTTGCTTTCTCGCCATCAGCATTGTTCAGTACAGGGTAGGAGCACCTTCACAGCTGTTTTAGCTGTTCAGGAGGCCTTGGAGCAGCGCAGGGCTGCACTTTGGGGAAAGTATTTGCTGGCAATGGATCAGGCAAAGGCTTTTGATCATGTTAACCATGGGTACCTGTGGTTGCTCCCTAGTAAGTACGATCTTCTGGGTGGTTTTGTTGATTGGTTAAAAGTCTTGTATATTGGGGCAGAAAGCTTCCCTCTTGTTAATGGTTGGGTTGGCTCTGGGGTGCTCCAGGGTTGTCCCCAGAGTCCCTTGCTCTATGTGTTCACGATTGACCCCTTCATTAGGAGGCTAGAGAGCATCATGTTATGTGGGGTACCAGTGGAGCTCCCAGGTGAGTCACCTTTGAGGGTTGTTGCCTATGCGGATGATGTGTCAGTGATTGTCACTGGGACAGATGAAACGGAGAAGGTGGTCTCTTTGACATCGCGGTAATCTGAAGCATCAGGCTCCAAGGTCAATCAGGAAAAGCGTGACATTTTCTGGTTGGGAAAGGAAGGCAAGGGGCTTGACCTCCTGAACACCTTTCCAGTACCCCAGGAAAAAAATGAATATAATAGGCAGACATTGAATTTGGACCCGGCGATTATGGACTCAAACTAGGAAGGCAGGTTGAAAGAAAGGTGAAACAGCACTCCACGGACAATAATAAGCTTGCTGTTTATTGTCAGGCAAATGCAGGTAAGATATAAGGTAGACGCATTTCACTCGTCTATATCGAGCTTAATAGTTAGACGAGTGAAACGCATCTACCTTATATCTTACCTGCATTTGCCTGACAATAAACAGCAAGCTTATTATTGTCCGTGGAGTGCTGTTTCACCTTTCTTTCTTCCTATGTACATGGTGACGAGCCGAGAACAGGACCCGGACACATCACAGATTTCCTCCCTACTGGCTTGAGTGGTGTACTTTCCTGTTTATAGGAAGGCAGGTTGATATCGCCAATACTAAGGTGGCCAGCTGGAAGATATGGAAGTCATCTCTGAGGGAAAGGGTTGATCTGATTAAGACTTACCTGATTCCCCGTATTTACCTCGATCCAGACCCATAGTAGCACCCCCCACATAGTCCGACCCCTTTGCGCCCCCCCCAATTCCGCATTATGCCCTCGTTGGTTCCCTGAGACAATTGGCAGAAATGTAACCTGGACTCCCACTCAGATGCCTCTGTACGAGATCACCCTAGACAATAAATGTCTGGCTGTATAACACCCTAAGCAGGTTGCCATGATAGGACCACTGAGGCTACCTTCCACATGGACCTAATGTTTGAAAAGATATGAGTGTACACTGCAATATGGATACACCAAAAACCTTTCTAGTCCTCTGATTTTATTACTTTCTCGAACTATGTAAAATCTTGAAAACCCAAGATTTACAGACTCTCATTGTTACTTTGTTATCTTGCAGTTTCTAATTCGTTTCTCGTATTTGTATATGACACATTCTGAATGTGTTGGCTGTATTACCTGTAAAAACCTCATTAAAAATTGTTTATGGAAAAAAAAAAAAAAAAAAGACTTATATGAGATTTTAGTGGATTGTTTGAATGTTTGTAGATTTACTTAAAGCGGAGTTTAAGCAGTATTTTTTTTTTTTTAAAGACACCCGAAATGTTCTTCTTACTAACTGTTAAATGAGCTAATTATATGAAAGGTCGCTGTAGTAGTGCAGTATTTTTTTTAAACTAACCTTTAGGCCTCAATGCACACAGGACATTAAAACACGTCCTAAAAACGTCAGTAGCTTTTAGAAAAATTTTCATATTTTTTGAGCATTTTTGCAGCAGCGCTTTTCCGCGCTAGCTTGAAGCCACGTTTCTCATGCCTTTTTTCAAATCAATGTTTTTTTGGTTTTGGTTTTCGCTGTCTGCTGAAAACAGGTCACAGGAGTGCAGAATGGACTGCACTCCTGTGATCCACAGGAGAAGTACTACAAAACAAGCTTTGGCTGTACTTCTCCTTTATATTTTATTAAAAAGAATGCCCCACTTAGACACAAGACTACTACACCACAGCAAGACAACCAAAAGCAGTCCCCTCTCATGATATGCACATTTTTGTAGCCTGAAAGGGAATGTGCAAAATCAGTGGTTGTGATGTACAGTAATTTACCTGCCTCAGATGGAGGCAAGTAAGTTGCTATTTCCAGCCTTGATAAGCTTCTAAATCAGTCCATCCTACTCAACCCTATTCACTACAACATAAATTAATTAGTTAAAAGGTACACAATGTCCAAGAGTTCATTAAGACAAGTGGAGGATCACTTTTCACAGGTCAGTATAGCAGTGGCTGAAAGGCGTTCAGGAGTCACTATAATATAAAAGTATTATTTTGCGCTTAGTATGAAAAAGTGTACACAGAGCAGCACCCAATAAACATCTAAATATTGGATGTCAGAATCTATATATACTGTAACATTAATGCGCAGTACAGTAGTGGATGGGCGATATTTGTCGCCCCTAATACTTTCATTTTGAAGGGACCAAGATGGAATCCGGTCCAGATGATACCAGTCACCTTGGCAGGGCTGGTTCCAGCCCAGAGTTTCTGGTCTGCCCAAACCCCTCTCAAACTGGATATAACGACCAGGAAGAGATCTCACAGGAGCTCAACCTGAGTCTCAGTATGCTAAAAACTGAGAGAGCTACAACTGGAGAGCTGGCTGCTCTAAAGACTGCAAAAGAAAAGGTTTGCATTTGTTTTTTTGAGGTGTCAGGGACAAGCCCCGACATCATATAGAGACCAACCTCCAAGTCGCACAAGCCACTGTAGCACAGCGGGAAGAAAGTCGCAGACAACATGAGGCCCTGAAGAAGATCAACCACCTGCTGGTGGAGGCTCTCGTAGAGTTAAAGAAGGGACTTGGGACTTGATCGATCTCACACAGAAATGGTTATAGCCAGAGACTTTTCCAGTCTTCGTGGAGCATGTAGTCATGGACCGGTATCTGTGTGCTCTCCCTGCTACTTTGAGGAAGAGGGTCAGCCATGGGGACCCCAAAACGGCAACTGGTAGACCTCGTAGAGAGATACAGTGCTGCTGGGGACTTGCTGCACCTGTCTGCATCCCACTTCAATGTATCCAGGGGTGAAAGATCGCCCGGCGGACCCGGTAAGACTGTTCCAGGGATCAAAAGAGACTATGGGCTCTAGACCTGGAGACTGGCCAAAGAAACCAGGAAGGTCTTAGGAACCCTTGAGAGGACTGGGTATAGAGCACATACAGTGCTACTGATGTCATGCATTGGGACATATTGCTGCCAATTGTCCCCTGAATGACCCATGCAATGTGATAATGCTTATATGAAAAGACGCATTTCTCTTTTTGCACAGGTATAGCATCATGTTCAAGTCGCATAGAGAAGCAAATTTGTGTGATTGTTATTGATGGGGAAACCCGTCACTGCGCTGCTTGACTCAGGTAGTGTGATAATGTTAGTCAAACGCAGCTGTGTAAATCCAGCAAGGTTACACCCTAGCACTGTCGGGGCCATTTGCATCCATGGGGACACTCGTGACTACCAGACGGCGCTGGTCGAGATTGACACCCCTTTTGGCAGAGTGACACATTCAGTGGGAGTGGTACCTTCCCTGCTTCATGAAGCCCTAGTGGGGAGGGATTTTCCCCATTTTTGGAGGGGAACTCTTTTGTCATGTACCTGGTGGACGAGTCTGACTTATGCAGGGGATCACCTCTCTTGTGGCCCTGGTTCGAGAACCCCTGGTAGTGCAGACAGGGAGTTCTGGAGCACAAGGGGGCACGAGGGTTGGACTGGGTCACTGGTGGTATGTGAGGGTCCACTGAAGCTCATGCTAGGCAGAAGAATATTGGTGCAATCTGGGTCGGTAACAGGCTGGCAGTGCAGTACAGATGGAGCAGGCAGGCGGGTAGTCAGGTACAAGCAAGGTCGGCAATGTGCGGGCAGCGGAGGTACAAAGGAGCAGGCAAAAGAGTAGTCATAGACAGGCTGGGGGTCAGGGCAGGCAGAAAGCAACAAAGTCCAAGTAAAGCCAGGGTCACAGGTACAGGACAATCTCTTCAGAGTAAACACAGGGGTCGCAGGTCACAGGAACGTTGTAGAATGGACAGCACCGATTGCAGGGTGCTGACAGCTTAAATGGCCGTTTTGGCGTCATTTCCGGTGCATACGCGAACGAGCATAGGCATTCAGATGGCCCTGGATGGTTCCTTACAGCTTTCCTCTGAGCTCTCTGTGCCCTCACACAGAGAGCATGGAGGACAGCGTTCCCCCTGCTGAGGAAGCACGGGAGTTCTCACCAGACCCTTTTTGCCAAACGGAAGGAGAGATTGGTGGCAGGACTGAGGAAGGAGACCCTCTTCCTTTTCCTGTAATGGCTGGGGAGCCGGAGGAGCTGGAAGATAGCTGTTTACCACCCCCAAACTGACGGTCTGGTGGAAAGATTAAACAAGACCCTTAAAAGTATGTTGAAAAAGGTGGTGGATAAAGATGGGAGAAATTGGGATTTTCTGCTACCATATCTCATGTTTGCCATACGAGAGGTTCCACAGGCGTCTACGGTATATTCCCCGTTTGAACACTTGTATGGTAGACATCCCAGGGGGCTGCTAGATATCGCTAAAGAAACGTGGGTAGGAGAGGCCTCCCCATATAGAAACATCATAAAGCATATCTCCTTGATGCAGGATCGAATCGCAGTTGTTCTGCCCCTGATCCGGGAACATATGGAGCGAGCTCAGGAAGCTCAGAGGAGGGTTTATAATCGGGGTGCCAAGACCTGAACTTTCAACCCCAGGGACAGAGTGCTGGTACTAGTCACTACTGTTGAAAGTCAATTCCTAGCAAAGTGGCAGGGTCCCTTTGAGATTATGGAAAGACTAGGGAAGGTAAACTATAAGGTTTACCAGCCAGGGAAAAGGAAGCCGGAACAAATCTACCATGTTAATCTCTTAAAACCGTGGAAGGACAGAGAGACGTTACTGGCCGTGCCAACCCCTCAAAAGGACAGGGTACAAATGACCCCGGATGTTCTCTTGACGGAAACCTTGTCAGTGGCGCAACAAAATTATGTTAAAGAGTTCTCAAGTAGAAATAGACTCTTCTTCTCCCCTTTACCTGGACTGATCTCAGTGATCCGGCATGACATAATTACAAAACCAGGTGTTCGCGTAAATGTGAAGCCTTATAGTGTACCTGAGGCTAGACTTGAGGCAGTTGCAAGGGGAATCAAAAACATGTTAGAGTTGGACGTGATAAAGGAGTCCCACAGGTGACTGGTCGAGCCCCATAGTGCCAAAGCCTGATGACACTATTAGGTTCTGTAATGACTTCAGAAAACTGAATAGTGTGTCCAAGTTTGATGCATACCCGATGCCTCGGGTCTACAAACTTGTGGACAGGTTGGGAGATACCCGGTACATAACAACCCTAGACCTAACTAAGGGCTTTTGACAGATACCACTAACAGAAACAGCAAAGGAGAAGATGGCCTTTTCCACTTCCGAGGGGTCGTTTCAGTACAAGCGCATGCCGTTTGGTCTGCATGGTGCCACAGTGCCTCTATGCAGTAGCTTGTCTGGATGATGTAGTCATCCATAGCCCCGATTGGGAAGCTTATCTACCCTGGATACAGGCAGTAGTGAATTCCCTAAGAAAGGCAAGGCTCACGGCCAACCCGAATAAATGTGCCATGGGCTTGGAGGAGGCCAAATACCTTGACCACATTATTGGTCAGGAATTGGTTAAGCCACAGACCAATGAACTTGAAGCAATCCAAAAGTGGCCCCAACCGCTAACTAAGAAGCAGGTTCGTGCATTCCTGGGGATCAAGGGATACTACAGGCTCTTCATTCCCGACTTTGCCACCATTGACGTCCCTCTAACAGACCTGAAGAAGGGTAGAGGGTCGGTCATGGTAAAATGGGGTCCATAGGCAGAGAAGACGTTCCAAAGGTAGAAGCAGGCCGGTACAACCGGTGCTCATCACTCCAGACTTCTCAAGGGAGTTTGTCGTGCAGGCAAACGCCTCTGAGGTGGGACTAGGAATAGGGGCCGTACTGTCCCAGGTCAGAGATGGCTAGGAGCACCCAGTTGTTTATCTGAGCAGAGAGCTCAACAAGCATGAAAAAAATGATGCTGTCGTGGAAAAAGAATGCTTGGCCATCAAATGGGCCTTGGAGGCCTTGAGGTACTATCTGCTGGGAAGACGTTTTAGGTTAGAAAAGCAAACCCTCTGGTGGGACTTTAAAGGGCATAGACTCCACTAAAAAAGTAGGTACAAAATGATATAAAAATTAAGAGTTTATTACAAAAATTAGGGGGAAAGAGAAAGGGGAAATTAGGTGGGGTTTACACAAACCCAATGTACAAAAAACAATAATGCATTAAAATGCAACAGGTACATATAGCAGAACCACTTCTTTACTGCACTGCTGTGTAATTGAAACAGAGTGCAACCCAAAGCATTTCAAGATCATGCGTTGTTCCTCTTCATCAGGGGAAAGTGGTGGTATTACTCATTAATATTGTTCAGACAATTTTATAGCGTAAGTATAGGTTCTCATATAGGACTAGTGCAGGTTAAAGAAAGAAAGAATGCTGCAGAAAGAACGGATGCTGCTGCCACTGGTGTCGGGTCATCCACAGAGGCAGGGGATAACAACCGGTCCCAATGCTCCCACCCAGAAAGAGGGGGGCGCACCCAGGACACGAGCAGCCCCCAAAGTGCCCACCAAGGGGAGGCTGCCTGGCTGTAATGAATCAGCCTTTGCTGTCTAAAATATGTGGGTACAGTAAAGACAATTGAGAGATCAAGCCATAGGTGATGGAACAAGTGGAGTAGGAGCGAGTGCCTGTGTATATGGCGTATCATGTTGATATTGTACACTGGTCAAGGGACACCTTGTGTATGGGTTATACACTCAATCCATCCACAGAGTAAGGGAGAGGAGTGTAAGATGAATATCACAGATGCACATGCAGGATCTCTAATAATGCAGCCCACTCCTCCTGCCAGCCATCACGCAGCAGACAGGGGGTTAAAGGTTAATTAAAGCGTACCCATTCATTCAGACATTTTAGGTTAGTCACCGATCATGCCCCACTGAATTGGATGTGTGCCAAAAGGGAGAAAAATAGTCGCGTGACTAGGTGGTTCCTGGCTCTGCAGCCGTTTAAGTTCACAGTGGAACACCGGGGGGAAGGCTCCAAAATAACACGGATGCCATTTCCCAGGTCCACTGTTTGGTTGGGACAATTGCTCAGCCCCTGGGGCTTGAGCAGAGGGAGGGGGATATGTGGGGGGAGGCGCAGTAGTGTACGGGCACTATTTGTCTCTCCGCATACGTTCATTTTGAAGGGACCAAGATGGAATCCGGTCCAGGTGTTACTAGCCACCTTGGCAGGACTGGTTCCGGCCCAGAGTTTCTGGTCCACCCAAACCCCTTTCCAGCTGGATATAACGACCAGGATGAGATCTCACGGGAGCTCACCCTTGGTCTAAATGTACTAAAAAATGAGAGAGCTACAACTGGAGAGGTGGCTACTTTAAAGACTGCAAAAGGAAAGGTTTGCATTTGTTTGTTTTGAGGTGTCAGGGACAAGCCCCAACATCATATAGAGAGGTATTCTGTTGTGCATTAGTTTAGTGCCGGACGGCAAGGTTTTGTTTTGCTATTTCATTTGTTTTATAATTTGCAAACCTTTTACCTAATAAAACTGGCAACCAGACAGATTTTAAGAAAGCGTGCCTGCACGCTGCCTTCTTCCCAGGAAAGGTGATCCCCACGGGCTAATCTCCCACAATACACATACAATGAGTGTGCATTCACACAAATAAAAGTCCACAAACATCAAGTGAAAATATCAAAGATGTGCAAATCTTCTAAAAAACAGTAAAGTACAAGAACAAGTGAAAACATTCAACTTTCCACCAACTCCGTGAAGGTACCTTGAAGAGATGACCAAGACACAAATAAGGTTGGCTTATTGACAAATATGAAAGATCCCCACCACAGAGATCAGCCAGGCATACAATTAACAGACCTCCAGACATTCTTCAAAGGCAATAGCAGGACACCAACTTCAGGTTTCAGTGATTTTAAGGATCAGCATGTCAGTTCAAGCCATGTCCGCACACATGGAGGAGAACAGAGGCCACACATAATGTAAAACTGCCAAATAATTTATTTAAAACAATAGACAGGTTCTTACAGAGTTATGAGAAAATACAACATGTCACAGCATGTACTGATGCCTTGCCATTGGCCACACAGTGAGCACACTAACATCACAAGTTAAGACCCGCCCAACATGTTTTGCCATCAAACAGCATCATCAGGGGAACAGGAGCAAACAAAAGTGATGTCTAATGCAATTTATATAGGTTGCTGCTATTGTACATCCATAAAAAGAAGAAGGAGAGATCACACAAGAACCACACTGTATGTTTTTGATTGAGGCAAGTACACTTTATAGAGGGGTATGCTTTGTTCATTTTCAGAGGTCTACAACCACTTTAAGTAATTGCATCTCACCACTGCAGCTTGTTAGAGTTTTCTGTTAGTTACTTACCACAATGAACTCTACACTAAAGAAGACAAACCATGTTGGTTATGCCATTTATATATGGAAGACATGTAAGTGAATGCCTAACTCACTGAATGTGATTAAAGCAAGAAAAAAAAAAATACTATCAAGGAAAAAAAAAGTCACATCCTAATACGTACATATGACGCACCATCAACTATCCCCCCTACAGCACCGAGAGTACTCAAAACTCATTTCATATCACTTAGAAGAGTTCTTCACTACCAACTAAAGTTTGGTGGCAGACCCGCTGGTGGTGGGGAATTTGCACAAAGCCTACATCAGAGGCGTGCTTTTTTAACTAGGTTCAAAAGCCAAAAAGGAGAGGACGCAGCGTTTTGATACTATTACGGCAAATATTAAATGAATTGACATCCAAAACAAAACCAATCCAACCACACATTTGATCTCTGAGCTGTTCAGTCTATGCCAAGAATTGTGTTCCCTGCTCCTATATTCATATGAGAAATCTCTACGTAAATTGAAAGCTACTATCTATAATATGGGAAATAAAGCAGGGAAAGCAATGACCACACAGATCAAAGGATGGCACATAAAAGCAAAAATCCAACATCAAGAAAAAAAAACATTAAGTATGGAAACATATTTGGCCTATTTATCCCCTTGAAATCCCTGATGACAAGTGGGTCCTAATACGCCAAGAACTGTACCCATCAGAAATTCAATTAATATCCTATCTCACAGTGGTTTTGGGGGGGCCACTAATCTGGCCCACATAGTAAGCATCAGAACAATCTCATTTAGAGTGTCACTGGAAGGTATTTGAATTTTCCAAAGTAAGCAGCTATTGGTATAGTCCGGCAATTGAACCCACAGTCATGTCTTGGGGATTCCTCTTAACATGTTTCGCGTTCTTTAGTATGCATGCTTCTTCAGAAGATTGGGGTATGTACGACTAGTCTGTAATAGATACAGAGTTAGAGTACCAAAATTTCTAAAAACGGTGAGAAAAGAAAGAAAAGAAAGAGAAAAAAAGAAAAACACACGTTCTTTGATACAATACATTTGTATTTAAACTTACTCATATGATCCTTGGACAATGAACCAGGTGCCTTGCAGATCTACTCACTAATCAACCCTGCAAATGTCGCATAGGGGGTGTGGGGACGTATAAGGTATTGTCTGTAAAAATATATTTCATCATTTTATTAAGAATACAGAAATTATATATTTATTATGCTTAATGTACACTACATCCATGCCTCCCGGAAGCCTATAGATCCCAATCTGCATTCAAGACGGAGTTGTAATAACAACTTGGCCCACTAGATGGCCGTCTTTATTTAAAAAGTCTCACCAGCTCAGGGTAGTTACCAACATATTTATATTATCTTAAAATACCACCGGTTATAACTAATCATGAGTACCTGGAATTAAAGATGTTGGGGCTGATCCGCATAGTTCAGTAGCCTTTCCAGTTGGTTCATTACACAGCGTCTAACTGGAGTGTGGATACCTTGGTAGCTGTATATAATGCATGGTTTTCCAATGTATCACACATTCCCCTAAAGACAAATGCAGGTATTCCTAAGGGTCTCTTTATCTAGGTGAGAAAAAAAAAATCCCAAAATGATTGATGCATCGCAGGGAGGAGGGGGGGAAAAAGTGGTTAAACAAACAGGTTGAAAGGAACCAGATTGTGCCTCAAGGATCAAATCTTCCTCGAGCTTACCGTGTCATATGAGAGATGGTGTGCACAACCAAGGAAAGTTGG
>BLSH010553177.1:71801-83347 GCA_018402905.1 Glandirana rugosa | reverse complement strand
CCTTGACATGGGTAGTCTTTAAGTTAATTATAGGATAGAGTGTCACCAAAACCCCCCCGGTGATTAGGCCGGGTGTATCATTCGTAGTCTTGTTAGAGTAAATCTCACAGTGACCTTCCATAAACTTAAAAGGTTTCATTCGTCGATAACCATATCAGGCCGTTAACTTGGGTGTCAGTACAGAACCCCTAAGGAGAATTGTACAAAGCGCAAGAAATCATACGTACGAAGAAGTCTTCTAACCCCATACATCCTGATCAGACATTATCTATGTCTCAATCTCATGGTTTTAAAGATTTTTGCCACTCTTTTCTTTCTTTTCTTTCTCTTTTTTTCTTTTTGTGTTCAAGAAACTATGTTATGTAAACATAAATTAGGCATGGATGTAGTGTACATTAAGCATAATAAATATATAATTTCTGTATTCTTAATAAAATGATGAAATATATTTTTACAGACAATACCTTATACGTCCCCACACCCCCTTTGCGACATTTGCAGGGTTGATTAGTGAGTAGATCTGCAAGGCACCTGGTTCATTGTCCAAGGATCATATGAGTAAGTTTAAATACAAATGTATTGTATCAAAGAACTTGTGTTTTTCTTTTTTTCTCTTTCTTTTCTTTCTTTTCTCACCGTTTTTAGAAATTTTGGTACTCTAACTCTGTATCTATTACAGACTAGTCCTACATACCCCAATCTTCTGAAGAAGCATGCATACTAAAGAACGCGAAACATGTTAAGAGGAATCCCCAAGACATGACTGTGGGTTCAATTGCCGGACTATACCAATAGCTGCTTACTTTGGAAAATTCAAATACCTTCCAGTGACACTCTAAATGAGATTGTTCTGATGCTTACTATGTGGGCCGGATTAGTGGCCCCCCCAAAACCACTGTGAGATAGGATATTAATTGAATTTCTGATGGGTACAGTTCTTGGCGTATTAGGACCCACTTGTCATGAGGGATTTCAAGGGGATAAATAGGTGAAATATGTTTCCATACTTAATATTTTTTTTTCTTGTTTTTATTGATTCTTGGATTATATACTCACATCTGTGAGTTTTTTTTTAAATTTAATAAAAAGATAATTTTTATAATTACTGGCTCCTGTGTAGGATATGTTTTATGGTACCCATAAAGTCCCAGGTGCTATCCTCCTGTTCCATTTTTTCACTATGATTTAGGGACGCGGTACCTTAATTATTGAAAATAGGTCCCTGGTAGTCACCCAGGTGGACTCTAGCCAACTCTCTGTTATCAAAAATCCAACATCATTTCCACCCAACCACAAACAAGAAATTAATAAACCCCCAAGAGATTCAACATATATTGCAGCAACCTCTAAAACATCCAAAACGATAACTTAACACATCAAACTTCCCAAAAAGAGATTGATTCCTTCCTAGCACATATTTCGCTCCCCAGGGTAAACAAGGACCAATTAAATAACCTAAATAAACCCTTTCACCCCGCAGAAATTTACCAAGTCATCAAAAATGTGCCAAGCTGCAAGTCCCCTGGCCCAGAAGGCCTAACTGGGGAATATTATAAAGTCTTCCACCACATACTAGTCCCTTACATGGATTCCATATTCAACAATGCTGCCTCCTCTTTATTATTTCTATCAGAAATGCTTAACACAACAGTAGTCACATTACCTAAGCCAGGGAAGGAGTCAACCTCCCCAAAAAATTTTCAACCTCAACCTAGACCTCAAAATGTATGCCAAAGAAATCGCCAACATACTAGTAGACATTTTACCAACCTTAATTCATAAAGACCAATCAGGTTTCCCAAAAGACCGGCAAACCTCAGATACCACTAGAAGACTAATTAATATCATTCATCACGCCGAACAAACAGGAATACCTTCTCTGCTCCTATCTTTGGACGCAGAGAAGGCATTTGACAAAGTACATTGGAAGTACCTCCATTCAGTACTACATACATTTGGATTCAAGGGACCAATTCTTAATACAATAATGGCATTATACATCTCCCCTTCTGCCTGAGTCTACACCTCAGATATTCTGTCTACTCCATTCCATATCACTAATGGTACTAGACAGGTTTGTCCCCTTTCCCCCCTAATTTTTAATATGATAATGGAACCCTTAGCAGAACACATCAGAACCAACCAAAAAATATCTGGTCTTCACATTAATTCCCAAGAACACAAAATCAGCCTATTCGCTGATAATGTGATCCTACTCATAACCGATCCAACTTCTTCCCTGGCTGAGGTTCAAAAGACTCTATCCTGGTTTAGTATTGTATCATATGGTCAATGAAACAAAATCTTCCATTCTGGGACTAGGAATTGATAGTGTAACAAGCAACCTTCTACAAAAATCATTCCCATACACGTGGGCGGAAAAAAATATCCCATACCTAGGTATCCAACTATCAAACTCAACCAGAAACCTCTTCCAAACCAATTTCATACCATTCCACACCAAACTTCAGGCTGACTTATAAACCCTAGCTAAATTTGAATTCTCCTGGGGAAATTGGCAGCTTTCAAGATGATGCACAACTCCCCCAACTCCTATATCTATTTAGGACTCTCCCCATCCCCCCCCCAAATTTTTCAAGTCCTTACAAACCATATTTGCCACCTTCATATGGAAGGGGAAAAAACCCAGATGTAGTCATGCCAAACTGATAAAGCACAGATCTACAGAAGGAATGAGTTATATTCACTTCCATGACTACTACTTTGTGACAATCCTTGCCCAGATCAAGGAGTGGTTTTTACGTCACCCCCATAATAAGCATAGCAAACAATTACCTAAGGGAAATGCATAAGGTGGGGTTGCTATGGGCAATTGCTATGCACACATCAATAGTTGCACTCACCTTGGTTTTCCTGCTCACTTGTAGACATATTATCCCAGTTAAGTGTCACAAATTTGTCTACTTCTTCCCATTTCAACTTCTTCATGACTCTGTCCGAGTATCCTGGGCATTCAGGGTCCCATAACTCTGGGCGATTGTGGACCAGGGCTATTATGGCCTCATGGGAGATATCACGGGCCGCCATGCCTCCTCTCTCCAGAACACACTCCCTTTCAACTTCCTGTGTCATTTCCCAGGTATACCTATTGTTTCTGATGTGCTTCCTGTTTGTTTTTTTTAATTCACCGCCGCTATCTGCAGGTGACACAAAGCACTGCGATTACCTGCTTTTATCTACAGTTATGTGCAGATAGCTGCGCTACATCGTTCCTGGACGCATTCAAATCCATTTTTTCTAATCGCACAAAATCGTCTGGAACGAAACCGTTGCTAAATGCAGAGTGTGAATGGGGCCATAGGAAAGCATTGTCACAGTATAGCTGCGGTAGATAACTTCATCTATCCGCAGCTAAAAGTTGGATTCCATCCGTCCCTGTGAAAGGGGCCTTAGACCATTCAGAGTAAGAATCATTAACCACCACTCTCTGAATTCGGTCTTTTAGTCAGTTTTCTATCCATTTACAAACTGATCTTTCCAAGCCTGTAGACTTTAACTTACACATTAGCCATGTGTGGGGAACGGTGTCAAACGCTTTAGAAAAATCCAAATATACCACAGCCACCCTCTTTCCAAGGTTTTACTTACCTCCTCATAAAAAAGAAATCAGGTTTGTTTGACAACTTCTGTCTTTCATGAATCCATGCTGTCTGTTGCTTAAAATATGTTTTTTCCAACAAGAACTCATCTATGTGGTCTTTTATTAAACTCTCCAGTATCTTCCCAGCTATAGAAGTTAAACTAACAGGTCTATAGTTACTTGGTAAAGACTTTGATCCATTTTTAAATATGGGCACCACATTGGCCCTACGCCAATCCAGTGGTACTATTCCAGTCATTAAGGAGTCCCCAAAAAATTAGATACAATGGCTTTGAAATGACAAAGCTTGATTCCTTTAGGATCCGTGGATGGATGCCATCTGGTCCAGGTGCTTTATCTACCTTTATTCTGTCTAAATACTTCTGGACCATTTCACTTTTGAGCCATTGTGGATCATTTGTGGCTGTGTCACTACCACCCCCATGCTCCTTTTTTATACACAGAGCTGAAGAATGTCCCCAGTCACGCACTCTAGATTATTTTGTAAAGGGCCTACATACTCAGACCTGACCTTTTTACTATTAATATATTTGAAGAATTTTTTGGGGTTTATCCTACTATCGTTTTGAATTTTTGCGTCCTTGATTTTCTTTTTACATATTCTGTTATATTCTTGGTAACATTTAAAAGATGATAGTGTTCCCTCATTTTTATATTTTTTAAATGCTCTTATCTTATCATTTCTTATCATTTATAACTTTTTAACTTTGGCTGTGAGCCACATAGGTATTATTCTTAGCCTTTTAACCACTTCCCGTCCGCCCACCATCAAATGACAGCGGGGCGGAACGGCTATTACTGCGGGCGAACGCCATATGATGTCGCCCCTTTAAGCCGGGATTGCGCGCTATCAGGCGCGCGCATCCCGGCTCTATTGGTGTCGGCGTGTCCCCAGCCATTGTTTATGGCTGTTCACCATATGGTGTCACGGCCGATCACAAATGGCACGTCCGTCGTTCGCACGGCGCATGCACGTGATCGGGAGTGCGCTGCACGTGCGCGTCGGGGGCGGCGTGTTCCCAGGGAACACTGCCTGTCACCGACACTGGTATCAGCCGCCGGCCGGCGGCTGTTACCTTGTGATCGGCTGTGATCTACTTCACAGCCGATCACATCCAATGTAAACAGAGCGGTAACTCACTGTTACCAGCTCTTCTCTCCTCACACAGTTTTCAGTGTGAGGAAAGAAGAGCTAGGATCAGTGAGTTACTGATCTGTTAAGTAAAAACACGGTTCAGGGGGCGTGACTGGATGCCTGTGTGAGCAGGACGCGCGTGTGGTGGCTCCTCTCCTCTCCTGCTCTATGGAGGGCCCGATCTCCTGGCGGCATAGCCCTGCACCGTGAGCTCTGATGCTGAGGACCCGACGCCGGGTAGCTCACAGCTGTCGGGGCTTTCCCAAGCGTCTGGCCCGAGCTCACGGCTTTCCCAGCAAGGTTGGCGGCACTTCTGGACTCGGAGGCGGAGGTGGACGGGTGTGCCGCTGATGGTCCGGAGAGCGGGGAGGGTTGGTGGTTCGGAGCCAGCCCTCTGTGAATAGCCCAGTCGGTGGACGGGGGAAGGAGTGCGGAGGTGCGTTGGAGCGGCCGGCTGGAGATTCCTGCCTAGTCTAAGTGGAGGGATCACTACGCTTCTGTTTGGCAACCTGCTCCACAGCTTCATATATCCTTGCATGTTCCCATGTTGCTCTCTGCAAGGTGAAATGGTACAGGTCCTTCTCAGAGCGGGATGACATGGATTTTCTCACTGGCCTTAAAGTAATCAATGAGACCACAGGAACCGCGAGTAACAAACACAATCTCTAGACTGGTAAATAAAAGGAAACTAGGCATGGAGTTGTAGCTCACAAATGGTAATCCATACTTTGTGACCTCTTGCGACTTTTTTTTTTTTCTCTAATTCATTGTTTGACTATAACTGCTAATGGGATAGGCTGGATAGCCACTAGGTGGACTACCATAGAAGGAAAGAAGGAGAAGGAGGAAAGAAAAAAAAGGAGGTTCTTAAGTACTAGTGGCAAATGCATATTTGCTCTTTGGACTTTGGTGGTCAACTCTTTTTTTGGGTAAGCTCTAAATTTCTTCCCCTCGTGGTATAAATTCCTTTTTCCCCCTCTCCCTGAGGTTAATTGAAACTGGATACCAGAGCAAGAAATATGGCAAGGAAAAAGGGCGAGGTATCATTACTGCAGGAGCCTAGTCCTGAACTGTCCCAGAAGGCGCTAAAAGACAAAAGCAAAGAGATTGCCAGTAAACTGGAGAAATTTGCGCATGGATCCTCCCTGGTTAATGGAAAATCACACCAAGCTAAAATGTCCATGTCACCATCTGGACCCCTAAAGGGGGTTAATCCCCAAACGAAAAACAAAGAGCCCAAAGAGACTAAGACGAGCGGGTCGGGTGAGACAACGCAGAGTTTTCCACCTGGGGGGGATGTAGCCCTAGGGGAACCATCCCTGGGAGAAATACTTTTGGCAGTCAATGCCTGCAGAACCTCCCTAGTAGAACTCATGGATCAAACCAAGGGTATTAAAGAGGACATGGCCCTGGTAAGACACGATCTCCAAAAAATCCAGGAACGAACTACAGAATTGGAAGACAGGGTCGGTAGTATGGAAGATGTTTTACCCCCTATAAAGAGTGACATAGAACTACTAAAAAGGACAGTCTCTAGACCGAATGAGAGGTTGGAAGAATTTGAGAACAGAGAAAGGAAAAACAATGTCCGGATTTTGGGCCTGCCAGAAAAGTGTGACGGGAGTGACATGAGGGAATTTTTGGAAAAATGGCTTGGGGACACTTTTGGACGCGATAGTTTCTCCCCCCACTTTATGATTGAGGGGGCCCATAGGATACCTTCAAGGAGGGTGCTCCCAGGATCAGTTCCAAGATCAACTATTCTGAGACTGTTTTGCTTTAGAGATAGAGAGATGATCCTTAGAAGGGCAAAAGAACTGGGAAATGTAATGTACAATGGTAGCAAAATTTTGTTTTTTCCAGACTTTTCGGCAGAGGTCCAGAAAAAGAGGCTTGCCTTCTCGGACATCAAGATACGGCTGCGGCAGCTGAATGCACAATACGCTATGTTATACCCAGCACGCCTCCGGGTGGCATTTAAGGGGGCAGTGCATTTTTTTGACACCCCGGCTGCAGCCGTGGCTTGGTTGGAAGAGGGGGATCGGGTTGTATAGAGCTGGGTGTAGGCAACGTGGTAGGATATGCCTTTAGATGTTTCTCCCATTTTTTTTTGGGAGAGTTTAAATATAAAAGGTTAGATTTGTGTACAAGGAGGCATGGGAGGGAGCACAGGAGGGGAGCCGCACTGGCAGCGGGTAAAGGGAAGTGAGATGGTGTCAGGGACTAGACACCAAAAAAAGTTAAAAGTTATTTATTTTGAGAACTGCACTGGATATAAGTTGGGTCACATAAAAGGCCCCCAAGGGGGTAGGAGTGGGGGGGGATAGGGTAACTGGATTGGTTGGAAAAGTAAGCACACTTAAACATAGTTCGGTCACTGAGATTGATGGTTGTGATTTTTTTGAGGGGATGGGGGAGAGGGATGGGGGTCAGGGGTCTTTTTGGGCTCCCGGCCCCCTCTTTGTTTTTCCTCTTCTCCCTTTCATTTTTTTCTGTCGTTTAGTTTATTTTTTTTTCTCTCACCCTTTTTTTTTCTTTTTCTCTTCTTTTCTCTCTTCTCGCCTTAAACAATGAATACGGTGGTTACAGTTGGGACTTGGAATGTGAGGGGAGTGGGTAACCCAGTCAAAAAGACAGCCTTATTCAAAACAGTTGCAACTCTGGGGATTAAGGTACTGTGCTTACAAGAAACACATTTGACGGGGGGACTCCATAGACCGATTAAAGGCTAGGGGATTTCCCAATCAATTCTACTCTACTTATACGTCTTACTCTAGGGGAACAAGTATATTAATCCACTCCTCGTGGGGTTTTTCTGTAATCAGCTAAAAATAGACAGAGAGGGCAGATATGTATTTTTACATTGTAAGTTGGCAGAGGTTCCAGTCATATTAATTGGTGTGTACATCCCCCCACGCTTTAAGTCAGATATTATCGGTCACCTCTTGGAGTTCATTGCAGATAAACCTGGTATTCCTGTATTAGTGATGGGAGACTTCAATATGGTTATGAACGTACAGCAAGACAGATATCCGGTGGGGAGAGGGAGGGGGTCTTCACCATGGACCCCACTAAGTGAGATACTTAGGGACACAGGACTCTGTGATATTTGGCGGGTCCGTTACCCTGAGACTCCTGTTTTCTCCTGTCGGTCTGGGGCCCACTTCTACCTCTCACGGATAGACATGGCTTTTGGCAATGAGGAATTGCTGCCGAGGGTGGTGGATATCAAGTACGAGGCGCGGGGCCTTTCGGACCATTCGCCAGTGGTTGTGTCTATAAACTTGGGAAGAGGCCCCCAGGACAGGGATTGGCGGCTTAACCCATTATGGCTGAGGCTAATAGCTCCAAGGGAACATATGTCGCTCAAACTGAAGGAATTTCTCCAGCAGAATAGAGGAACAGCGAGTCAAGGGATAGTGTGGGATACCCTTAAGGCCTTTTTCAGAGGGCTCCTGATACATCAAATTGCAAAGAGGAAGAAGGGGAGTGAGGAGTGGGAGCGGGAAATAATACACAAGGTAAAGGAGGCGGAAAGGGCCTATGTGGAGGATCCTACTTCAGAGAAATTAGATAGTTGGTCTGAAGTTCAGGCAATATACCGAACAGTATCCCTGAAAAAGGCAGAAACGAGGAGGGTGAGTCTGGTGGGCACATGCTGGCCCTCCTGGCAAAGTCCCAAGAGGGATGGACTAGGGGTATAAACTCTATAAGGACCCCGGCTGGGGGGACCACCATGTGCCAGGCAGAGATACTAACAATCTTTAGGGACTATTATAAAGATTTGTATAAAACGAAGGTGGGGAGGATGGAGAGAGAGATAAGGAATTTTTTGACTATTTTAAAAATCCCACAGTTAACAGAGAAGGATAGAGAATTTCTAGAAGCCCCCATAACTATTGAAGAGTTGGAAGGGGTAGTATTAGAGGCTCCCAAGCATAAAACACCGGGCCCGGATGGATTACCGAATGAAGTGTATTCCGAGTACGCAGGAGTATTACTCCCGGAGCTACTGGCAACTTTTAATGATGCCTTCGCGAGGGAAGAGATGCCGGCCTCTATGTCAGAGGCTACCATTGTTCTTATTCCTAAGGCTTTTTTCGGGTGGCAGTTGAACCCTTGGCGGTCGCTGTGAGAGAAGCACAGGATATACAGGGGTTTAGAAGAGGGTCAAGAGAAGAAAAGATTTAGTTGTTTGCAGACAATATTCTTTTCTATTTGGGGGACACAGGTCAGTCATTGGTAGCAGCGATGAAGTTGGTAAAGGCATTTGGCAGGTTGTCAGGCTTATTGGTCAACTGGGAGAAGTCAGTTCTCCTCCCGGTCGACGGGCCAGTGGAGAAACAACTGCCAGAGGAAATGGCTCCTTTGCAGATATCATCTACCTTTAAATATCTAGGGATAAATATAACATCTAATCCTAAGCAATTTATACAAAAGAATCTAGAGCCCTTAGTGAGAAAGTTTAGATTAAAGCTGAATAGATGGAAGTGCCTCCCCTTGTCTGTCACGGGTCGCTGTAATTTGATTAAAATGGTATGGCTACCCCAGCTGTTGTACATTTTACACAATTGGCCTATATGGATCCCTGGGGTGTGGTTTAGGAAATTAGAGAGACTCTTTAGAGAACTGATCTGGAAGAGCAAACAGGCTAGGATTAGCCTGCGTTGTCTACAGCTCCCTAGGGACAAAGGGAGTCTAGCAGTCCCCCACCCCTGGGTTTACTTTTTAGTAGCCCAATTACAGCACTTGGGGGGGAACTGAGCACGTCTAGTACAAACTATAGTTTGCGGCCCCTTCAGGCCAGTACCCCACATGAATCCTGGCTGGAAGCTGGAGGCAGACTCAGTGGGAGCGCTGAAACAATGCCCAACAGGGACTTTAATCTTAAGAGTGTGGCGGACTGCGAAATCGTTGTTGGAATATCAAGGTTACAGTGACTACGCACCGTTATGGGAAAATAAGAGAGTCCCGGAATTTGAGGGATTGGGGGTTCTCCAAAGTTGGAAGCAGAGGCGGGTGTGTAGAATGAGGCAAATGTTCAATGGGGAGGGACTGAAGTCTTTTCAGGAATTAAGGGAAGAGTTCGGGTTGCTGAACAAACTTTTTTTTCAATACCTCCAGCTTAGGCATGCCATTGGGGAACAGTTCAAGGGGGAGGGGACGCCGCAATGGTGTGAGATTCACCTCTTGAAGAGACTTTTGTTTGCTACATCCCAAAGAGGACTGATCTCAGACTTATATACAAAATTAGGACCTGGGGCAGGAGAGGGGGGATCAGTTGGCTCTGGTGAGGAAAAAGTGGGAAACAGATGTGGGGGAATTGTCTGATAATCAGTGGAAAGAGGTGGTGGCTCTGCCTGGTAGATTGTCCCTCTCACCTCCGCAAAATCTGACTCAGCTTTACATTTTGCATAGGACTTTTTATACCCCCAAGAGATTATATCATTTTGGGGGACGCCAAGATGCCCTCTGCACAAGATGCGGGGGGGGGCAATTGGCGACTTGATCCACATTTTTTGGAGGTGTCCGAAGTTGTTCAGGTATTGGAGTGGTGTCCTGGATAGAGTCAACCATGTTTTTGGGTTGGCTCTGTCCGGAGACCCGATTATGTGCATCTTGGGGCACCTGGAAGGAAGAGGACAAGAGGGCCGAGAGCGATTGGCAGTGGAGAGATGTATTTACCAGGCAAGGAAATTAATTGCATTTAAATGGCGGGATACTGTTCCTCCGTCATTGAAGACTTGGAGGGAAAGGGTGAACTTAATGATTATGAGGGAAAGGATGGTATACAGTGCCTTGCGAAAGTATTCGGCCCCCTTGAACTTTGCGACCTTTTGCCACATTTCAGGCTTCAAACATAAAGATATAAAACTGTAATTTTTTGTGAAGAATCAACAACAAGTGGGACACAATCATGAAGTGGAACGAAATTTATTGGATATTTCAAACTTTTTTACCAAATAAAAAACTGAAAAATTGGGCGTGCACAATTATTCAGCACCCTTAAGTTAATACTTTGTAGCGCCACCTTTTGCTGCGATTACAGCTGTAAGTCGCTTGGGGTATGTCTCTATCAGTTTTGCACATCGAGAGACTGAAATTTTTGCCCATTCCTCCTTGCAAAACAGCTCGAGCTCAGTGAGGTTGGATGGAGAGCGTTTGTGAACAGCAGTTTTCAGTTCTTTCCACAGATTCTCGATTGGATTCAGGTCTGGACTTTGACTTGGCCATTCTAACACCTGGATATGTTTATTTGTGAACCATTCCATTGTAGATTTTGCTTTATGTTTTGGATTATTGTCTTGTTGGAAGACAAATCTCCATCAAATTTCCTTCCAGAATGGTCCTGTATTTGGCTCCATCCATCTTCCCATCAATTTTAACCATCTTTCCTGTCCCTGCTGAAGAAAAGCAGGCCCAAACCATGATGCTGCCACCACTTGTATAGGTCCACAATCTTACCGGTTCAGTTTCAGGTCTGGACTTAGGTTAGCTCTTAGACACCTTTCTTGACTTTTGACGACAAGTGTTTGCGAGAGGTAGGTTGGAGTGACTCGAGCTCGACAAAACGTTCCTCCTTACCCGTTTTTAAAGTCAGAGAGCTACACGTTTTGACTATCTCTGTATGGGGTTCGCTGAATGTCGACATTAGCGTCGTTTTCCACCGCGATGTTTCATAATTGAATTCCCACGACTTATTAACACGTGCGGGTTAAAAAGTCAAAAAATAAACCATTTTTTCAAACTTTATAGGTTATTTAAAGCAAGGTGAAGTACTAACACAGG
>BLSH010553177.1:27775-53314 GCA_018402905.1 Glandirana rugosa | reverse complement strand
GTTTTATACACGGTAAAGAAATTGTTCCTTAGATGATTGACAACATAGCAGTTTTGTTAAGTGAGAAATAGGGGGCACAGACTGTGGCTCAAAACATAAATATCGCAAACGATACTGTTCGCTCACGCAAACTATAGCTCTGGGTTATGAGGGAAATCCGGGGCCATCCCTGGTAGTAGGATCTATAAGATCGCAAATCAGACAACGACATTCACTTCTCCGGTCGGTCGGGGGGGTCTGGGACAGTTTAAACGCTCGACGAGGAGATAAATTCATACACCGGAATATCTTACCTTCTCAAGCCAAGTGGTCCCGGTAGGTACTCAGGTGACTTCCTCCTCTTCTTGAGGAGTTAGACACTGCTTATTGGGTTTGGTTGACGATTTGGCTCCTAGCACGGCGATCAGGACCTTGCTCATTATTCTTTTCTTCCACGCCAGGAAGCGAATTGTGCTGACCTGGAGGAGTTCTTCTCCTCCTTCAGTGGACTCATGGATGGCCCTGGTGAACCGAACTCTTCCATTCTATAAGGCCACATACTTAAATAGAGGAGCAGCTCGCAAATTTGACAGGGTCTGGGGGGGCTGGCTGGCCTCTTCACTTACAGCAACAGACTAAACGCTAGAATATCTAGGATGATGGTCCCTACCGGGGCCTAAAGGGAGTATTGGGTCTCGATATCAAACGCACTCGCTTGTCATAGCAAACGCTATAAATACAAAACTCGGTGTCAGACACGGGGGATAAAGAGTGAATTGTTTTGACGATACAACAGTTAGTAGATTCCTTGTTAAAGAAATGGCACATATTTTGCCTGGTGTGACAGTTCCCATGTTCAAATAAATTTGGGTGGTGCTGCTTGGTGGATTGGGGGAGTGGGAGGGTGAGGGGGGATTTATTTTCTTTATTTTCCTTATTTTGTGTTTTTGGTTACCTGCGGTCAGCAATCCTGGATTGTAGGAGGCTGGCTGACAGGTTGTGTTTGTTTTTTTTTTTTGTTTTTTTTTTGTTTTTTTTTTTGTTGTTTTTGCACATTGTTGTACTGTACAAAAAGTGCCAATAAATAGAATTTACCAAAAAAAAAAAAAACCACCAAAAGAAAGCTCTATTTGAGGGGAAAAAAAGGACATCAACTTTACTTGGGTACAACGTCGCACGACCACGCAATTGTCAGTTACATTAACACAGTGCCGTATCACAAAAAATGGGCTGGTCAGGAAGGGGGTAAAACCTTCCAGAGCTGAAGTGAATGCAAAAAAAGTCTCATCTGCAGGGCAGTGCTGTGTCTTGGCCTAGGCCAACAAGGCCGAGGCCTTGGGCGACACTTTGGGGGGGGGGTGGTGGCGCCGCCCCCACATGAAAAAATCCCTCCTCCTCCTCCTCCTGAGTCAGCCCATTCACTGCTGGGGTTGCTGGCTGCAGCGTTCGAAGAGCATCTCTCTCATAGAAGTGTATGCTGACAGCTCCCCCTCCCCCTCCTCTCCTCACAGACAGGAGAGCAGAGAGAGAGAGAGAGATGGTCAGTGTCTCCTCCCGTGTTGTAACCCTAGCTGCACAGGGCTGGTTGGATTGTAGTCAGCAGCAGACCCAGCTACTGTATATTCTGTATATGTGACCTGGAAGGGTGAGAGTAAGATACCGATCCTCACTGTCTCCTTGCAAACCTCATGCAGCAGCTTATCTGTGCTCCAGCTTTACAACTTTGTTTCTCCTATCTCCTTGTTATCTGAAATACTCTCTGGTAATTAACCCTCTGTGTCCCTGGTGCTAGGAGAGGATTGTGCTTTACTTCTCTGCTTCAATAGACACATGTAAACTGCTGCTTACCTAAATGATTAACTCTTTACAGCTTATAACTGCAGGGTGGTGCTTCTGGTAAAAATGCCACGTAACATCTTAGTGTCTGCTTGTATATATTGGATAACCTGTCTTCTGACACATGAAGAAAAGTGTCCTTTCTCATTATAGATCAGTCTGGTTTTTATCCCCCACCCTGCTAACTACATTTGATGCTGGGTTCACACTGGAACCCGCAGCGGCTTCCAGCAGGGGTCTGGTCCAAAAGACACAGCGTTTTTGTGCAAAACGCACCAGACCTGCTGAGGAAATATGTGAACCGGCTCCATGGAGAGTCGGTCAATATCTCCTGCTATTGCGAATTGGATGTGAGGAACCCACCTCCAATTTGCATAGGTGTGAACCCAGCCTAAGGCTGGGTTCCTCACATCCAATTCGCAATAGCAGGAGATATTGACCGGCTCTCCATGGAGCCGGGTCACATATTTTCTCAGCAGGTCTGGTGCGTTTTGCACAAAAACGCTGTGTGTCTTTTGGACCGTTTGGGTCCAAATTCAGCCCAAAATTTGGGCTGAAATTGGACCTGAAACAGGAAACCAGGACACACCGGACCCCTGCTGGGAGCCACTGCGAGTTCCAGTTTGAACCCAGCCTCAAATGTAGTTAGCAGGGTGGGCGATAAAAAAAGCCTTAGCCTGGGTTCACACCTATGCGAATTGACCGGCTCTCTATAGAGCCACATCACATATTTCCTCAGCAGGTCTGGTGCGTTTTGCACAAAAAAGCTGTGCATCTTTTGGACCTTTTTCAGGTCCAAATTCAGCCCAACATTTGGGCTGAAATTGGACCTGAAACAGGAAACCAGGACACACCGGACCCCTGCTGGGAGTGTGAACCCAGCCTAAAACTCACAGATATTTCTTATTTTTTTGTCTCTTTACCTACTCATGTCTATTGAGAGTGAACTGTGTATATGTTAAGGTGTGCAGGACAGGTGGCAAATTGGAGTACACGCACACTAGAGGCTGGAAAATTGGTGTAAGTTTAAACACCACCTCCTCCCTAGTCAATTACACTAATGCCCCCTCTGCTGTTCTTATTGAAAAAGATTGCCACTCCTCTGAAAAGCAATCCACACAGATTTCTTTTCAGTGGCAATTGACAGGCAGTGGAGGTAGCAGTATGCTCCCTCCTCACCACCTATATGGGCACTAATGAGGCTGCGTCGATGAGCACAGGTAAAGCTGCACTGGCGAGGCTGCATTGATGAGCACAGGTGAGGCTTTATTGATGAGCACAGGTGAGGCTGTATTGATGGGCACTGGTGAGGCTGCATTGATGGGCACTGGTGAAGCGGCATTGATGGACACTGGTGAGGCTGCATTGATGGGCACTGGTGAGGCTGCATTGATGGGTACTGGTGAGGCTGCATTGATGGGCACTGGTGAGGCTGCATTGATGAGCACAGGTGAGGCTGTATTGATGGGCACTGGTGAGGCTACATTGATGGGCACTGGTGAGGTTGCATTGATGGGCACTGGTGAGGCTGCATTGATGGGCACTGGTGAGGCTGCATTAATGAGCACTGGTGAGGCTGCATTGATGGGCACTGGTGAGGCTGCATTGATGGGCACTGGTGAGGCTGCATTGATGAGCAGTGGTGAGGCTGCATTGATGGGCACTGGTGAGGCTGCATTGATGGGCACTGGTGAGGCTGCACTTGGTACCCACTTTAAGCCCACATCCACATTGGGCTGGTTTGACAGCTATTGCTTTCAATGGCACCATTTGAATCGGTGCAATGCCAAATTTACGGCGCCACACAGATTCCCAAAAGTAGTTCTTGTACTACTTTTGGGCAACTTTGGGGGCGATTTGAATAGACATCTGTACATTAACCCTCACAGATGTCTGCAAAATCGCCTCCAAAGTCAAACTGCATTACCGGTTTAAAATTGTGCGTGTTATGTGTTGTGTTATGTGTTATGCGAGCAATGTGAACCTGGGTGTAATGTACAGAGAGGAAGAGGTGGGGCCTAAAGAGGAAGTGGTGTGGTTTTTCAAGTGACAGGGCGGGTCTTAAACAGGAAGGGGTGTGGCATTGCCAGGAAGGGGTGGGCCATATTTAAATTAGGGGTGTACGGGTTTAGTCAGGCCTAGGGCAGCACAATACATAAATACACCACTGCTGCAGGGTGACAGAGAGAACTGTATTTTTCAATGGAGCATAAAGCCCCATACACACAATGCAAAATTTGTACAGTAATTTAGTCAGTATGGTCCTTTCGACAGCCGATTTAGATTCTTCAGAAGAAAAAAGCTTTATGTGCAGACTATAACATTTTTTCTTACGTCAACTCAACGTCTGATTTTGGTATTATTAGAACGGTTTTCATCCAAAAAAAATCGTAAGGGCACAAACTACGCATGCTCAGAAACTAAAAAATACATACAAAGCTATTCAACACATTACGTCACTTCTGAAATTGAATTCGGTAGTACGAAAATTTTTGTGTGGTTAGTAACCTCTTCACTTTTGACATAAGACAAGCATCCAACAAAAAACAGATGTTCGGTTGTCCGAAGATCTAAGCGTGTGTACGGGGCTTTAGTTCCGAGACTTGTAGTTCATTTATACTTCCTCCAACCCTGTAACTAAAGGCTATATGAATAGTCTGCAGGGCCACTGATCACGGTTGCAATGCTTTTCAGGCTCCAATGCAAAAAAAAAAAAATGTAAAATACATTATTTATGAAGCAGTATGACTGCATTTATTTTTTATTTGGAAAAGGTGGTTTGAAGATGATTAATCAGCAGGAATGGGCCCGGGCGTGTTCGGAACCGAACACGCCTGATCCCACCAGGAAGTTTGCACTGCGCCGCACTAATCACAGGCAGTGAAATATTAGCTGATAGCTGCAGCCCTGCATAGGGAAATGTTTCACTGCCTGTGATTAGCGTGGAGCAGTGCAAACTTCCTGGAGGGATCGGACACATGCAGTTCCGAACACGCCCAAGCCCATCCTTATTAATCAGTAACAGCCTGAATGGACTGTAAACAAATGAATTACACATATCTCAAGATCCAGATTTACCTAGCAAGCTGTATTTGTTAGAAGCAAATAAGCAAAACTTATTTGAAACCACAGATGTAGTTACTTAGCAGTGAATTGTCTCTTGGTACCATTTGGGCTGATCACATCCCAGCATGTTTCACCCTATAAACAGTATGATCACATCCCATGACATGAAGTTAAAGAAGGATCTTATTAAAATGCACACCTGGCCAAAAGCATCATGTATCATTATACAGATTGCTCCATAAACCCTGGAGCTTTAATGCATGTTTATGCAGTTTGCATTCATAGTTTATCTCCTGCTTAGCATGATTAATGGCAATGTGCGATGAATGTGTGTAGACCACATATTATACTGTACATGTGCTGTTGCTATCATTTAAATAAAAAACATTTTTTTTATAGAGATCACTTTTAAGAGAATATTATATACTTATTTTCAGAGTGGCTGCTCATGTCAGCACAGCCAGGTAAACAGCAGACAATTTAAACAAACTGGACTGCAAACTAAAATACACTAGGCTACTGCTTTTTTGACCTTCTTAAGCTATGACATTTAATATAGTCCCCAAATGGCAAATTCAACACCCCTCCCCCCCCTTTCTCTCAGCAGGCAACAGGACATTTGGAGAGGTACGTAGAACAAAGCCTTCTCTGTGGACTCATTCAGTCAATACCAATAGTACCAAGTGCACTAAGTGTCCTAATGGAGCTGCCTGCAGCTGATTTAAACCTACTTAAACAACTTCGAGCCTGTTCTTCAGATATGCATAAATTAATGGTAAGAATTTCAACTGCTACACTCTGCAGTGTTTGTACCACCTGAAGTTATAATATTCAGGACACCTCAAGCAGCTGTTCTTTAACAATCAACACCTGCCAGAAAGGATAGGACGGTAAGTGCCCCTTTTTGATCCAAAGGAAGATGACTAAAGGAGTTGTCAACCTGGGTACTTACAATTATAAAATAAAGACACGGACTGAGTGACATGGGTTTAAATGGCCACAGCAGCCAATTTTATTAACCAAAATAAAATAACAACACATTAAAATATCAAGCATATAATGCCTGACCACAAGGGGTCTTTGGGTGTCTATAAAGCACAATTTTAACTGTAATCGTCCATGTCCTCAGCCGCACCCCAACCGGCTCAAAGATGTTCCGACATCACACATATTTCCATATTTCCCTCCCCCAGAAGACCTAGCTCCTGGGAGAAACACTGCTAACAAGGTGGGATCGCCATACCCTAGACGGGCCCTCATATTGTCACGCTGTAATTACTCACTGACCCCCCAAAGACCCCTTGACATGACCACACGAGCTTGAATGACACCTCATACAAGCAAATTCCTCCACACCTGCAGTGCCCTCATCACCCCCTTCTGTAGGCCTAAAGCCCAAATATCTGTCCCCACTGCATTCAGGTAGACACCATCACCCCTCCAATATCTAACCGTCTGATCCTCCAGCTCCCGGTGGCAAACCACTACGCCCCCAAACTTGGCCACAAACCTGCCCACTTCCCTGCTCAACTTATTTCTCGCCTTGTTCAGGTGAGCAGTGGAGAGAGCAAAACGCCAAACTCTTCTAGCCACAATATCGGACCAGGATGCATCCAGGAAAATCCTGCATCAAGCGCAAGATGCAAATTTAACATCTCTGACCAGATCCCTGGTGGCCCGGACCCCCAAATCATTACCACCAACATGCAGCACTAAAACATCTGGAGTCCTATCAACTCTAGAATAGTAATGAAACTCAGGGAGAACTTGGCCCCACATCATACCCCGAATCCCCAACCATCTCAAAATACCCTCACTCCATGGAATGCCAAGCTGCCTTCCCTATGGCCGAGCGTCAGCCCTCACAGCCCCCAGAAAACATAGGAATCCCCCAAAATCCAGACAAGATCGAGAGGAAGATCTGAAATAAAAACAAAAGAAAAACATAGAGCCACACCAAAATAAACAGTGTAAATAACAGCTAGTAACCTCACAGCAAATGAGGGCAAACATACTGTAAATCTTAAAATGATCTGATTCCCACCTTCCTATCCATCTCACTACTTGAGGGCTCAAACCCCATCTGGCCGCCTCCGTAGCCACTCCCACTCTAAAAGAATGAGTATTGAACTGGGAAACCTCTGTGCCCACCCCTACCAAGCAGCGGCGGAAAACAGCCAAAAACTGAAAAAGTGACAAGGACGACCCATACTCGTGCAGCAAAAAGGAGCCCAGTGCCAACCCCCTCACCTCTACAAACCTCTGCACCCAAGAAACCGGGCAAACCGAGTCCGGCAACACCCGAAACAATGACACCATAACCCCCCGTCCCAATTGGTCAGTTCTAAATTTTCTAACATGAACCCGAACACAATCGGCAGTCATCGTAACATCTGAGAATTGCAGCCCTCCTCCACCGCACTTGTTCCTGCTGACCAACTCCTCAATTCTGAACGCCCCAAAAAAGGCCAACGTAAAAGCCACGGTAAATAACCACACCTCATAAGCAGAGGTGCAAACCCTGGGCAACTCCCCCGCTAATTCCTGATGCAAATCAAATGAGACCGGGCGTCTGGTATCCGGCTTCACCCATCCGTGTCTAAATCCCTTCATAGCCTGTCTTACCATAAAATCTTTGGTTACATCATATAAGCCATGCATCCAAAAAAAGGAAGCTAAAGCAGCCAAGCTCCTGTTCATTTTTGAAACTGATGTGCCCTGTGTAAATCCAGATCCAATAAAATACAAAAGCAAATATAATCAATCCGCGGAAAAACAACCACCGACTGAACTCACCAAAGCGGACCACTCACCCCAGACTGACGAATATGCAGCCCATGTACCCTCACTTACAGAATGATGTAACAGTTCCCATGCTACTCCAATGCCAGTATCCACGGCCGTTCGGGACAAGTAACCCCCTGCTGCTCCGCTTCCGGTGCCAGCCATTGGAACCTGTCCCATTGGAAGCAAGACAAAGAATCAGCAATGGAATTCAGAACACCTGGAAAATGAACAGATTGTATAAAACAATTTAGACTTAAATATCGCAAAACAAGGTGACGCAGTAAGCGCACCACAGGTGGCGAAGAGGCTGACAGGCTGGACATAACCTCCTCCACCCCCATGTTGTCGCAATGAAGACAAATACGATGATCCCGAAACTTAGAGCCTCAGATCTTGAAGGCTACTAAGATCGGAAACAAATCCAATAACACCAAATTATGTAAGAACCCAGCCGCTCGCCATTCCTCAGGCCATGCCGCAGCGCACCAGGTCCCTTGACAAAAAGCCCCAAACTCAGAACCATCCACAGCATCTGTGTAAAGACCAAGGTCAAAAGTCGACACAATCTGAGCCATTCACAGAGACTTACCATTATATGAAGCAAGAAATTCATCCCAAACCCCAGATCGTCCTTATGCTCACGCGAGAGCCTGATGAAGTGATGCGGCCGTGTTGCCCCTGAAGTGGCAGCACTGAGACAGCGGCATGCAAAATTAAGCTTGCCTAATAGCGACTGTAATCTCTTTAGCCTGACCTTCTTCGCTGACTTGGCCTCAGCAACCATCTGATACAGATTTTCCAATTTATCAATCGGCAAACGACATTCCATCATTTGCATATTGATGACAATACCGAAGACCTGCATGACCGTGGCAGGACGTTCTGTTTTTCCGGGCACCAGGGGAATCCTAAACCATGCTGCAATAGATTCCAAAGTGTGCAACAATACAGAACAAACTGAAGAATCTGGGGGGCCAATACAAAGGAAACGTCTAAATAGTGTATCACCGATTGTAACCGTGCCTCTTCCCGAACCACCCATTCGACAAATGTGCTCAATACCTCAAGATACGCGCAGGAAATGGAACAGCCCAATACGTTGGCTCTCCGTGTGTACTGGTAACAGACGAAAAGCCGATTCGATATCTGTCTTTGCCAACAGCAATCCCCAGCCATAACGTTGCACCCCCCGACTGCCTCATCAAACAAGGTATAAGACACCGAAGCCAAGTCTTGAGAAATGGCATCATTCACCGAAGCTCCCTTCGGATACGACAAATGGTGTATTAACCAAAATTTGTTGGGTTCCTTTTTGGGGACCACCCCTAAAGGAGACACATGCAAATATGGAATTGGTGGATGGTCAAATGGCCCAGCCATTCTCCCAAGTTCCACCTCTTTTTCCAATTTTGCCAACACAACCTGAGGAAAGTGCCGCGTTGATGTCAAATTCCGAGGCCGCGAGGATGGCTCCACCGGTAAAGAACACGGGATGCGAAAGCGGTGTGCAAAACCATCGGCCATAAAAATCGCCGCCTCCCGCCGAGGATATCTGCTTAGATATGGCACCATCGTGGGAAGGCTTACCGGTGTCCTCCCTTTTTGTAGCATTCTCACTGAGTTGGGACTTCCCTCTTTTAAAACATTTGGCAGGACCCCTCGTTTAACTGCCAACAAAATCCTTTCTTTTGAGTGGCCAACTGTCCAGTGTCACCTGAACCGCCGGCTCCCTCGAGAAAGGGCTGCCCTGGAGCCCTTGCCTAACCCATGAGCTTCATTCAAAGCCCAATGTCTTTATGATCCCAACGCAAGCCCGGCCTGAAGGCCTTGCGCTGGCGGAACTGCTCACCATAGCAAAGCCAAGCAGTACCCCCATAAATTCTATACACTTCCCCAATGGCGTCCAGATAGCATAATAGTGAGAACAATTTTCCGGTGCTTTCTCACCAATGACACTTGCCAAGATGGCGAAAGCCTGAAGCCAATTAGAAAAAGTGTGAGGAATAAGCCGTGCTTCTCCTCCTCCTCTTTCTTGCTCTCGTCCGCCTTACCTTTCTCTATGTTAAATTTCTCCAAAGGCAAGAGGGAGAATATTTAAACATATTCCCCCCTTCCAAATTTTCTCTTTGACATCCTGCCTAAGATGGACCCCCTGCGGGCCCTCAAAACACACATAAATCTTGCACTTTGCGGCATCCGCCAACCTCACCCTGTCCTCTGTGGACTCCTTTGCCTTGTGGGGCTCCGACCCCCCAGTTGCATCTGTCTGCGATGCAGCCGCAACACTGGAAATGGAGGACATGGCTGCCTCCATCCCGCTAACCATTTCCCTGCGACCCTGTGAATCCAGCTCCACCGTGGTCCACCCCCTTGTCGACCTCGTCCCCACCAAGGGAGGCGTGGATGGAACCGCAGAGTCAGCACTGCCTGATGCAGAAGCAGCAGGGGCCCATGCACCTGTGGGTCCCTGGGAATGGTAAGAAGACCCGGCTGGGTCACAAGGGTCAATAACTCCTGAAAACCCACAAAAAATGCAGCCAAACCTGGCGCCGCGCCCGTAGCCCCCCACACGTCTGGGGGCCCCTGAACCCCCCCGCTGACCTGACCCCCCCTGAAAGAACCCTGTTTGCACCCCAGAACTAGCTGTCCGACCCTGACAATCAGATAAGGATAAAAAATCGACTTACCAGGCTGCTGCCGCGCTGACCCAGGACCAGCCATGTGGATGCCAGCTGTCTCCGCAAGGCAGGGCATCTCTCCCTGCTGATCATCTTCTGCACTGGTGACCTCCCCGGATTCCGGAGAAAAATCACGCTGCCTCGTCGGCTCTTGTGACCTGCGCTATAGTGACTCTGGCTCAGGGCTCCCAGAAGCATCCTCATCTGTCCCAGCCATGTCCTGCAAGGAGGAAGAGCTGCGGGGTACCTTAGAACCCCCAGCTGTATCAGGGGTACGCTGTCTCTTTAAGGGGTGTAGCCTCCAGCCTGAATCTCCGGCAGTCGTCCACGAGAAGAAACAGGTTGTACTTGCAACCGAGAGCCAGCAAAGGGTGCCCGAACCCTCCTGCTGCCTGTAACTCCAGTAGGGCTAGGCTGAGCTCCTCTCTGCACTTCATCCCCAGAAAGAGCCGTCAGCTCCGGATTCCCGCGGTGACGTTGGGAAGTGGGGCGTCATCATCCTCACAGTGCAGCCCGCAGCTCCACTGGCCGGCTTCCTGCTTTGAGCAGCCAAGGGCCCAGAACCCCCACCGCTGTGCATTCCGGACCATCTCCCAAGCTGAGCCGACCCCCTGCTCGGCACCTCAGCAGGGGGGCAGCCGCAAGCTCCGGAATTTGCAGAGAGGGGGAGGAGGGAGCGTGTGACCTGGATGCCCCCTCCCCCGTCGGTTCCCACCGGCGACGAGGATTCCTCCCAGGGCCACCGCTGGGACCTGGAGCAGCAAACCCCACAGCCCGCCCTGAAGGGTCCCTCTTGGGGCTCCTACTTTGACGCTGGAACCGGGTGGCAGGTGATGGACTAAGGCACTCGGGAGGGAGCACCCTACTAGCCCATTCACCAACAGGTGGCGAGGTCTCAGGTGAGGGATCCACTCACGACCCTCCCAGCATCTCTGATAGCTGCTGTTGCAGCCACTGATCTTCCACTGTGGCCCTGACCTGTGCTAGCAGGGTCTCCAAGTCGCTCATCCTGTCTCTCTCTCTTCCACAGGGTTGGGGGGGGGGGGGCTGAAGCTGAAGCTGTCTCTTCTCATGACTCCTCGGAATGAAACAAAACTAACCCCCACTGCAAAGACCCTGTACTATGGACCCTGCCCATTACCCTGAAACTCCAATCAGGTAAGGCTACACCTCTGACCCATATACTGACCTAGCTGACCGTTCCCTGACCCCTGTTCCTCCCTTAGTCATGAAGCCCCTACGTCCATTTCCGCCTCCAGGACTCACTGTACACAGACACTCACTTGAAAATAAATAGCTTTACTGCAGAATGACTTATATCAAGATTAACAGCAAAGCCTTTATAAAAGGCAGGTGGACCTTTCTTTAAACCATTCCTTGCTGGCAAACAAACCGTGATACCCTATTTTACTCCAGAGTCCTTTTGAACACTACAGTACCAACTGTGGGACACATACAAAACCATTTATGAGAGGTTCCCTCACCAGCCTTATAAAGGGGTAATCATCTTTAAAGAGTTACAGTACTTCATTTTGTGTTAAACATAAATTGATCCATATAAAAAAAAGAGATTTGTTTATCGCATGTGCAGTGAGCATATATACTATATTGCCAAAAGTATTTGGACGCCTGCCTTTACATGCACATCAACTGTAATGGCATCTCAGTCTTAGGGCCAGTTCACACCACATGGGCACATCAACTGTAATGGCATCTCAGTCTTAGGGCCAGTTCACACCACATGTAGTAGTCCAGTGCGTTTTTTTTTTATGCATAAAAAATACATGGAAAGTAGGTTCTGTGGTTTTCAATGGAATAGTTCACACCAGTGCTTGCAGTTCCAGTGCATTCTGGTTCCAGAAAAAAAGTAGAAACTGCTGTATTTTTCCTGCACTGAACTGTACTGGAACACTGTAAAATGCATAAAAAATGCACTGGAAAACACCGGAACGCATCTAAACGCACCAGAAATGCACTGGAACACACACATGTCCTTATTTAACCACTTCCTTACTGGGCACTTAAACCCCCCTCCTGCCCGAACCAATTTTCAGTTTTCAGCGCTGTCGCTCTTTGAATGACAATTGCGCTGTCGTGCGACGTTGTACCCAAACAAAATTTGCGTCCTTTTTTTCCCACAAATAGAGCTTTCTTTTGGTGGTATTTGATCCCCTCTGCGTCATTTCTGATCGCCGCTATAAACAAAAAAAGAGCGACAATTTTGAAAAAAAAAACAATATTTTTTTACTTTTTGCTATAATAAATATCCAAAAATAAAAAATAAAAAAACAAATTTATTCATCAGTTTTGGCCGACATATATTCTTCTACATATTTTGGTAAAAAAAAAATCACAATCTGCGTTTATTGATTGGGTTGCGCAAAAGTTATAGCGCCTACAAACTATGGACATTGATTTATGGCGTTTTTATTTTATATTATTTTTTTACTTGTAATGGCGGCGATCTGCGATTTTTATCGGTACTGCGATATCGGGGCGGACATGTCGTACGTTTTTGACACTTTTTTGGGACCAATGACATTTATACAGCGATCAGAAATTTAAATGTCCACTGATTACTGTGTAAATGTCATTGGCAGTGAAGGGGTTAACCTGTAGGGGGCAGTGAAGGGGTTAACAAATGTTCCCTGGGTGTGTTCTAACTGTGGGGGGGTGGGGCTGGTCGGGACATAACAGATCTAACTGATCCCAGTGACAGGGATCAGTAGATCTGCTATGTCCCATTCACAGAACGGAGAACCGCCGTGTTTACATCGGCGGTTCCCCGTTCTGAGGCTGCTACAGGTGATCGGCGGGTCTCGGGCGGACATCGAGTCCGCCCGACCCGCGGACACGCCCACGCAGCGTGCGGCGGCCGCGAGAGCGCGCCGCCGCAGGCTGCGAGTGCGCGCGGGGGGCACGCACGAGGGAGGAAGTCCATCGACGTCCTCCCGGATTTTCAGAGCCGCGCTGTAGCCATCTTTCGACTATAGCGCGGTTCTGTACAGGTTAAGGTTAAAGTGGATGTAAACCCCATTCATGAAATTTGAGCTGGGCATATCTGTAGTGTTTCGTTATCTCTCTTCAAATAGCTATGTCCTTTAGCTGTCTCTTCCTCATTAGCTCTGTTATCAGCCTGATAAGTTCTCACTCTTTCTGTTAGTCAGGACAGAGAATTCAGAGAATTTAGAGACGAAGGAGGTTGCTAAAAATAGATTAGTAGGCTGCTAAACAAAACACAGGCATGGCTCTGCATGTGTGGGAAGGGGGTGTGTGCCTTTCCTCCAATGAGCTTTCTCACAGTCTCTCACAGTTTCTCACAGCGTCTAGCTATCAACTCCTCCTAGATAGGAATGAGGAAGTGGAAAATCTAACAGAATGTGCACTTTCTAAACAGTATATCAAAGTGAAGACAGAAGATAGGGAGGTCTGTGTCATCTCTGTGTATCATCTGAGGGTTTACATCCACTTTAAGAAAAAAGACGGAGAAAAATACACTGGACTGCATTAAAAACGCACTGGAACACATCAAAAATGCACATGTAGAAAAGCATTTGGAACACATCTGGACTGCATTTCTATGGTGTGAACTGGCCCTTAGTCCATAGGGTTCAATATTGAGTTGGCCCACCCTTTTCAGCTATAACAGCTTCAACTCCTCTGGGAAGGCTGTGCACAAGGTTTAGGAGTGTGTCTATGGGAATGTTTGACCATTCTTCCAGAAGTGCATTTGTGAGGTGAGGTACTGATGTTGGACAAGAAGGCCTGACTCTCAGTCTCCACTCTAATTCACCCAAAAGGTGTTCTATGGGGTTGAGGTCAATACTCTGTGCAAGCCAGTAAAATTCCTCCACCTCAAACTCACTCATCCATTTCTTTATGGATCTTAGTCAATACCAACTCAATATTGAACCCTACGGACTAAGACTGGGATGCCATTAAAGTTCATGTGCGTGTAAAGGCAGGTGTCACAATACTTTTGGCAATATAATGTATGTAGCATTTAACCCATAGGATAATTATATATGATTTGTAAATAAACTAACTTAAGAAGAGTTCTGCTATCACTCAACAGCTACCTATACATTGGGTATACCTCCCTATTCTTGCGCTGAAGAAAACATTTACATTTATCTTTTGAGTTTTCATAATTAATTCTAAGTTTTGGAAAGCAATTCCAAAAGTGAAAAGACACCACAAATCTGCACTATATAGGTGGAGTAGAGCAGTGTTGAATCCTCCACTGGTTCTTTATGGCTTTCCAAACCCAGTGGGATGATGTTTGTAGGCAATGGACTTTTAAGGTAAGGTGATACAGCACCTCCATATCATACATCATCCTCAACAGTAGGGATTAGCTCAGGCATGTTCAGACACAAGTGCAAACTTTTTTGGGGTATCCCGCCAGGAAGCTATCAAAGCAGACCGCCAATCAGGTATACCCTGCTCACAGGTGTACATCTACAAGGAATGTGTATATACCTGCAGCTGCCGGGCAGGGAATGCCGCCACCACCTGTGATTGGCTGTCCCCTTTGATAGCTTCCTGGTAGGAAAGCCCAGATGGGTTAGACTTGAAATATAATACATATAGTACACAGTGTGGCACTATATCCTAATAAGGCCTCTTTTACACATGCTGTCCGATCAGGTCCGCCTATCTGTTTTTCAGGCAGACTTCATTGGACAGTCCATTCACCTCTATGGAGAGACGGATGTCAGCAATGACATGTCCGCTGCCATCCGTCGATATCAGATCCTGTCTGCCAAATCCAGAGGGATGGAAACCCTATTTTCCATCCGTCTGGCAGATCAGATCAAATGGGATCGGAAGAAAACGGACAGGCGGATCCGTTTTCATCCGATGTCCCATAAAGGACAGCAGGGCTCTGACAGGTCTGTCTCCGCTCATCCGCCTGCTCAGATCAACGGTCGATCCCCGCTGAGCAAGCGGAGTCCATCAAAACGGACATGCCCTGTGTGAAAGGGGCCTTACTAAAAATGTGTAAAACTGCAAATCAAATATAGCATACAATTAATTGTGTGCAAATTGATTAAATAAATTTCAAACTGCAAGTGCGAAACAAGTTCATAAATTCCAAAGTGCAAGCAGTGCAGCAACATTATGAACTCATAAAATATTTTTCATATAATAATAAATCAAAGTCCAAATTTTTAAAGTACTCTTTAAAGTACATATAAACCAGCATCCAAATGAATCAACAACTGGTGCAATCAAATGAAGAAACTTTAGCCTCTTACCAAACAGTATGGACCATACAATGAAAAAACGGTCAATAGTGCATTAAAAGTGTGTTTCAAATGGTTAACACCCACCTCTCAGTGCACTTCTGCACCACAATCAATGCAAACACCTCGAGAAATAAGCAACCACCAGTCTCTTGCAGAGTACCGTGGACAATTCAGGGTTAAAATGGTCAATAGCACATTAACTAGGATAATGGTTCTCCAAACTCCAGCTCATCCATCCATGGCGATCATTCACAGCACCAGGCATAAGAGCAATTTATACAGACCATAGTGTAGTATGTAACAGTATAGTTTTCTTTATTGCAAGTATGTAGAAATGCACAAATCAGACAGTATCACAAAGCCGGACTCACAAGCTCCTGCTGGAATTTAGTGTGATGATGTCATGTCTTTATCCGCACCCAACATGTTTCATCAGGAAATTAAGTCATCAGGGGGACTGGCTAGACTTGTGTCCAAACCCACCTGAGCTCATCCTTAATACAGGCTGTCCCCGGGTTACAAACAAGATAGGGCAGGGATCGGCAAGGTGTCCGCTCCCGGACACCAGGGTCCGACAGGACCGCCTGTAGTGTCCGCCGCTGACTTTTTTTTTTACAGATCACTTTTTTGTTTCACTATCAGCCTGCATTCTGCTAACTCCTCCTAGGCCGTAGTAAGATGGCCAAGGAGCGTGGGGCCGCCCACTCCTCCTCCTGGTCTCCTCAGCGGTGTGCACTGCGTGCCAGCGACATGCGGAGTGATCTAGGAGGGAGGGGCTGGTCGGCTGGTGCGCGCCATGGAGTCGGAAAGGAGAGAGAGAGAGCAGCGCGGTAGTTCGGTTGGGGACAGGAAGAAGAACACAGACACAACGTCCCTGCAGCCAGACAGAGAAGCGGAGTCAGAGGAGACGCTGTTGACTGCCGAGCCTGCCTGACTCGAGTCCTGAGGAGACTGTGTGGGAGCGAGCAGTGCCAGGCCAGCAGCAGAGTAAGTTTCTTTTTTCACGGTGACTGCCAGTGCCAGGCACTGCCAGCCAGGTGGGCACCTGGCTGGCACGCTCCTCCCGACTCTGAGGCCTGTAAATTTCACAGGGAGCCTGGAAGGGACAGGGACTGGACTGTCTGGGTGTGGTGGTCAGGCCTGCCTGGGAGGACTGGGGCTGGCTGGGCCCTGGATGGTCTAGTTAACAATCATGATTCTGGGAGTCCCTTCTCAGCTGCCACTGACACCAATGATGGGTCACTATTCCTCCCACTGACACCAATGATGGGGCACTATTCCTCCCACTCACACCAATGATGGGACACTATTCCTCCCACTGACACCAATGATGGGACACTATTTCCCCCACTGACACCAATGATGAGGCACTATTCCTCCCACTGACACCAATGATGGGACACTATTTCCCCCACTGACACCAATGATGGGGCACTATTCCTCCTACTGACACCAATGATGGGACACTATTCCTCCCACTGACACCAATAATGGGACACTATTTCCCCCACTGACACCAATGATGAGGCACTATTCCTCCCACTGACAGCAATGATGGGACACTATTTCCCCCACTGACACCAATGATGGGGCACTATTCCTCCCACTGACACCAATGATGGGTCACTATTCCTCCCACTGATACCAATGATGGGACACTATTCCTCCCACTGACACCAATAATGGGACACTATTCCTCCCACTGACACCAATGATGGGACACTATTCCTCCCACTGATACCAATGATGGGACACTATTCCTCCCACTGACACCAATGATGGGACACTATTAATCCCACCGACACCAATGATTGGTCACTATTCCTCCCACTGATACCAATGATGGGACACTATTCCTCCCACTGACACCAATGATGGGGCACTGTTCCTCCCACTGATACCAATGATGGGACACTATTCTTCCCACTGACACCAATGATGGGACACTATTCCTCCCACTGATACCAATGATGGGTCACTATTCCTCCCACTGATATCAATGATGGGACACTATTCCTCCCACCGACACCAATGATGGGGCACTATTCCTCCCACCGACACCAATGATGGGGCACTATTCCTCCCACCGACACCAATGATGGGGCACTATTCCTCCCACCGACACCAATGATGATGATGTCTTTATATAAATGTTATTTTAAAGGTAATTGTACTTGTAGAACTAGGCCAGTAGAGTAGACCGTGTTTTGTGAAGGTTTTAATTTGAAATGTATGTTGGTGTCCTTCACTAAGGTCAGTACTTTGGAAAATGTCCGCCACAGCCTTGGTCCGTGCCTATCCCTGAGATAGGGTCTGTAGGTTTGTTCTTATGTTGAATTTGTAAGTAAGTCTGAACAAGCACTTTTTTTAAATGTGTAGTTCCTGCCAAAACAATATTTTTTAAGTATTTTGGATAGCATAGGGAAGGGTTAACACCCCTGTAACATTTGTTTTGCTGTTTGTGTCCCTGTTCAGAAGATTTCACTTCACTTTCTGTCCCTGTCACAATTGGATTTTGAAATTTTTGGGTTATTGTAGAAACAAGGATTGGTGATACAGCTCCTGTGGAGACATCTTTTTCCCCATGATAACTCCTAGAGGAGTGAATTTTCCTTCCTAAGGGTAGATTTCCTCTCACTTCCTGTTGTCTCCCTTCGATTGTAAGTAGGAGTCGTTTGCAAGTTGGATATTTGTAACCCGGCGACCACCTGTAAACAGATTTATGTAAGCTGCAACATTTTGCATTTTTGTTCTTGGGTTTAGTTATTCTTTCAAGTGATTGTAAATACTTGATTTTTTAAAATTAAAATAACAAACATGTCATACTTACCTGCACTGTGCAATGGTTGTGCACAGAGCAGCCCAAGGATCTTCTCCCCTGCTCGCTGTCACTATTTTAAAAAAATGCTCTATCTGCACAGCTGCGTCATTCATTCACAAAGTTCTGTGAATGGGAAACAACAAGTTCTCAATGAACTACCAGGGTACTGTTGAGTGCTCTAGGTAGTTCATTGCCCCTTCCTGTCAGTGTGCATCTGCCAGTCTATACACTGACAAGTCTGCAGGAGTCCTGCATGGTACCCGCAATCTGCTGACCATTGATACAACGCTTTCCAGGCTCCTCTTAAAAAAAATAAATAAATGAATGGATATTTTTTTACCTGCAAAAAGATGTGCATTTCTTATTTTTTTTAAAGTGAACTTATCCTTTAAGGTAAAAACTTCTGCTTTTAGAACCACTTTCTTATGGAACACTTGTTCTTTCTCATCACAGAAAGGGTTCCTCTGTGGAATGTGGTAAAAAAATGGAAAACAAGTGAGTATATACCAATTCAGAGAGCACTGACAATCTGGACAGGATAAATATGAAGTTGACAGCTTTTTCGTTTGTTAAGATTTGCAGGTGTTATTGCTTAGCTTCCAGAAATTCATGTCAATTCTGCCATCGTGATTTCCTTGTTATTCTCAGCAGAGATACAGGGCTAGTGTGGGTTTTTATACTTGTAGGAAGGCAGGCATGGCTTTGAATGAATTTTCTCCATAACCATGGTTTACTATAATGAGTTGTGCAAATAAGTTAAAAAAAAAATAGATGCATTACAACCAATCTTTCTCTACAATTTCTGCAGTTGCTTAGCAGATAATGATACTACGTGATAGTCAACCTTAAACGTGTGTATACCAACAATACTATTTTCTCTTGTTCTATAATTACATCTAAGTGTCCTAAGCAGAGTTGAGCGAACCCGAACTGTAAAGTTCGGGTCCGTACCGAACTTTTGGGTGTCCGGGACCCGGACCCGAACCCGGACTTTTCAAAAAAAGTCCGGGTTCGGGTCTGGGGCTCTGGTAATTTAATAAAAGTTTTGAAAATTGCTGTAACAAAGTCCTGGAAAGTCCTAGAGGTCTGCAAAAGGAAGGAAAATGTGGGTAAGGGTTGGACAAGTGCCCTACAAAGAAATGGGGACAGGGAAATAACTTAAAAGCATTTTTAAACTAAAATCACATAAAAAATATCAAAAATGGAGGTGGATGTGGATCATCTTCAAACTATGTGTGAAAAGTATAAATTAGCGGGAGAAGCCATATCACTGTTCTACAATCATCTTCAAACTGTGTGTGAAAAGTCTAAATTAGCCTGGAGAAGCCATATCACTGTTCTACAATCATCTTCAAACTGTGTGTGAAAAGTATAAATTAGAGGGAGAAGCCATAGCAGTGTTCTAAAATCATCTTTTCACACACAGTTTGAAGATGATTGTAGAACAGTGATAGGGTTTCTCCCGGCTAATTTAGACTTTTCACACACAGTTTGAAGATGATTGTAGAACAGTGATATGGCTTCTCCAGGCTAATTTATACTTTTCACACACAGTTTGAAGATGATTGTAGAACAGTGATATGACTTCTCCCGGCTAATTTATACTTTTCACACATAGTTTGTTTTTGTAATAAATTTTTATTGGTTTTGTTAACAAACATTAGAAAGGTTGAAACAAGGGTAATACATCAACTGTTACCTTGTGTATATTCAGTCAGGTGGCTCATGGTGCAGTTACATAAGAAGTGTATAGTTTCCTTAAATCACATTGCTGCTTGTTTCTCCTAATATTGCCTTTAGAGTGGACATACAGAGTTGTCTAGATCTATAAAATTAAAATTATGGGATAGACATTCTCGGTTGCGAGTATATATGACCCTAGTATGGGTCTATTGAGAGATAGCACTCAGTCTATGGCTCTCTTGGTTGCTTGCATAAGTTTTGGTCCCTATCTCCTCTGGATACCCCATATGGGAGCACTTTTGTATCCAATAGAGGGGGGATAGGTAATCGATATATGGATGTTTTGTGCTTAGGTGTTAACAGTTTAAAGTTTTAGGCGTCTCGCAAGCGAGAGTGTCCACCATTTACAAACAGTTCAGTATTTAGTTCAACGATAGTAAATAGCAAGGTAGAAGTAATTAGGTTCGGCATGGATGACACAGAATCCACAGTGAACATAACATTGGTTAGTTATCAGGGTACAGTCCTTTATTGGGGGTTAGTTAGTTAGGTAATTTTGTCCAGATCTCCCACCTTTTGTGAAAAGCTACTCCTGACATGAGTTTGTAAGCTATGATGCTCTCATGGGTATAGTTCTGGTGACCAGGGATATCACTTCTGATACGTTTGGTGCAATATTTGTTTTCCATTTCCGGAGGATTATTTGTCTTGCTGCTAGTAGAATGTGTGTGACTACTGTTCTCTGGGTTGTTGGATATTGTTCTATGCTTAAGTTAAGGATAGCTAATTCAGGGCATGGGGTTTTTATGATGCCTGTTAGTTTGGCAATAAAGTTGAAGATTTGTGACCAAAAGCTCGTTAGGTTTGGGCAGCTCCACAGAATATGCAATAGGCCGCAGCCCCTCCAACATTGGGCAGATGCTGCGTCCGAAAATCTGGCAATCCTATGGGGAGTGTAGTACCATTTGTGTGTGATTTTCACGGTCATTTCCCAGTGAGCTACGCATTTGGATGCTTGGTAAATGGATTTGAACGCCACTCTCCACTGTTCCACAGTGAAGTTTTTGCCCAGATCCAGTTCCCAGTCCTTCATGTTTTTGGAAACGTGTAGTGTTTTTTTGTTGTTTAGGGTATTGTAAAAAAGGGAGATGCCCTTTTTTGGTGGATTGGGTGAGAGATAGAATTCCCAAATGTGCTCTGCTAATTGAATTTCGGGAGGGGGGTGATTGGCAAGGAAGGTTAGTATGCGTGCACACGTGAAGTAGTGCTGTTTAGGGATTTGGTATTCAGACATGAGATTATTTATGTTTTTGGGTTTGTTATTTTGGAGAAGGTCTCCTATTTGTTTGATGCCTGCTTCCTGTAAGGGTGTTGTGCTAAGCATTGGGATGACTTCCTCCAGTGTTTGTATTGGGAGGATGGACTCACGGGTCCTTCCTTCCTTTGTTTGTTTGGAGTTTAGGGTTCTCCACGCTAAAATTGCGGCCTGTGTGGGTAATGGAAGATGTGAGATATCCTGAGGGTTCCAAAGATCAGCCACGAGAAGTCCCTTGAGACTTCTCGTGGGCGATAGGGTTGTTTCTATTCATACCCATGGTAACTGGGTGTTGTTTTGAAACCAGTGTTTTAGTTGTTCCAAATGTGTTGCTAAGTAATAGTCCCTTAAAACCACCCAGCCGGCTCCCCCTGCCAATTTGTGGGCTGTCAAACTTGTATGGGCGCATCTGGCTCTCTTGCCCTGCCACACGTATTTGTTCATGGATCTGGTTAATGAGTTTATAATGTGTAGTGGTATAGGAATGGGTAGTGCTCTAAACAAGTACAGTATTTGGGGTAGTATCATCATCTTGTATGAGGCTAATCTACCCGCCCATGTGAGTTCTTTAGCTGCATATTGTTTCAATTGCTTTTCAGTACTTAGGATAAGAGGGCGGAAGTTGAGTAATGGTAGGTCTGAGGTTTTATTATTTAGGGTGATGCCTAGGTATGGTATGCCTTTGTCGCTCCATTTAAAGGGGAGATTTTTCTGGAGAAGGAGTTTGGATGACTCTTTGACTCCAAGATTAAGGATTAGGGATTTCGTGCAGTTGACCTTATAATAAGATACCAGACCAAAGTTATTTAGGACTCGATAGGCTTAGGGGAGTGATATTGTAGGGTTCGTTAGGGAGAGTATGACATCATCCGCGAATAATGTTATCCGGTGATCATGCGGTCCTATACGGAAACCATATATTCGAGGATGAGATTTTAGTGCTGTCGCTAAGGGTTCTATCATTAAATTGAAGATTGTTGGGGACAGGGGGCACCCCTGCCTGGTTCCATTAGTTATATTGAATGGTGTTGATAACATACCTGTTGTGTATACCTGGGCTATAGGTTGGGAATATAAGGCCAGAATGGCTGAGAAAATGTGGCCCGAGAAACCAAATTTCGATAAGACCATTGACATATATTTCCAGTGCACTCTGTCAAATGCCTTCTCTGCGTCAATAGAGAGTAGCAGAGAAGGCGTTTGTGTGCGTTCCGCATAGTGGATAATATTCAAAATCCTCCTAGTTGCATCGGAGGTCTGCCTCCCCCCTATGAATCCCATCTGGTCGTTGCTTATTAGTGTTGGAATGATGTCTGACAGGCGGCTGGCTATTATTTTAGCGTAAGTTTTTATATCGACATTCAATAGCGATATGGGTCTGTAATTAGCAGGAGTAGTCGGGGCTTTCCCAGGTTTAGGTAGGGTGATGACATATGCTTTTAGCATTTCTTGTGGGAATTTGGACTCGCATGCTGCCTCAGTAAACATTTTGGATAAGTGGGGTATTAATATTTCGCTGAAGGATTTATAATACTCACTGGGGAGACCATCCGGGCCCGGCGTTTTGCCTATCGGAAGGGACTTGATGGCATTCTCAATTTCTTTGCTTGTGAATGGTGCATTGAGTTTGGTCAGTTGTTGTTCAGATAAGGAGGGAAGATTTAGATTTTGTAGAAAAGTGTTTATCTCCTTCTCTGTGGGTTGTGGAGTTTGAGGGTCATTTTTGAGGTTATAAAGATTTCCGTAAAATGCAGCAAATTGATCTGCAATTTCTTGCGGGTTAGTAATTTTGTGTCCTAGCGTGGGGTGTGTTAGGTATGCAATTCTTGATTTAGTTCTGTTGTGATTTATTATGTTGGCAAGAAGTTTGCTTGTTCTGTTTGCATTGGCGTAGTAGTTTGCTTTTGTGTGCTTCGTAATAGAGTTGTGGCGGTGTAGGAGGAGTAGTCTTAGATCCTCTCTGAGGGTTTGGAGAGTGTTCGAGATGTGTGTGGATATTTTGTGTTTGTTTGCCTCCTCTAATCTGTGTATTTCTTCAGTAATGGTATTGATTTTGGAGTTATGGGCTTTCCGGATTCTAGCATTTTGTTGGATCAGAATACCTCTTATGAAGGCTTTGTGGGCATTCCATAGTGTGAAGGGGCTGTTTACTGAGGGAGCATTTAAGGAAAAAAATTCTGTTAGCTTGTCTTTTATTAATTTCTTATGGGTGGGGTTCTGTAATATTTCCGCATTTCAACGCCAGATAGAGACGGGGGGGCACCCTTCTCCGCTATTTGAATGGAGACAGCGGCGTGGTCAGACCACGTTATGTCGTGGATTTTGGAATTTATAGTTTGCTGCAAGAGCCATCTGTCCGCAACGAACAGGTCTATGCGGGAGTAGCTCTGGTGTCTTGGGGAGAAGAAATTAAAGTCTTTCTCGGAGGCGTGGTGGCACCTCCATATGTCAAATAGGTCCTCTGAGTGGAGCAGGTTGCGCAAGGAAGTAGGTCGTCCTAGGGGTTGTGACGTTGTGTCCATAGCTGGGTCCACTGTCAGATTGAAGTCCCCGCATAGCAGGAGGCGTCTATATCTGATGCTGGCGACACGTTTGAGTAATGCCCTGAGGAATCTTAGTTGTCGTGAGTTCGGTGCATATAAGGCTACTAGCGTGAAGGGTTGAGAATTAATGTCACATGTGACAATAATATAACGGCCTTCCTGATCAAGTATTGAGCTTTTAAGTGAGAAAGCTAGAGAGTCTCGAATAGCAAGAAGTACTCCTTTTTTTTTTTGTGATCTGGGTCACAGGCTAAGAAGATGGTTGGGTAGTTTTTATGAGCACAGTGTGGGATGGCGTCTTTTCGAAAATGAGTCTCTTGGACACTTAAAATGTCAGCTTTGAGTTTCGTTGCGTCTTCCCACAAGGAGCGTCGCTTTGCTGGGTGGTTGAGACCCTTAGCATTCAGGGATAAGCATGTTATCATTGTTTGTCAGAGTAGAGAGGTGTGTTTGAGGTGTGTAGGAAGGTACTCACACTTCTGTTGGTATCATGGGGAGAGAGGAGCTTTCTGGGTGGGTTCAGAGTTCCGTAGTTTTTCTTGCGGTGAGGTTGGAGTGCAGTTCTTAAGATGAGTTCATCTGTTAGTTCAGGAGGTGGGTTCTTGTGGTTTTGTTGCATCATGCCGTGGACCAAAAGAGGAAATAAGAGATTAGAGATAACAGTATGAGCTTGAGCCGAGCTTAAGTAACAAGTAACACAAAATAAAAAAGAACAAGGGATCTGATGAGCGATCCTGATTCCATACCGGGCTTGCCGGTAAGGGTAGGGGTGTCTAGCGGGAAACATTCCGGCTGGTGACCTGGGGGTTTTCATGTATGTATTGGTTGTTGAGTGTGGCTGGGGCCGCTTTTGTTACGGTGCTTTGAGGATTTTTTCCTGGAGACTACTTGCCAGTCTACTTTCGAATGGGGCAGGTGTTGCATTGCCTGAGTAGATTGTGGTAGGTCAGGGAGTATACCTCATTTACGCAGGGCATCCAGACCTTCCTCCAAGGAGGAGACTGATGTGGAGACTCCATTATGTGTTATGATCAGTGTGGCAGGGTATTTCCATTTGTGCTGAATGGCATGGTTCCTGAGCGCCTTGGTGATGGTCGCTAAATTGCGTCTGCGCTGTAAGGTGTGCCTGGAGAGGTCGGGCAGTAGTTGTAGTGTGGAGTAGTGTGCAGGGAGGTTTTCAGCTTTCCTGAAGGCTGTTAGCAGTTGTTCCTTAACATGAAAGAAATGCACTCTCAGGAGGGTGTCTCTGGGAGTGTCTGCAGGCAGGAATGAAGGTTTAGGCACCCTATGGATCCTGTCTATGGTTAAGTCTTGTGCTGACAGATTCGGTGCTATTGTGGAGAACAGGGTCAGAACAAATTGCTGTAGTTGATGTGGGGGCACAGACTCCGGTATCCCTCTTATTTTGACATTGTTCCTTCTACTTCTGTCCTCTTGGTCAGCTAATTTGTCCTTTATCCATGATATATCTTCTGAGTGCTTGTTGTGTGCATCCACAAGTGAGTTGAAGGGAGCGATATATTCGCTCATCCTGTCCTCCATTGTGCTCACTCTATTCCCCAGTGCTGACACCTCTCTG
>BLSH010553160.1:46913-81090 GCA_018402905.1 Glandirana rugosa | reverse complement strand
AGTAGATCACAGCCGATCACAAGGTATCAGCCGCCGGCCGGCGGCTGATACCTGTGTCGGTGACAGGCAGTGTTCCCCGGGAACACGCCGCCACCGACACGCACGCGCAGCGCGCTCCCGATTGCGCGCATGCGCCGTGCGAACGGCGGGCGTGCCGTTTGTGATCAGCTGTGACTTCGTCACAGCTGATCACGTGGTGAACAGCCATAACCAATGGCTGTTCACCCCTGTCGGTGAAGCGGCGTGTCCTGGGGACACGCCGACACCGACAGAGCCGGGATGCGCGCGCCCGATCGCGCGCAATCCCGGCTTAAAGGGACGACGTCATATGACGTCCACCCGCTGGGAGAGCAGGACCGCTCCGCCGTCATTTGACGGTGGGCGGTCCTGAGGTGGTTAATGAATACATAGCCTGCTCGGATTGGCTGAGTTAGAGAGGCGGGCTGATGATGTTACAACCTCTGACTCATTCATTAATAGAATACATCATTCGCCGTGATTGGCTCAGCACGGTATGCTGTGTGTAGCCGAAGCTATGGTACATACAGTATTACCGCACATCCAGCGGGCTGATAGATTAGTGGGTGTAAACAAAATGGAAGGGGTAGTCTTATATGGCAACTATAGCCCAAAACCTATGTTTTAATTGGAAAATGAGGGGTTCGTCTTACACGCCCAGTCGCCTTATACGCATATACTGTATATACTGTACATTCAGCTGCAGTCAATGGTGGCCATACATACTACCAGTAAATTTATACTACAGTGTCTTGAAAAAGCATTCATACCCCTTGAAATTTTCAACATTTTGTCATGTTACAACCAAAAACGTAAATGTATTTTATTGGGATTTCATGTGATAGACCGACACAAAGTGGCACATAATTGTGAAGTGAAAGGAAAATGATAAATGGTTTTAAAAGTTTTTCTACAAATAAATATGTGAAAGGGTAGCATGCATTTGTATTCAGCCGCCTTTACTCTGATCCCCCTAACTAAAATCTAGTGGAGCAAATTGCCTTCAGAAGTCACCTAATTAGTAAATATAGTCCACCTGTGTGTAATTTAACAATTTCCAGACTGCCTCGCGTACATTTACTGCTGCAATGTGGCAGCAAATCAAAGTCTATAAATGGCACTCGCGGCCGCGGCCAGGGGGCGCGCACTACCCCCTGCCTGGCCGCGGCGGTCCTTTTCAGTAGAGGACCGAACAATCTACAGGCACAGACCAATTTTTGATCTATACCTGTTGATCTGTCTTGGCAAATGAAATGCCTCCCCTGCCTCTGTAATGTAAACAGAGGCAGGGGAAGTGATGTCACTCTTCCTTCCTGGGTCCTTTTCCGTTCCAGAGAGAGAGAGAGAGACGATATCTAACTGTGAGTGACACCAACACTACACTAACACCAGTACACGTAGGCACACTTTTAACCCCTTGATCGCCCCATGATCGCCCCCCCCCCCCCCAGTTAACCCCTGTCACTGTGTCACAGAGTGCAGCGATCAGATCATTCACTGATCACTGTACTTGTGTTACTTGTGACACTAATCAGTGTTAGGGTAGGTAGTAGTAGGCCTAGGTAGGTATAAACCCCCCCCTTACCCACCTAATAAGGGTTTTAACCCCTTGATTGCCCTGTCACCTGTGATCACTGTATAAGTGTAACGGGTGACGCTACTTAGTTGGGTAGTTTTTTTCCCATCAGATTACCCGCCGTATATATACCTGGCGGTGACCTTAGTTACGTTTTAGACTAAGTTAGGGTCAGCGTTAATCATTGGCAGGGTCAGATTAGTACAGGTACTCTGACACACACACACACATACACCTAGATAGGTCAGTTAGTAGCATATTATCTGAACAGATCAATATCTCTGTGATCCTATCAGATCTATATTAGAGTCCCCACAAGATTAGTGGTCTAAAAAACGCGTTAGCGGTATCAGCCCAGATACCTGCTAGCACCTGCGTTTAGCCCCTCCGCCCAGCCCACCCAAGTGCAGGATCAATAGATCGCTGACACTTACCAAACTCATCACACATATCTGCAGCGTTCGCAGAGATCACACCCGATCCCTGCGAAAGCTGAAAGTGATTTTGGTAGCGACTTGAAACAGGCTCTGACAACCAGGTGTGCTTTTTTGCCTGTGAGTCACACTAGTGTACCGATAAATTTAGAGTCCAACATGTCCAATCCAAGGTACATTAGTGAAGAAGCCTACGCGTTGCTGAGCATGACAGACGAGAACAATGGGGAAGCTCCACTGTCAGATTCAGGCTCAGCACACAAACCCGTAGACAGCAGCAGCACCCTGTCAGATAGCTCTGACGACGGAGTAGTGGTCCCTGCTAAGGTCAGGCGTACCCGATCCCATTCTGCTGTCGCTGAGGTGCAAGAACTGCAGGGCTCTTGTATGGAGCAGAGAGCCAGTACTAGTGCCGCTACTCCTTCTGGTGAACTGGCAAGCACCAGCGGCCTAGTACACCCTGGTCGTACATCCAGCACTGCAGTAACACTTGGTGATGTGGCGAGTCCCATAAGTGCAGTTCAAGCTAGTGTGGCTAGCACAAGTAGTCTCCCGCAGCCACGAAGAAGACAAAGACAGGCCCACAGAGCCCATAGTGTCCTTCCCGCTGAATACGCTAACCCTAATTGGCAACCCACCACTGATTCAGCACCCGTTCTTCCCCTGTTCACTGGCCAACCCAGAATTCAGGTGGAAACAGTTGATTTTAAGGCCATTGATTTTTATTCGCTGTTTTTCACTGAAGATCTCTATAATAAATAACTCGATAATTGTGGACCAAAGCAATTTATATTCTGGTCAATACATCACCGCTAATCCCAATTTGTCACTTGCCAGAGACTGGAAACCAATTATGGTTCCAGAATTTAAGTCCTTTCTGGGCCTATTCCTCATCATGGGCATAACTAAAAAATCTGAGTTGCGGTCATATTGGTCCACTGACCCAATTCACCATATGTCCGTGTTCTCTGTTTCCATGGCCAGGGCACGATACGAGCAGATCCTGTGGTTTATGCACTTCAACGACACTGAACTCTGTCGTCCACAGGGTGACTCTGAATATGATCGGCTCCACAAAATGTGGCTCCTCGTAAACCACTTCAACCAAAAATTTGCAGCACTGTTTATACCTGACCATGTTGTCTGCATAGACGAGTAACTGATTACATTTTCTGGCCGCCTTGCTTTCAAACAGTTTCTCCCCAGCAAGTGTGCCAGATACGGGGTCAAGATGTATAAGCTCTGTGACAGGGCCACAGGCTATACATATAGTTTTATGGTTTACAAGGGAAAAGATAGTCACGTGGAGCCGGAAGGATTGCCAGACTACATAGGGAGCGCTGGCAAGATTATGTGGAACTTGGTGTCACCTTTATTTTGAAAGGTTTACCATTTGTACGTGGACAATTACTACACAAGCGTGCCACTTTTTAGTCACTTGTTTGATCATCAAATTGGTGCATGTGACACCGTGTGATCTAATCGCCGGGGCTTCCCCCAACGGCTGGCAGAATCCCGGCAGAGGGAGAGAGCCTGCTTGAAAAGTGGTAATTTGCTCACGGTGAAGTGGAAGGATATAAAGAATGTTTTCATTTTTTTCCTCCATTCATACAGACATGGCAGTCCAAATTACAATGGCGACTGGTGTTGTGAAGAAACCCCTCTGTGTCCATGAATATAATCAAAATATGGGAGGGGTGGACCTCAACGACCAGTTATTGGCGCCGTACTTAATTGCCCCTAAGGCCAGACGCTGGTACAAAAAAGTGTCTGTATACTTATTCCAATTGGCTATGCTGAACACTTATGTGCTATACAAAGCGCCAGGACGGACTGTATCTCTCCTTAAATTCCAGGAAGAGATTGTCAGAGATCTTCTGTTTTCAGATGGTTCTACACCCCATGTTCCCAATCCTAATGCAGTGAGCCAGCTCCATGGACGGCATTTTTTACATGCCATCCCCAGTACCCCTACCAACCGAGCCCCCCAAAAAAGATGTGTCTGCTGACGATGCGGATACAGGCGTGACACTCGTTATTATTGTCCCTCCTGTCCTGACTAACCTGGTCTTTGCATTGGTGACTGTTTCGAGCGCTACCATACACTAGTTGAGCATTAGCGTATAGTACAGCACTACACAGGAATAGGGCACACTGTCACTAAAGATGTCACCGCATTTTTAGAGACCCTAACCTTTACTGTTATAAAAAAAAAGCATACCAAAAACAAAAAAATATATAAAATAATAAAAGCCAAAAACAGTTGTAAGTTTCTTGTTTTTATATCTCTATTTTCTCTCTATTCTCTTTCTATTGCTCTTTCTATTGTTAATGCTTTTTATGCATACCTGTAATGTTTTGTTACTGTTTTTTATTATGTATACTTTGCAGGTATGTAATGTTTATATAATGTTTTCCTGTAATGTTTTATAATGTTTTCTTCTTAGCAGGAATGTAATTTTTTATGGTACTGTGTTTTATTAATCGTTTTTGCTTTTCAGGTACGCCATTCAGCTGCAGCACTGATTTATTTATGGTGACAGCAACAGCGTTTGCTCCCACCATGCATAAAGCAGCGACTCCAGCGCTGTAGGAGGTGATTTCACCACACAGTTTAAAAAGAGCATGTATACCGGAGTATAGGGGCAGTGGGTGGAAATTGGGGGGGTTTTCCCCTATGCTCTGGTATATATTTTTAAAAAGGGGCTATGCCCACCATTAGAAGTGGGTGGATGAAGGGCGGTTTTCTAATGGTGGGCATACCCACGATTGATTCTTTTTTTTATTTAACCCACTGGCTGCATGAAACAAAGAACATTACAACATATGCCCAACAAGGACCAGCCAAGTACTAGTATGTTGTTGGACTTCTCAGGCACCCCTGTCCCACCGGGGAATGCGAGAATGCAGCCGGTAGTTCCGCCAGCTGACCACAGAGCTGATTGAAGACTAGAATGGCTCCAATCATCTCTATGGCCTAAGAAACCGGAGGCTACGAGCATTTGTGACTTCGATTTCGCAGGATATATACAGCACCATTGGGAAATTGTGAAAGCATCTTATCACACCGATGGCTGAGTAAAGGTCTAGAGCCTAGTAGACCCTAAATTAAAAAAAAAAATCTGCGACACTACCTATTTTTATCATAGGGGATATTTAAAATCCCTGTGATAACAATAAAAAAAAGATGAAAGGGACAGTGTAAAAATAAAATAAAAAGCAAAATGAATAATAAAAAAAAAAATACACCGCCTGTCCCCCTGTGCATGCGCGCAAAGGTAAACGCAAGCGTCAGTCTATGTAAACAGCAATTTCACCATGCATGTGAGGTATCACCATGAACATCAGATCGTGGGCAGTAATTTTAGCAGTAGACCTCTTCTGTTAATCTAAAGTGGTAACCTGTAAAGGCTTTTAAAAATGTATATAGTTTGTTGCCGCTTCGAAGTGTGTGTCATTTTTAAAGCATGTCATGTTTAGTGTCTGTGCACTCGGCATGAGATAATCTTTTATATTTCACCAAACATTTGGGCAATATAGGGTGTTTTTGTGCATTAAAATTCAAAAAAGTAACGCTATGTTTCAAGATTTCGTCTGGTCTTACCGTAAATCTCGCATTAGGTTACTGCTTCTTCATCTCCCAAAGCGACAGGGGGGTGTTGGCCTCCCAGATGTGAAGGCCTACCACAGAGCGACAAATTTAACTAGAATAGTGGACTGGCACTGCCATGTGAAGGCGAAGCTCTGGGTAGCAATGGAACTGGAGGACTCTGCTGACACTGCTAAGAGCTGGCCGTGGATCGCCTCCCCTCTACCTAAAGCTCTCTCAGACCACCCCACCCTTGGTAGCACTTTGTTGGTGGCAAGGGATGCCTTCCAACATTCTTCAGCCTCCCCATCACCCTCGCCCGTGGTACAGATATTGGGAAAACCAGATTTCACACCTGGCCTCCAAGGTCCACAATTCCAACGCTTAATGGATAGCGAGCGGTTGCATCTCTGCAATTTTGTAGGTTCAGATGGAGCTCTTTTACCCGCAGCTGGGGTAGATGCCACAACCCCCCCGCTAGACTTTTTGAGTGGTCTACGACTGCGTACCTTCCTCCGCAGGTGTCTCCAGACCCCGGGTATATCCAGACCACTTACAGACCTGTAAAATATCTGTCATCGGAGGGAACCAATTCACCATAGCCTCTCAACAATATATGCCTCTCTGATCAGACCAGCCATTGGTTTTATCCCTTCATTCCTTACTAAGTGGGAGTCTGACCTGGGCACCCAATTCACCGATTCTCAGAGAAAGGAGATCTTGCACTTCGCCCGTAAGTCCTCCATAGCCACCAGAGCACAGACTAGATGGTACAGGGTACCCACTATTTTGCATCGTTTTTTTCCCCAGGTCTCCAGCTTGTGCTGGCGCTGTGGCTCAAATGAGGGAACGATGCTCCACATTTTCTGGAACTGCCCCAAGCTAGAGCCCTTTTGGTTGGGAGTGACCCGCACAGTCAAACACCTGACAAATGAGGATCTGGAAGGGAAGCTAGCAGCCTGTCTGCTTCATCTATGGGACCGACCAATTAAGAAATATAAAACCTCCCTCACCATACAGTTACTGAATGCTGTCAAAGCCTGCATCCCTCTTTGTTGGAGATCGGAGAATTCACCTACCTTAGCATTATGGTTCTCTAAAGTTAATGAACTGAGGGACATGGAGGACCTTACCGCCACCCTGCATAAGCCCAAGGAGATCTTCCGAGAGACCTGGAGACCCTGGCAATATTTTGTATACACCGATGCATACCTTGAGGAGGTCTCACATTCTGGCTGACCCTCTATGGGCGGTCGGGCCCTCCCAGGCGAGAGACGCCCTCTACTCCTTCTTGCTCCTTATCTGCCCTGCTCCAATCTTTACTCTACATTCTACTCTAATACCCCATTCTGGGAACCCACATATACATCCCTCCCCCCTCCACTCTCTACTGTATATCCCTCTCCTCCCTGATACTTGTTTCATGGTAGGAATATCCTGTTCGTAATGCAATATCCCTATTCTCATTCCTGTATATTCCAACTAGATGTCCCTCTTATATTTTGCATAGCCATCGGGAACTGCTATATCCCGACACTCTGCGAGTTTTAACTAACAAGAGAAAAGTTGATGTCATTATTTACCTATTTGGGTCCCTCACATGATTGTCTATACATGTACCCAGCTCTAATAACTATCTATGCACTACATGATTGTGTATTCTCTTATGAGTCCGCTAGTGATACACCTTGCTGGGCCAAAGATCTTGTTAATCTCTTGGGTTGAACCCTCCCTTTGCTACTTGGTTGTATTATATTTTTGTGTTACGCAATATGACTTTAATTTGCATTTTCTCTGAAAATAAAGGAATTACTAAAAATTCAAAAAAAATTTTTTTCCCCCCAAAAATTGCATTTGAAAAATCGCTGCACAAATACTTTGTGAAAAAAAAAATTGCAACAGCTACTATTTTAATCTGTAGGGCCTCTGCTTTAAATATAATATATATATATATATATATATATATATATATATATATAATGTTTGGGGGTTCAAAGTAATTTTCTAGCAAAAAAAAGTGTCAGAAAAGACTTGGTGGTTCAAGTGGTTAGAAGAGTGGGTGATGTTGGGCATAAAATGCCAGGACAGTTCAAAGGCCCCCCAAATGACCCAATTTTGGAAGGTAAACACCCCAAGCTATTTTCTGAGAGGCACGTTGAGTCCATGAAATATTTTATATTTTGCCACAAGTTTCGGGGAAATCACATTTTTTTTCTTTTACACAAAGTTGTCGCTAAATTATATATTGCTCACACATGCCACAGGTATATGTGGAATTACACCCCAAAATACATTCTGCTGCTTCTCCTGAGTATGGGGATACCACATGTGTGATACTTTTTTTGGGAGCCAACCACATACAGAACCCCAAAAGCAATCACCGCCTTCAGGCTTTCTAAGGGCGTAAAATGGTGATTTTACTCTTCGGTACCTATCACGGTTTTGGAGGCCCTGAAATATCAAGGTAGCATAAAAGCCCCCCCAAATGACCCCATTTTGGAATGTAGACTCCCAAAGGTATTTGTTAGGAGGCATGGTGGTGAGTATTTTGCAGCTCTCACTTGTTTTGGAAAAGGAAGAAATAAACGGAAAATTTTTATTTTTTCAAATTTCAACTTTTTCACTTTGTGACACAAAGTGAGATCTGTAAAATACTCAACGTGCCTCTCAGCACATAGCTTGGAGTGTCTACTTTTCAAAAGGTCATTTGGGGGGGGGGGTTTGTGCTATTTGGGCATTCCATGGCCTCCGAAACCGTGATAGGGAGTGAGGAGTAAAATCACCATTTTATGCCCTTAGAAAGCCTGAAGGCGGTGCTTGGTTTTCGGGGTCCTCTACTCGGCTAGGCCACCTAAAAGTCTCATATATGTGGTATCCCCGTATTCAGAAGAAGCAGCAGAATGTATTTTGGGGTGTAATTTCACATATACTCATGGCATGTTCGAGCAATATATCATTTCAGTGACAACTTTGTGGGAAAAAAAAAAATCGTAATTTCCCCAAGAATTGTGGCAAAATTTTCAATCACTTATTGAAAAATATTCAATGGGTTCAACATGACTCTCAGCTAATTCCTTGTGGTGTCTACTTTCCAAAATGGGGTAATTGGGGGGGGGGGGGTTGTACTGCCTTTCCATTATAGCACCTCAGGAAATGAGATAGGCAGTCATGAAATAATAGCTGTGTAAATTCCAGAAAATGTATCCTAGTTTGTAGACGCTATAACTTTTGCACAAACCAATAAATATATGCTTATTGACTTTTTTTTTTACCCGAGACATGTGGCTGAATGCATTTTGGCAAACATTTAGGACTAAAATTTTGTTTATTGTATTTTTCTAATTACAAAAAATCTATTTTTTTTCAAATTTTTCGTTCTTTTTTCGTTTATATTGCAAAAAATAAAAAGCGCAGAGGTGATCAAATACCACCAAAAGAAAGCTCTATTTGTGGGAAAAAAAGACACAAATGTTTGTTTGGGTACAGAATTGTATGACTGCACAATTACCAGTTAAAGCAGCGCAATGCCAAATTGTAAAAAGTGCTCTGGTCCTAATGTGGGAAATCCTTCCAGAGCTGAAGTGGTTAATCTCAGTATGAATACAGCTGTTCTCTATTCAATCTGGCAGAGCTTGAGCTATTTTGCAAAGAAGAATGGGCAAAAATGTCACTCTCTAGATGTGCAAAGCTGGTAGAGACATCCCCAAACAGATTTAAAGAGAAAGGTGGTTCTAGAAAGTATTGACTCGGGGGGTTGAATAGAAATGCACATAACACTTTTCACATATTTATTTGTAACAAATTTTTGAAAACCATTTACCATTTTCCTTCCACTTCACAATTATGTGTTGGTCAATCACATAAAATCCCAATAAATTTTTTTTTGGCTGTAACATGACAAAATGTGGAAAATGTCAAGGGGTGTGAATACTTTTTCAAGGCGCTGTGTGTAAATATATTTACAATAGATCTATATTGATGATATGTTTTTCACGTTAACGCTCACCACACACATTACATTCTGTCTCCTTAGATCTTCAGGGACCATAGAGTGGAGAAAGATTTGAACACCAGTCAGGATTTAATTACTGTCTGTGGAGATTCACCTGCTCTATTTGTCCTGAAGATCATTATCACCAAAAATATAAGAAAACTAAAATCCTAGTTTTGGGTTGTCACTGGAACACTAATAGAGGGAAAATCATCAAATGGAAACACTAGTTCTGGTTTCAACCGGGAATTCCCTCACTTTGGAGGGATTTCCTTGCACTTCCTGTTTTGGCTCATGGACAGGAAATGAAGGGAAATCTCCCCAAATCCCCCAATGGGACACAGATGACAGGGGTTATCTATCCAAAATGGAAAAAAAAAACTTTTGCCTTTAGTTCTGCAAGGTTCTAAAGGCTAAGGTGTTTTACCTTCATGCATTATAGCCATGAAAGTAAAAAACCTTATCCAGACCCACCATCCATCTCCAGCACAATCGCAGACCTAAACCTCCAATGTGAGATGGAGAAGATAGTGGCCAGAAAACATTTATGTATGGAAAAATTCCATTATAACTGGAAGCCTTGGCTATTACACCCAAAATGTACTGTGACTATGTGAACTGTTGGTCCAACTCTTTCTAACTTGTTACGTAAAAACTTTGAATACTATGCTGGTGCCCCCTATCCTCAAACATGTCTCTTTCCATACCTTTCCCCCCCCTATCCCTTCCCATTACCCTAACCCCCCCCCCCCCCTCCCCACCGTCTGACGCCAATGTTAACGCTTAAAGCTTGTTTATGCTCCTGTAATATAGTTATTTGCCACTTGACCTGAAAAAATCTTAAACCTTGTATGCATTGACCCAGTCGGAACATCTGACTTGTAATAAATGTACACCATGTTAATTTTTTTTTGTGAAATCCTCAATAAAGAAATATTGAATATAAAAAACCTTTAGCGTGCAGATCCACCCTCACCACTCCCATAATACTTACCTAAGCCCAGCTTTGATTCAGCGATGTGCACGAGAGCAATGGCTCTCCCGGGTCTCTCCCTCCTTATTGGCTGAGATGCAGCAGGAGCCATTGGCTATCGCAGCCAGTGGGATCGGGGTCAGGGCTGGGCTACGCTCTCTGTGTCTTATGGCACTCGGCAAAAGAGAGGGGCTCAGGGCGCTGGCAGAAGACCTGAAAAAAGGAGGCTTTGGGGCTGCTCTGTGCAAAACCATTGCACAGAGCAGGTAAGTGTATCATGTTTGTTATTTTTGTTTTGTTTTTTAATTTTTCCTTTACAAACACTTCAAGTCTATATCAGTGTTCTTGGTTAAGTATATAACAAGTCTCATGCTTCAGAGAATCTTTTTGTCTTTTTTACAGATCCAACTTGCTGGATGAAATTGTACATCTACCTGCCCGTTCTGACTATTCTATCATTATCTCTGCCCCTACTTTGTATACTGAACAGGAAGAAACCAGAATAAAGTAAGTACTTTTAAAATGATTTTTAACACCTAATAGTAGATAACCAGGGACCCACCCTGTACTGGAAGTAAGATGCACTGTGGATGGCATGTTTTTTTTGTAAACTGGGATTGCGCATTTCTGCACCCTGTATCTAGCTCACCCCTGAACTCTGCATCCTGTGCATAGCGCATGCCCGAACTCTGCACTCTGTACCTAGCTCACTCCTGAACTCTGCACCCTGTGTGTAGTGCACACCTGAACTCTGCACCCTGTACCTAGCTCACTCCTGAACTCTGCACCCTGTACCTAGCTCACTCCTGAACTCTGCACCCTGTACCTAGCTCACTCCTGAAATCTGCACCCTGTACCTATCTCACTCCTGAACTCTGCACCCTGTACCTGGCTCACTCCTGAACTCTGCACCCTGTACCTAGCTCACTCCTGAACTCTGCACCCTGTACCTAGCTCACTCCTGAACTCTGCACCCTGTACTTTGCTCACTCCTGAACTCTGCACCCAGTACCTAGGTCACTTCTGAACTCTGCACCCTGTGCGTAGTGCACAAATGAACTCTGCACCTTGTACCTAGCTCACTCCTGAACTCTGTATCCTGTGCATTTCGCACACCTGAACTTTGCACTCTGTACCTAGCTCACTCCTGGCCTCTGCACCCTGAGCGTAGTGCACGCCCGAACTCTGCAGTCTGTATCTAGCGCACGCCTGAACTCTGCACTCAGTACATAGCGCATGCATGAACTCTGCACTCTACCGAGCACACGCATGAACTCTGCACTATACCTAGCACAGGCTTGAACTTTGCACTCTGTGCATAGAGCACACATGAACTCTGCACCCTGTACATATCTCAATCCTGAACTCTGCACTATGTACATAGCTCATGCATGAACTCTGCACTCTATCTAGAGCATGCATTAACTCTGCATTTTTAACCTATTATCCCCCCTTCTGCATTTGTGGTCATGACGGTAAAAGTTAATCCCCCTCACCCTTCCACATACAATTTTTGTTGCAATCTCTCTGGTAGGGGGCCCACTGTATTTCTTTGCCCAGGAGCCCATGATGCTTTTAGGGTCACCCTGGATCTCTGTGTAAGTGGGGAGATGGGAAAGTTCACCCACTGACTGATATATATATATATACACATACACAGTATCTCACAAAAGTGAGTACTCCCCTCACATTTTTGTAAATATTTTATTCTATCTTTTCATGTGACAACACTAAAGAAATGACACTCTGCTATAATGTAAAGTAGTGAGTGGACAGCTTGTATAACAGTGTACATTTGCTGTCCCCTCAAAATAACTCAACACACAGCAATTAATGTTGAAACTACTGGAAACAAAATGAGTGCACCCCTAAGTGAAAATGTCCAAATTGGGCCCAGAGTGTCAATATTTTGTGTGGCCACCATTATTTTCCAGTATTGCCTTAACCCTCTTGGGCATGCAGTTCACCAGAGCTTCACAAGTTGCAACTCAAGTCCTCTTCCACTCCTTCATGACTACATCACAGAGCTGGTGACTGTTAGAGACCTTGTGCTCCTCCTCCCCCCCTGCAACCCCACGTGGGATCCCCCAGGGGTGCTGGAAAGCGTGACGGTTCCAATTAGATCTTCGGCTGTGAGAGGCGTGTTCCTATCCTCCATATATATTCAGGCTTGAATATATTGCCCTCCGGTAAGCCTTTTATCTAGATGTTGTTGGATTGCACAGAGTTTCTATGATACTCACTTTACTTCACTAATTACACCTTTGGATTGTCAACTTTACTTTTAGGGCCTCTAAGGCCAACTTGATAGCCAGGCACTCCTTCTCCACAATGGCATAATTCCTTTCATGCCTATTAAGCTTCCTGCTTAAGTATACGACCGGGTGTTCCTCACCATCTCTGATTTGGGACAGAACAGCACCTAGTCCCACTTCAGAGGCATCGGTTTGAACCACAAAGTCTTTTGTGAAGTCAGGGGTCACGAGTACTGGCTGTACACAAAGGACTTGTTTCAACTTCTGGAAGGGCTTCTCGGCCTCGGGATTCCACTTAACCATTCCTGACGCTCTACCCTTCGTCAGATCGGTCAGATGGACGACAATGGTGGCAAAGTCGGGGATGAAGTGTCGGTAATACCCTGTAATGCCCAGGAAGGCCCGAACCTGTTTCTTGTCCACCAGTTGGGGACACTTTTGAATGACCTTGATCTTATTAATCTGGGGCTTGATCAGACCTCGACCAATAACAACCTCCTTCAGACCAATGGCACACTTTTTCGGGTTGGCTGTTAAATCTGCTACCCTCAGTGAATCTACCACTGCCTGCACCCGAGGCAGATGTGATTCCCAATCTGGGCTGTGGATGACCACATCATCCAGATAGGCCGCAGGATAAGGCCGATGCGGCCTCAAAGTTTTGTTCATCATCCTCTGGAAGGATGCAGGGGCCCCATGCAGACCAAAAGGCATTCGCTTGTATTGAAAGGGCCCCTTGGGGGTAGAGAAGGCCGTTTTTTCTTTCACTGACTCCGTTAGGGGAATCTGTCAGTAGCCCTTAGTTAGGTCTAGGGTTGTTATGTACCGGGCACCTCCCAACCTGTCCACAAGTTCGTCGACCCGCTGCATTGGGTATGCGTAAAACTTAGACATGTCATTCAGCTCCCTGAAATCGTTACAGAACCTGATAGTGCCATCGGGCTTTGGGACCAGCATTATGGGGCTCCACCAGGCACTGTGGGACTCCTATAACGTCCAACTCCAACATGTTTTTTATTTTCTTTGCCACCGCCTGCCATCTAGCCTCAGGTATCCGGTAGGGTTTTACATGTACGAGGACCCCTGGTTCTATAACTATATCATGTTGTATTACGGTGGCCAGTCCAGGTAGGGGAGAGAAAAAGTCTCTATTTCTACTTATAAATTATTTTACGTCATTTTGTTGCATCAGTGACAAGGACTCGGTTATGGGAACGTCCAGGGTCATTGGTACCCTGTCCTTTTGAGAGGTTGGCATGGCCACTAACGTCTCTCTGTCCTTCCACAGTTTTAAGAGATTAACATAGTAGATTTGTTCCGGCTTCCTTTTCCCCAGCTGGTAAACCTTATAGTTTACCTCATCTACTCTTTCCATAAGCTCAAAGAGACCCTGCCACTTTGTTAGGAATTTACTTTCAACAGTGGGGACTAGTTCGGGTCTTGGCACCCCAATTATAAACCCTCTGTCAGGATGCTGGTATGAGGCCGAGATGCTAGAGGGCTCCTCTTGCAGCTAAGTGCAATGCCTCCCTGGAGGTGGGTACAGGGAGTGCAGTGCCCAAATAAGCATGGTTTGCCAGTAGTGAGATGACAGAACTCCACGGGAACAGCTGGTAAGTTGTAGACTGGCATGCTTAAGAGTCCAGGAAACTTGTAAGGGTTCAGGCACAGGGAAATCTGATAGCCAAGCCAGAGGTCATGCACGGTAAGGCAGTTCAGAGGACAAGCCGGGGTCAACACAAGGAGTAAGCCAAAGAGGAGTCAGGGAACAAGCAAAAGTCGATCAGGAAAGAGAGTTCACAGGTCAAGAGCAAGCCGGGTCAAAGTCAGGTAATCAAACAGCAGGTACAGGAACACATAATCGCAGGGAAGCTGAGAGATAATCCAGCAATGTGACAATAAACTTGGCAGGTTCAAATAGCCCAGGAAGGGCTGACGTTACTACGTTGTGTGTACTGGTGCGCACCTGCATGCGCCATCGCCGTGACACCCTCCTCTGAGCTTCCTGGGCTCGCTCCATATGTTCCCAGACAAGGGGCAGAACAGCTGCGATTCGATCCTGCATCAAGGAGATATGCTCTATGACGCTTCTGTATGGGGTGGCCTCTCCTTCCCACGTTTCTTTTGCGACATCGAGCAGCCCCCTGGGATGTCTACCATACAAACGGGGAATATCCTGTAGACGCCTGTGGAATCTCTCGTATAGCAAACATGAGATATGATAGCAGGAAATCACAATTTCTCCCAACTTTACCCACCACCTTTTTCAACCTTTTTCAACATACTTTTAAGGGTCTTGTTAAACCTTTCCACCAGACCGTCAGTTTGGGGGTGGTAAACAGAAGTACAGAGATGTGAGATTTTGTACAATTTGCACAATTCCTTAGTAACTCTGGACATAAAGGGGGTGTCCTGATCCATTAAGATCTCCTTTGGGATCCCCACCCGACTAAACACCTGAACCAACTCCTTGGCAGTAGTCTTAGCAGAGGTGTTCCGCAAGGGGATGGCTTCAGGATAGCGTGTTGCATAGTCGAGTATGACCAGAATGTGCTGGTGGCCCTTTCAAATGGCACTTCAATAATGGGCAGTGGGACAAGGGGGCTACGGAAAAGGGGAGACGGTGCAGTAATTTGATTTTAGAACAATAATTTGGCTCTCTATGCGGCTGGAAGAAACTTTCCCTATAGAACTTGGAGATGATTTTAGAACAATAATATGGCTCTCTATGCGGCTGGAAGAAACTTTCCCTATAGAACTTGGAGATGATTTTAGAACAATAATATGGCTCTCTATGCGGCTGGAAGAAAGTTTGCCTATACAACTTGGAGATGATTTTAAAACAATAATATAGCTCTCTATGCGGCTCTCTATTCCATGTGAGATGACAAGTATCGCCCTTCCATTATGGCGCCTCGCATAACGTCACAATACACACACACACACACGCATGTGTGTTTGAACTTTGGGGTGCACACCCTAATGCAATAGGCTGCCCACGCCTATGACATTGGGGTTGCTTTACTAAAACTGGAGAGAGTGAAATCTGGTGCAGCTGTGCATAGAAGATAATCAGCTTCCAGGTTTTTTTTTTTTGTGGAAGCTTAATTGAACAAGCTGAAGTCAGAAGCTGATTGGCTACCATACACAGCTGCACCAGATTTTGCACTCTTCAGTTTAAATAGATCAACCTCATTGCCTTGTTTAACCAGTTCCCACCTGGCCTATTTTACAATGACAGCTGAGCGGGACACTCTTGTTTTGGGAGGGCGTCCTATAATGTCCTCCCATTCTTGGTGCGCAGCACGGCAGTCGGTGATGAGCTGTGTCCCTCCCTTTTTTTAAAAAAAAATTTCAAATTTTTTTGTTTGTTTAGCAAAAAAATACAAAAAACAGTAGTGATTAGATACCACCAAAAGAAAGCTCTATCTCTCTAAAAAAATGATAAAAATGTAATTTGGGTACAGCGTTGCATGACCGCACAATTGTCATTCAAAGTGTAATAACGCTGAAAGCTTAAAATTGGCCTGGGTAAAAAGGGGGTGACAGTGGCCGGTTTCGAAGTGGTTAAAAAGCATGGATTCTGAATGACTGATCTAAGGAAATGCCAACTACCAAAATTTGTAGCACTATTGAATGCACACACATTGGGTCTTCTAAAGAGTAACTCTAAAAATCTTCTTTGCAGGTCAGCCATGTGAAGGTAAAATGATTAAAAAAAAAAAAATTCTATTCAGGGAGCAAATTGAAAAGAATAAGAGATTCCTGTTACACAACTGGCCAGGCTGAGAGACATATCCTCAAGATCCAGCTCTCTCCGATAACATATACTACAAAAGAGAAGCCCATAATATTCAGTCTTGGTGAACTATTTATGGACATTCTTCTGGATCGATGACCTCTTACATTAGTACATCACAGGTGGAGCAGCTACTTAATTACAGCCAAGGGAGGCGTAGACAGAAAGATGGCACACAAGCCCACCCCACATGTCAGTATTCTCCTTTTATTGGAGCAGTGGTGGTCCTGAGGAGCCCAAGCCCACCAAAACTAGTCCCAGTGCTTTGGTAGTGGACTCTTTTAAAAGCACACTCCAATATGGGCCCGTATTGAAATGACAGTTTTTGCACGCTTGCTGCTCGTGTGCCACAGTGATCCCAGTCAACATGTCGCTGTCCCAAGCTAGTATCTAGTTGGGGACACCATTTTTTTTTCTTTTTAAATGCTTTGATGTTTTTAATTTAAACAAATACATTCCAAAAAGGTAATGAAAAACAAGCATTATTCAGTGATACATTTGAAAGTAGGTTTGAGTAGGCAGTAACAAAGCGATGCTAAAGTTACGAAGTTGCCTCATGTTATACAATTGTCAATCATATGTATAATGGGAAAATGTAGATGGATAATCACGCTGGTAATGACAATTACTGTGACGCATATCCCACCTCCCCTCCCCTTCCCCAGGTATGTCATTGTCCCCAAGAGATCTATGGTATTCAACAGGCCAGCATCGATCCAAACTTACACTTGCCACTATTTTTATCCCTATTAACTAGCCTCACATTCGAAGACTACCTACCTCTAGGTTTTGTTGGTTAGTGATAACAAAACTTTTTTGCTAAAGTAACAAGCAAACACAAGAGGGCACCTCCATCTAGGTGTAACGATTTATTTAACCACTTCCCGCCCGGCCTATTGACAAATGACGGCCGGGCGGTGGCTTCGTTATCCTGACTGGGCATCTATTGACGTCTTCAGGATAACCCGAGGGGGCACGCATCGCGGCGATCGGTGGTGCCATGGGTCAGTCTGACCCACCGCATTACCGATCGAGGTAAAAAGCTTCCATCGGAAGCTTTTTTCCATGTGATCAGCCTTGACCAATCACAGCTGATCACAGTGTAAACGGAAAGAGCAGTGTATCGGCTTTTCCTCTACTCAGGTCTGCAATCCTGAATAGTGGAGAGCCGATCGGCTGCTCTCTTGACAGGGGGGTCTGCGCTGAACGTTTATCAGCGCAGCCCCCCTCAGGATCGCCACACTGGACCACCAGAGAGCCCGCTCAGGACGACCAAGGAGCCCCTCCCCCCAGGGACACCATAAGGAGGCCGCCCATGGACCACCAGGGAGACAATCTGGAAGCCATCCAGGGACCACCAGGTAGCCCACACTAGACCACTAGGTAAGGGCATACAGCGCACTGTAGGGATGGCACTGTGCCCATATGTGATTCCTGCCAGTGCCATCCCTAACAGTGCTATATACAGTGCTATGCACCAGTGCCCACCAGTGCCACCTATCAGTGCCCACCATCAGTGCCACATATCAGTGCCCATCAGTGCCGCATATCAGTGCCACCTATCAGTGCCTGTCAGTGATGCTTATCAGTGCCGCCTATCAGTGCTGCATATGTGTGCCTCATCATCAGTACCACCTTATCAGTGCCACCTCATCAGTGCCAAACAGTGCCGCCTCACTAGTGCCCGTCAGTGTAGCCTTATCAGTGCCCATCAGTGTAGCCACATCAGTGATGGAGAAAATGTACTTATATACAAAATTTTGTGACAGAAACAAAGAAAAACGTTTTTTTTTTCAAAATTTTCTGTCTTTTTTTATTTATAGCGCAAAAAATAAAAACTGCAGAGGTGATCAAACACCACCAAAAGAAAGCTCTATTTGTGGGAACAAAATGATAAAAATTTTGTTTGGGTACAGTGTAGCATGACTGCGTAATTGTCATTCAAAATGCAACAGCGCTGAAAATTGGTCTGGGCGGGAAGGGTGGTAAGTGCCTGGTATTGAAGTGGTTAAAAAGGCATATAAAACAATTAAAATGCACTCACTAGATAAAAGTATATCAAGGCTTGTCATAGACCCATATAGATCTCCATAGGATCACCATGAGGATGCAGAGTTCAGCGGGCACGTGGCTGATTGAAGTAGAGCTCTTGAACGAAGTGCAGCTGTCAGGCTTCAGGCTGCATAGCTCCCAACTGTCCCTGATTTTGAGGGACTGTCCCTGATTTGGGGCAAAGTCCTTCTGTCCCTCTTTTTTCCTCATTTGTCCCTCATTTTGGTCTGATCTATGTAGCTGTATATAAAATGCACTATTTATCATTCAAAAAGTGTTTCCCAGTGCTAAACCTTTCATCCAATTTCTAAATTGCTGCATTTGTAAAATTTTAAAAGCCAATATATATGAATAAAAGTGGTAAAAAAAAAGCCCTTGTGGATTTAATTAACACTTTTTTTGTTAATTCTCCTTTAAGGGGGCGTGTCCCATGCCTACATACGTTTGATTGTAGGTGTCCCTCATTCCCATCTCATTGTTGGGAGGTATGAGGCTGGGACATAAGCATCAGCAGCTTCCAGAAGTGGCAAGATGGCTGCGATTCCAAAACAGCACCTCTCTCGGCTGGGTGAAGACAGGAAGTGGATGGGATGTGGCTACATGTTTTTAGGGCAGAAAGGAGGGCCCCTTTATCAAACCATAACACAACTTTCATGGAGCTCATCATGTCAGCCTACGTATGGGTCAGGTTTTTTTCTAAACGCCTTACCCCCTCAACAAGTATTCTTAACCCATCAATTTTGAAGGAAGGGAAGTTCACAAGCTGCTTCTCATTAGATCTATTCTGTCAAAACCCAAGCCTTCAGGGAAAGCGTATCCCACCTCTGCTTAAAAACTGTGCTTTTACTTTAGCCATCAGCTCATCCCTCACAGTTATTACCTTTTGTATCGCTTGCCCCTCCTTTATAGATTGTAAGCTTTCATGAGCAGGGCCCTCCTAACCCTCTTCTATTGAATTGTATTGTAACTGTACTGTCTCCCTTATTTTTGTAAAGTGCTGTGCAAACTGTTGACATTAAATAAATCCTATATTATTATAATAATAAATATTAAAGAGGAACTGCAGTCTGCTCACATAATTTGCAATAAAAACATCTTTGCCATTGTGAAGCTTCCCTCCAACCACTTTGAATATTATTTTATATATACTATGATTCTGTACTTGCCAAATATGCTGCAGAAATCTCCCCCACTAAGTCTGGCTGCATCCATTTTAACTGTGGGCAGCTGAAGCTGCTGCTTGTTCACTTCCAGGATTTGCCAGACACACAGAAGCACACCTCCAGCTCTGCAGCCTTGCAGCTCCCATTGGCCCTCTTATGACTCATCCCCCTCTCTTCCTGACAAACTCTCACAAGAGTGAGAGAGAGAGCTGTGCATGATGTCATAAGCCTAGGCTAATGACCAGACAAGAAAGAGGAAGTGGGCTGTGTAAGGTATTTAAAATAGAAGATTCCCGCGCCAAGGGTATGTGGGTAAATAAATATATATAGGAGAAAATGAATCTATATAAGGAAAAAGCTGCCCTCCTGGATTTTCAATAAAGAAAAATTAGAGGTATATCTTGCAATGACAGGAAGATGGCGCTATTTCCTAAGGTATTGTTACACACAAAACCATGCTACCAGTGAGTAGAATAAATAAATGAATAAATAAATGAATAAATAGTGACCCCTTACTGAAAACCATGTACAATAAATAAAACCATAAAAGCTGTGAGTATATATAATGTGTTCAAACAAAAACTGTGATTATATATAAAAATTGTGAATTCTCTCTGTTATTAATATTCTAATTGTGTAAAAATCATGATTAATATAAGCGCTGCCACAACTGTATTAGCCTTTAATATTTAATTAAATTCCCCGGGAGTGTTACAGCTGTACCTCCCGGAGAAGTGATATTTTTATAATTTATATTTTGTTTTCTACAACCTGTTTTAATAATAAAACCGAAGTTTTTACGGCATTACACTATTTGGGTTTTTTTTCACCCACACCCCCTAAACCGGAGGATCTGTGTACCAAAACCGAGGATCATCAAGAGGATAGGAGTAACTGGGAAGCCCAGGCTGGTCAAGACCCGAGCTGACCGGGGTAAAGATACAGCACAGGCGGGCCACCCCTGCAGGGGTACTTCTCTCTGGTGAGTGAGGACACATGTGGGGAGCACTGATTTGGAGTCACGAAATTATCGCATAGGAGTGTGTGAAGTCACCGGATCACTTTGTGGAATTTATGCACTATACAGCAAATGTTACAGTTTTCTGCAGCAAAAAGTGGTGTTTTCAGCAAAGAACTTTTCTCAGCAAGGATTCCCATATTTATTACAGACTGATTTTGGAGTGGGAACTCCACTGATATTTATTTATATATGAACATACTATTGGGCATAGCCCATAAATACCGAGAAAGGATAAGTGGGTGAAATCGCTGGAACTCTGTTTTACGCTATCTATTTATTTTCTTTCTTTTTATGTATTTATTTGAACAAGGTGTACTGTATTTAATGGAAGTGTTTCACATATGCTTATATTAATCATGATTTTTACTCAATTAGAATATTAATAACAGAGAGAATTCACAATTTTTATATATAATCACAGTTTTTGTTTGAACACATTATATATACTCACAGCTTTTATGGTTTTATTTATTGTACATGGTTTTCAGTAAGGGGGTCACTATTTATTCATTTATTTATTCATTTATTTATTCTACTCACTGGTAGCATGGTTTTGTGTGTAACAATACCTATGTGTAAGGTATTTAATAGCAGAAAAAAAATGTTTTACTATCCAAAGTTAAAACAAGGGCAGAAGATTTAATGGATGGAAAGTTGAAAAAATTACTGAAGAGCTGCTTTACGATGAGAAGCCTTACTAAGTAAGCCCATCTCTAACTTGATCAAACATGAAACAAAACATATGACCTTCATCTTCTTGGCCACAAGACTAACAACAACTAAAACAGCATTTCTCCACCTTTGAGAGGAACCTTCAAAGGAACCCCTAAAATAAATTGCAGGTCTCAGGGAATCCTTACTAAAACTAAGTCATTGAGGGTCAATGGGAAAAATGCCCCTTACGTTGATGGTCAAAAGGAGGTTTGATTCCCTTCAGTGGTAATCAGAATGCCACCCTTAGAGGCCGCTAAAAAGTTCATTGGTGCCATGCTGCTGGCCCTGGGACTATGCAGGCACCATTAAATAGGAGGTCTAACAGCAAAAGCTCAAGGAACCCCTAGCAATAGCTGGAGGAACCCTGGTTGAGAATTACTGCACTAAAGCATGGAGAGGAATGTTGTTGAGCTTTGCAGATATGAACCTAAAGATAACGGGCTTAATGGTGCAGAATATATTGACAGCTATTCTTAACAATACCCACATCTCTTTAAGACATGATCCCCTTAGTTGGACCATCATCAACTAACAGTAATGGATCCAACCAAGGGGATGGGGTTAATAGCTCAATCTCAATATTTGCAGATGATACCAAGCTAAGCAGGGCAATAATTTCTCCACAAGATGTGGAAACCTTGCAAGAAGATCTGAACAAATTAATGGGGTGGGCAGATAAGTGGCAAATGAGGTTTAACATAGAAAATGTAAAATAATGCATTTTGGTACCAAGAATATGAATGCAAACTACTCACTAGGGGGAGAGCCTCTGGGGGAATCTAGGATGGAAAAGGACCTAGAGGTCCTAGTAGAGGACAGGCTCAGCAATGGAATGCAATGCCAACCTGCAGCAAGGAAAGCCAGCAAAATATTGGCATGCATCAAAAAGTGGATAAACTCCAGGGATAAATCAATAATTCTCCCCCCCTCTACAAGTCTCTGGGGAGGCTGCACCTGGAGTATGCCATTCAGTTCTGGGTACCAGTACTCAGGAAAGATGTCCTGGAATTAGAAAGCGTTCAGAGAATGGCAACAAAGCTAATTAAGGGACTGAAGGACCTTAGTTATGAGGTAAGATTACAAGCACTGAACTTATTCTCTCTGGAGAAGAGACGCTTGAGAGGGGATATGATTTCAATGTACAAATACTGTACTGGTGACCCCACAATAGGGACAAACCTATTCCGTGCAAGGGAGCACACAAAGACATGCGGCCATTCACTAAAACTAGAAGAAAGGCGGTTTAACCTTAAGCTGCATAGATGGAAGGATGTGGAATTCTCTTCTACAAACAGTGGTTTCAGCTGGGAGCATAGATAATTTCAAAAAAATATTAGATGGGCACCTAAGGGACCACAACATTGAGGGATATACAATGTAATACTGACCTAAAAAAGACACACAAAGGTTGGACTTGATGGACTTGTGTCTTTTTTCAACCTCACTAACTATGTAACAGCCTCCTAGCCCAGGAAAGCATCAAGGTCAACTGATTTAGCTTATTGACATCTCTCTGTTCAAAGAGGGATTAAACCTACTTACAGTACCCTATTACCCCAGTGTTCTACACACTGCTTAAAGTGGTTGTAAACCCCTTACAACCACTTTAACCTACAGGTAAGCCTTTAATAAGGCTTACCTGTAGGCACTGAGAATATCTCCTAAACTTGCACAGTTTAGGAGATATTCTCTTTATATGCTTGTGCCGACGCCATCGGCGCATGCGCAGTGAAGAAACGGACCGACGTGACGTTTCTTCACTAGGATCGTGCCGCGCATGTGTGGGAGTGACGTCACAGAGCCAGAGTCCGCGGCCCTGGAAGGAAGAGTGGTGAAGATGGACGCGGTCTGCACAGGGGACAGCGCGGGCATTGATTGCGGGTAAGTGGCACATAATGGGCTAGTATGCGATGCATACTAGCCCATTATGCTTTTACTTTGCAGGGAAATAAAGAGGAAGTAAAACCCATCAGGGTTTATTTCCTCTTTAAAGTGCACAAAGATCCAACCCAACTGCTGGGTAGACCAAAAGTAGTGGGTATTGGATCTTTATTACAGCTGGTACTTTATCTGACAGAGTTTTGTATTCCTTCTTGCAGAACAATACAGCCTACATTACAGATAGGGCTGATAGGCTCATGGGTTCTGAAATTTGTAATTAATCTAGTAAATTGCGATGTAGGTAGCTTATATACCTCAATCACTCACACTCACATGCTTGCAAACTACTGTTGTGGCTTGTATACTAAATTAGAAATTGACTTTCTTGTAAAATTTTGGAGTTTAACTTACATAACAATTACTTCTCATTGAAAGCTACCTATAATGCACAATTGCGTGGTAAAGCAATGAGTGCACCATCATAAACAATTTTTTAAACCGTGCTACCACATGATTAGTATTTAAAAACAGTGCATATGTGCAGGATTAAAAACAACTAGCATTCAAAGAGTGAAAAAATATATGTGCAAAGTTCATATAGTGCAAAATTTCGCAAGTAGTGCAAATAACAAATGACAAATATGTGCAATCCCGAATTACAATGCAGATAATCTCAAAATACACAATAGTGCAAAAAAAGTGCAAAAAATGCAAATAGTGCAAAAAATATGTATATATATAAGTCCAAAGTGCATGTGCTTAATCCAAATGATGTGACTTAGATATTGTGTAGATGAAAAAAAAATAATAAATTGAAGTTCAATAGATCCAATGACTGTATTCCAATATGGAGATGTGCTAGATCATCCAGTATCCCAAACCAATAGGTGGCGTTCCAAAGATCAAACTCCTTCACCAAACACCCGGTGTCACACCTTACTCACCGGAACCAATTGATTCCCATTACAGGTGGAACTCAAAAAGGTTTACCTGTAGGTTCCTGCATATCTCCTAAACCTGCACAGTTTAGAAGATATACAGTGTACTAGATGTATATGCAAATAACAGCGCCATACCGTTAATCAATGCAAATTCATCAAACAAAAAAATGTGAAAAATTAAATGTTCATATAAACACAAAGTTCATAAGCAACAAAATGTGCTTTGAATAGATCTAATATAAATAAAGTTCATATATAGAAAAATTTTTTTTTTTTTTTTGCAAAAATCTTGAAGAAGGTGCTTCAAAGAAAGTGCTCATACAGTGCTTCTATAGTGCTCAAATGGACATTCAAGTGATGTGGTGAGCGGTGATAGGTGATCCCCTATAGTCCCGCACTCACCAAATGCTGTAGATCCACTGCTTTTCAGTCAGTGGATCAAATATGCTGTAGGGGGTATAACTTTATCCAAACAGGACCATATACTGGAAAATCCGGAACTTCTTGTGCTCAAAGAAATAATAAGAGAAAATCCATAGTGCAAACGGCTAAATCAACGGTTTATTGCGCATAAGATAAAATCCACTTACAAAATCCAGGAATAAAAACAGCATCGACACAGGCAGATGAAAATCAAGTATACTGGTGATGGCGTGCGTTCCAGCAGGGGGTCACCTATCACCGCTCACCACATCACTTGAATGTCCATTTGAGCACTATAGAAGCACTGTATGAGCACTTTCTTTGAAGCACCTTCTTCAAGATTTTTGCAAAAAAAAAAAAAAAAAATGTTTCTATATATGAACTTTATTTATATTAGATCTATTCAAAGCACATTTTGTTGCTTATGAGCTTTGTGTTTATATGAACATTTAATTTTTCACATTTTTTTGTTTGATAAATTTGCATTGATTAACGGTATGGCGCTGTTATTTGCATATACATGATTTAGCAGGTTTAACCTGAGGTACAGGAGCCGTTCCATTTGAATTGTACCGTCACTGGTTGTGTTTATATTTAATTTAATTTGATTATTGAGTGAATTAGCAAGTGCACTTATATACACTATTTCAGACCCAAGGGTAGGCGCTTAAATTTTATATCATCAGTGTACTAGATGTGCCGATGTCATCGGGCATATGCGCAGTGAAGGAACGGCCTCCGTGCGGTTTCTTCACTGAGATCGTGCTGCGATTGGTGTCACGCGGCTCCAGCTAATCACAGAGCCGGAGTCCGCGGCCCCAGAAGGAAGAGGGGCGAAGATGGACGCTGCCTGGTGTGGGGACATTTCAGGCTTCCAATGCAGGTAAGTGACACATAATAGGCTAGTATGCGATGCATACTAGCCTATTATGCTTTTACATTGCAGGGTAATGAAGAGGAAGTAAACCCATCAGGGGTTACTTCCTCTTTATCTACTTTAAGACCAAGCCTCTTTTTGGAGTTTGGTGGTTACGAGTTAAAATCAGGTTTTTTTTGCTATAAAATTACTAAGAACCCCCAAACATGAAACGTGATTTTTTTTTAAAAAATTTAGTTTTTTGGGTTAAAAAATAAGACAACAGTAAAGTTAGGCCAATTTTTTTCCATATTGTGAAAGATAATTTTACGCCGAGTAAAATGATATCCAACATGTCATGCTTCAAAATTGCGTCAGTTCGCAGAATGGCGACAAACTTTGCAACATAAAAATCTCCATTGGCGACGTTTAAAAAATTCTACAGGTTAGCATTTTTGAGTTACAGAGGAGGTCTGGTGCTAGAATTATTGCTTTTGCTCTAACGATCGCGGCGATACCTCACATGTGTGGTTTGCACACCGTTTTCATATGTGGGCGGGGCTTACGTATGTGTTCGCGTCTGCGCGCGAGCTCGCAAGGACGGTGCACTTTATTTTTTTTTTTAATTATTTATTTTACTTTTTAATTTTTATTTCTACACTGTCATTTTTTTAAAAAAAAGTTTTGATCACTTTTATTCCTATTACAAGAAATGTAAACATTCCTTGTAATAGAAAAAAGCATACCAGGACCTCCTAAATATGAGATCTGGGGTCAAAAAGACCTCAAATCTCATATTTACACTTACATGCAAAAAAAAAAAAAAAAAGTCCCCTTTAAGAGCATTGTGCGGAAGTGACTTGTGACGCCGCTTCCGCCCAGCCATGTTATGGAGCCGAGTAAGCGGCTTCAGCCGAGTAAGCGGCTTCAGCCGCTCACTCGGCTCATGGACACTGGGGGGGACGGACGTGATCATCTCCGCCGCTGCCGGCGGGTCCGGTAAGCGGCGGAGATGACCGGAAAGTGACGGGAGGGGGGCGCACCTCTCCCGCCGCTGATAAAAGTGAACTTGCGGCGAATCCGTCGTTGAGACCACTTTTATCAGATGCAGAATCGCCTGCAGAAAAAAAGATACTGGGGTTATGGTAGCTATCTGCTACCATAACAACGGTATTCCACTTCAAACTGCCGCCGTCAAATGACGGCAGGCGGTCCGGAAGTGGTTAAGGGCCGGATTCAATGTATGTGAATGCATGGAGGGCCGCATTCACCTGCTAATGGATGCAGATAACATTACACAGCCACCCCACCTCTAACCCCCTTTACATTACACAGCCCCTTGCACCTCTGGACATCTTCACATTACACAGCCCCTGCACCTCAAGACCCCTTTACATTACACAGCCCCTGCCCCTCAGGATCCCTTTACAATACACAGCCCCTGCACCTCAGGATCCCTTTACAATACACAGCCCTGCACCTCTGGACCCCTTTACATTACACAGCCCCTGTACTTCTGGACCCCTTTACATTGCACATTCCCTGTACCTCTGGACCCCTTTACATTGCACAGCCCCTGTACCTCTGGACCCCTTTACATTGCACAGCCCCCCTGCATATTCTGGAGTCTATAAGACCCCAAATCTCTCCTTTACACTTAAAAGCATTCAAAGTGCCAAGTTTGGCAGTTTTGAATACTGTAATTTTTTTTTTTAATTTGACGCCTTTAAGTCTTTTGTAAGCGGGAAGTGATGTCATAACATCACTTCCGGGCTACTAGATCCAAGACCCGATCGACGCCGATTCCAGCTTTGTTCGGGTCTCCAGCCAGCCGGTGGAACAGGAGAGTCTGGGCAAGCCATGGAAGGCAGTGGGAGGACGTCCCCTCCCTCTGCTTGGGATAACAGCCAAGCGGCTTCTTGTAAACCAGAAGTAATGTCATAACATCGCTTCTGGGTTACTAGATCCGAGACCCGATCAAAGCCGATTCCAGCTTAGTTCGGGCCTCCGGTCATAGTTTATATTGTTGCACTATGTCACTAGAGATGAGCCGATCAACATCCAAACTTTTGCCTGTTTGCCCCCTTGTTCAGTGGGAACTGAAAATCTCATGTAGAAGTGGTAAATCTACCTCTTCTGTATAAGACAGTGTCAGGAATCAGCAGCAGGGATGGCAAGATCTGCATGGCTACACTCAAGAAGCAGGGATCAGCAACCTTTTTCCACTTAAGGGCTGGATTCAATGTATGTGAAGGCATGGAGGGCCACATTCACCTGCTAATAAATTAAGATAATAATCTGGACCTCTTTACATTACACAGCCCCCACACCTCTGGACCCCTTTACATTACACAGCCCGCACCTCTGGACCCCTTTACATTACACAGCCCCCACACCTCTGGACCCCTTTACATTACACAGCCCGCACCTCTGGACCCCTTTACAGTACACAGCCCCCCTGCATATTACACAGACCCCCTGCACATCACACAGACCCCCCCCCCCTTACAGAGCCCCCACTGCATATTACACAGCCCCCATTTTATGCTTTAAAATTGAGCACGCTCGCAAACTTGGGAAAAATTACCAATATCATTATTAGGACGAATAAATTGATTAAAATGAAAATACTTCCTAAGTTTACCTACCTTTTTAGACATTCACCCCAATGGATCCCCAAATCCTTTTTTAAACAATTAAACCAACCACTTCCTTTATATGGGGATCTAAGTCACCTCGTTACAGAATGTGAACATTGATGAGACCCTGTCAGGGACTGGTGTGACCAGAAATGTGTGGACTGCAACAGAGAGCAGGTCAATTTAAATAATAATATTTATTAAAAAGATAAGTAAATAACAATGATAACGCACCTCCAATACAGTACATAGTGCAATCCAACCAGTGAACAAACAACCAGTGAACACAAACAAATGACAGACTAAATACAATATTTACAGAGCATGGGATATCCAAATCATAATCGTACCAGAGCCAGGGTCATACACGGGAGATCAAGCAGGAGAGAGCTGGGAACAAGGCAGGACAGGAAAAGGGAAACAGGAGATGGACTGGGCAGGAAAGAAGGAATCAGGCTGCAGGATTAGGATCGGAGTCCAGGACAAGAGGCAGGGAACAGGCTACAGGAACACAGGATCGCAGGTCAGGGGCACAAGGAGAAAATACCAAGGCAAATTAACATAGCATAACCCAGGTTTAAATACAATTCCTGCAATCGGTCTCAGGTGATGCCTGATTGCAGGGGATGATGTCAGATCCTGACTGCCGAAAGACACCTGCTGGTGGACACCGGAACTGCAGCCTATAGGTCTGGGAGAAACAGTGCCACCAGCAGGTGAAATCATTTCCTGACAGACCCACTTTAAAAGGAGGGCTAGCTTTTCCAGACTAATGGGTACTACCTGGCATCACAACTGGTGAGTGCTAGACGGTGGCTGTGTCCAAATATATAATGCCTCCACAATACTAGAGGCAGCGGTATTGCATTCCATGGAAGCGTTAGGACATCTTCTTTTCCACGGTCTTAAGGCCCCTTACTTGTTGACACCGTCCATGATAACCACAATTAAAGCATGGAAAGCAGGGTTGGCATATGAAGGGCTGCCACAGGAGGTAACTTCTCCAAATACACCCCTGTGGAACAATCCTAATTTAGAACATCTCTTTACTCTACCGGATCCACAGGCATGGGCTAAATTTAATATTAAATTTATCTCCCACATTGTAACCAATGGCACCTTTCGATGTTTTACATCTCTTTTGGAAGAATATAATGTACCTGCCTCTTACACTTTCCGGTACCTCCCGCTGTCTCATACCTTTAATAGTCAATTTTCAAATAGGTCTTTGAGGCTGGAGCAATTGGAACTGGAACAGGTAGTTAGGACAGAGTGTTCAGAGAAAGCTATGTCAGTAATATACAATCATCTACTGACGGTTTCTCTTCCTGATCTCTTGAGACAGGAGTGGTTGAAAGATGTACCTGAGCTTGGGGGCATGGCCGCCGAGCTCTAAGATGGACGCTGAAGCTTAGAGCTCCTCTCAGCCATCGGGGAAACCAGCCCAGCAAGGAGCCCACAACTGAGCTAAACATCTCCCACCACGCTCACAGGACACAAGGATCGCCCCAGCATGACCTGCAGGAGGAAAGAGCCGCAGCAACTGCACAAAATACCCGGGTTCTATCCCGTGATTCAGAGAGGCAGGCAGCAAGATGGCGGCGGCGCAACACGAGGAGAACAGGCCCAAGCCGCCGGACCGCACCGGTCGCCTCACAATACTGGAACGAACGCGGGTCATGGAGGGAGCGGATCATCCACCTCGAACTCCAGCCCCACGTTGAGAAGCCCGGCTAAATCTAAGGCCTGCAAGCACTCTCCACTCAGAACGCAGGGTGATCCGGACATGGAGGTGAGAGGAACGCAGGCTGAGAACATGCACAGCACAGCAGGCCACACTGACCCCATCTCAGCATTCCCCACAACTGGCCAGCCGGTTTCAGACACGGTGCTGAAAGACATGATGCTTTCACTGCAGGCAGACCTCCATACGGACCTTATATCCAGTGTCCAGCACTGTCAAGCAGAGGTGCACAGATTGGGGGATAGAATAGACCATATGGAGAAAAACATGGATGATTACACAGTGTCATACAACACACTGATAGAAGCGCATAATACACAAACTGATGAGATCAACTGGCTGAAAGATAAACTTTCAGATTTAGAAGATCGCTCGAGGAGGAACAACCTCAAACTCAGAGGAATACCAGAAACCATCCTCCCCCAGCAGCTTCAACAATATGTACTGACACTGTTCTCCTCTCTAGCGCCTTCACTGACAGCACAGGACCTCATCATTGATAGGATCCACAGGCTTCCTAAACCTTCCTTTCTAGCCGCAGAAGTCCCTAGAGATGTCCTGTTGAGAGTACATTTTTACCACGTAAAAGAAATTATAATGATGGTCTTTAAAAAATCCGATAACTTACCATCCATGTACACCACGGTACAAATCCTACCAGATCTCTCCAGATACACCCTCCAAAAACGCCGCAACCTTGCCACAGTTACCAAGGCCCTAAGGAACCACAAAATTCTGCATAAGTGGAAATACCCAGCCACACTAATCATCACACACAGAGGAGAAACAATCTCCGTATCCATGATGGAAGAAGGCATAGCTGCCTTACGCCAATGGGGCATAATACCGGACCCACCACCAATATCCAGCCAACCCAGCCAACATATCCACCAAGATCAAGAATGGCAAGTAGTCTCACGCAAGAAAAACATTAAAAAACACAATGGGGGCTCCTAAACGCCACACCACAATGCTAATACTCAGTCAATCCCCGGGCTAGAGGTCCATTACGTATATATCTCATGAAGGTAATGATCTCTCTATTCCCCCAGCCTGGACCATCCAGGCCTCTGATAACACTCGAGGTTTACCAACTAGACCTCTTTTTTTACTGGCGTAGTTACGCCGCATGGTTAATACGTTGTACAGTTTGCTTGTCTATTTCTCTCTCTCTCTACTTTTGGACTTGTCTTGTAAGGTACAAAAAGAATTCCCTCTCCACCATGCCGCTGGCAGTCTACAGGAAAAGGAAGAAATATCTAACCTCGGACATGGCCTCTCATTTCATCTTAACTGTGAGTAACCCTTGGAACACTGCACTAACTCTCCATAGACTTTACCATGCACATAAAGTGCCTATCCATTAACGCCAGAGGCCTGAACCACCATGCCAAACGGCACTCTCTATGGAAAGAAGCCACTACACACAGGGCGGATATCCTCAGCGTCCAGGAGACACACTTTTCCAACGACGCAGCACCCAAGTGCTGCCACAGGGACTACCCCAATATATTCTTATCCAATACCAAAACCAAGAAGAGAGGTGTACTCCTAGCCTTCAAAAACACTCTAGCTTTCCAACTGCAAGAGGAAATCAATGACCCTGAGAGGAGATACCTAATTGTTAAATGTACCCTCAACTCTCAACCATTCACAGTAGTGTCCCTGTACGCGCCTAACACACATCAACTGCGTTTTTTACCCAAACTATTTAAACATCTATCCACTAACAGATATGGTCAACTCTTAATCAGCGGAGACTTTAATCTGACAACAGACCCTAACCTAGACTCCACTTCAAAACCCAGGAGACTCACAAACTCTCTCAAACAACTACTTCATACGGAAGAACTCTTCGATGTCTGGCGTTGCCAACATGGCAACGAAAGGGAATACCCCTACTTTTCCCTTAGACACAATATGTACTCTAGAATAGACATGTTCTTGACCGACAAATGGCTACTACAAAATGGCGCCTCTTCTACCATTCAAGACATCACGTGGTCAGACCACGCTGCAATATGCATGGTCATCACAGAGCGGAATGTCCCACCCTGCACACCCATCTGGCACTGCAATACTAAATTACTACAGAACCCACAGAGCTCACCACAAATCTCCCAGCATCTCCAAAATTATTTCTCAGACAACGAACACTCTGTATCCTCCCCAACTACACTATGGAATGCCCACAAGGCCTTCATAAGAGGCATCCTAATACAACTAGGGTCTAGAACCAAAAAAAAAATACACGGCCACTCTTAACACCATACTAGCGGACATCCATACCCTAGAAACTCAAAACAAATGCAATCCCACCTTGACAATAACACACGAACTAGCGAAACTTAGAGACCAATTGAAGACCCTACTAGCCCAGCAATACGACAAATACATGAAAAAAATCAAAACACACTTTAATGCACAGGCCAACAGAGCAGGGAAATACCTTGCCAATAGGATAAAGCAAGCAAGGGCCAAAACAAGAATTTCGCACCTCATACATCCAACCAGCAAACACAACATCACAAACCCAAACGACATCGCAAATCAATTCGCAAACTATTATGAGGCACTATACAACCTCCAGACAGATCCCAACACCACACAACCTACCCCAATAAACATTCAGGAATTCTTGGCAACTGTCAACCTCCCCAAGCTAACGGAACAACAACTTTTAACTCTAAATGCCCCATACACACATACAGAAATAGAAAAAATTATCCTATCACTTCCCAATGGGAAATCACCGGGCCCGGACGGCCTCTCTAACGAGTACTTTAAAACCTACCACAAGATACTCTTTCCTCACCTGCAAACATTATTCACTCAAGCAACCCAAGAATCCCTATTTCCCAAAGAGATGCTGGGGGCCTATGTGGTGACCCTACCAAAACCAGGCAAAGAACCCAATGTCCCGGCCAACTTCACTCCTAAATACAGACGCCAAAATATGCGCCAAACTCTTAGCAAAGCGTCTGACAGACATACTACCGTCTCTGATCAAGCCAGATCAGATGGGCTTCGTAAGGGGCAGACAGTCTGCTGATGCCACAGAAGAATACTAAATATCCAACACTTCGCCGAAAAATGCAGAGAAGGCGTTTGACAGAGTCCGTTGGACTTATATGTTAGAAGTGCTGAAAAAGTTTGGCTTCCAGGGTCAAATACTGTCAGCGATTCTTGCTCTCTACTCTACCCCAATGGCTCAAGTGTACACATCCGGCTTTCTGTCCAGACCATTCAATATTTCAAATGGGACTAGACAAGGGTGCCCGCTATCACCTACAATTTTTAACCTCCTGATAGAGCCTCTAGCTGAAAAAATTAGAACACACCCACTAAATACGGGATTCCAATTCAATAACGAACCACATGTCATAACATTATTTGCTGACGATGTGATACTAATGCTCACAAATCCCCAAACGTCTCTCCCGGCAGCCCACCAGATATTAGCAGAATTTAGCAACATCTCTTATAACAAGGTCAATTTTACCAATTCTCTTATCCTAGCCATAGAAATCACATCCACACTCAGAAAGCAATTACAAAGAAACATGCAATTTGCTTGGAACGACAAAGAGATATCTTATCTGGGAATCCTTATCACTAAATCTATCACAACAACAGTAAGAGCTAACCTATGTAAAGAGAAGCCCGAAGCAAAGAATAAAATAAATGAGCGCAGGGCTTTAATGACAGGGTCCCTGGGGCGGAGACAGGGAGTGTCAGCTATACAAAGGGAGTGTACTGATTCGACTGTGAGGGACAGAGGCGGGGTCCCTGGGACAGTAATTTCGGGACGCGAGTAAATAAAATAAGAAACGAAGCCCGAAGAGAAATGTATCCAATCGAGAATGACAACAACACTATCTAAATCACTATTCCTAAGGGTCTATTCTATAGAGAAACAGCAAGGTTCGTTTAACGTACAAAGAAACATTAACGAAAGACTCACACCTACACTAAAGATACCGATCCTATTCTCTTAACCATTTTAACTGGAACAATATTCTCTACAACGATTTAAGACGATTATAGACCACCCGACGGCCCTCTCTGCAAACCCCTAAACACTCGTAATCATAGTGTAGCAGTCGTT
>BLSH010553160.1:0-25041 GCA_018402905.1 Glandirana rugosa | reverse complement strand
CTATCCCCATTTATTTGTAGGGCACTTGCCCTAGTTTGAAGATGATTTTAGAACAGTTATATGGCTTCTACCGTTAATTAATACTTTTCAGACACAGTTTGAAGATGATCCACATTCACCTCCATTTTTGCTTTTTTTATGTTTTTATTTTTTAAAAAATATTTACAGTTATTTCCCTGTCCCCATTTTTTGTAGGGCACTTGCCCTACCCTTACCCCCATTTTACTTCCTTTTGCAGCCCTCTGGGGCTTTCCAGGACTTTCCTACAGCCATTTTTGTGCCTAAAAGTTCGGGTCCCCATTGATTTCAATGGGGTTCGTTGTCCGTGCGATCGTTCGGGTTCCGTCCGGACCCGGACCCGGACTTTGTCCCGAAGTTCGGACGGACCAGCAGAACCCGAACTTCCAGGTGTTCGCTAAACTCTAGTCTTGACTAAGCTGGGTGAACATGCCGTTGTTACAGGTCTGGTTGGCGGGACACCCATCTCCCACAGTAATGGAATTTTTGATTGAAAGTTTTACGTCGGGTTTCCACACGGGTTTCATTGCCCTTCCTCAGAGCAGTTTTGAATGTCCTAATCTGTAATCAGCAGACAGCGACATGGAGGCAGTAGATGTCTTGCTACAGTCAGAAATCAGTAAGGGGTTTGTCATCAGGCCTTTTTCAGTTCCTCTGTTCGATAGCTGGAGGGTTAGTCCGATTGGTGTGGTGAAAGGTAAATTCAACAATAACCTCCATTTAATCTATTACTTATCAGCCCCTCATTCCTCTCAGGTACCCAGCTTTAACTCCATGATCCCTTCAGAGGAGTTTTCACTCAAATATCAGATCAGGCGATTCAATGCATTATTAAATCGGGGGAAGGGGCCTGGCTTTCCAAAGCTGACATTTCCAATGCTTTCAAGTTATTGCCTATTCAGCCCGCTCATTGGCGGTGGCATGGTATCAAGCAGTGGGGAGCATACTATTTCTCTACTAATCTCACATTTGGATCCAAAAGCAGTCCTTGGCTGTTTGACACATTTGCCCGGGCCCTCAGTTGGATCCTCTTGCATGTGGGGGGTTGTCAGGGGGTCAACCATTACGTGGATGACTTCCTGTTGATCGAAGATGCGAAACAAGCTCTGGCCGACTTGCAGAAATTGGTCTAAGTATTTTCAGCTCTTGTTCCGCTGGCAGATAAGAAGGTTGAAGGGCCTGTTTTTTTTGGGTATCATGTTAGGCACACAATTCATGCAGGCCAGCTTACCGGCGGACAAATTGGAAAGGATTAGAGAATGGATTCATTCATTTATGGTGTCACAGATATGTTCTAGGCTAGAATTACAGTCATTCTTGGAAATGTCAAACTTTGCCATGAGGATAATTCCTCAAAGCAGATCTTTTGTTTCTAGGCTTTTGGAGCTATTACCCTTGGCCACGGATTCTGACTCCCGCATCAAGCTGAATACTGCAGCGTTGGCAGATTTGATCATGTGGGATGAGTTCCTGCAACATAGGAATTGTGTTTTAATGTTCATTCCTGCAGCATCGGAATCATCTCCCAGGGTGGTATCTGATGCGGCAGCTACCAGGGTTTATGCAGCCATCTTTGGAATTAATTGGTTGGCAGGTCCATGATTTTATTAAGGTGTATCCATATAAATGGCCCACCCTGTACATTGTTTGAAATCTATACCATAGTAGCTGCTGCTCAGGTTTGGGGGCACTTGTGGTCCGGAAATACAGTTATTTTTTTCATGGACAAGGAGGCAGCAGTTGAAATCATTAACAAGGCCAGTTCCAATTCATTAGTAATCATGTCTTTCCTACGCAGATTGATTTGGCTCTCCCTGTGTTGGAAATTCCATATCAATTGTGTTTTCATTCAAGGCATAGAGAACATTGCGCATTGTCTCGCTTTTACTACCAACTATTTTTTCCGCAGGTCCCGGAAGCAGATGGTTGTGCCACCCCATGCCCGGCTTACTCCCTGCTGAGGATGGATTGAAGGATGATCACTAGTTCCTTGTCAGCCGATATAAGGCATACAATACTGCATGTGATGTTTTCCAGTCTTTCTCTGCTCAGTATACACAGGCAGAACAGTACAACGTCCAGTACCTATTAGTGTTTATTGCTTTTTGCCACTTTCAATTAAAACTGTCCTACTCCACCATTTAAATCTATCTAGCTGGTGTTCAACACTTCATGTCCCTGCAATATCCGAACAAACCTTCCTTATTTTCTAATGTAGAAAAAAATGTGCAGCGCCCCTGTGTGGCAAAAAACCTTATATAGGGTACTAAAAAGTACCATAAACAAATAGTGTAGTCCAACGATCTATAAAGTATGTGTACAGTTCATTCCAAACAAATGTCCATATTCTGTGAATAAATCACCATAGGATTCATACGGGATGATAAAGACAGCAACTCACCAGATCCTGATGCTGCCTCAACTAAAACGCATTCAGTATCACTAGCAATAATGGACCCACAAATGGCCATCTCATCCAGCGATCATCCAAATCCAAAAAGAAATAAAAAACAATAATGGTGCAGTATGTTCAAACTCCTCATAAAGCAGGAAAGTGTAAGAACCTTCACCCCTGTAGGATTCCTGTTGTTATATGTGAAATCACCAGAAAAACATCACCGAACACCATGTGTATACATCCCTATATACTCACCTGGAATGTCATCCATTTACACTGAAAAGATCCATCTGGTGTGATATGTGCATTATTGATGTAACATCTGGTGAGTTGCTAGTACACATGGTGTTTGGTGATGTTTTTCTGGTGATTTCACATATAACAATGTGAATCCTACATGGGTGAAGGTTCTTACACTTTCCTGCTTTATGAGGAGTTTGGACGTACTGCACCATTATTGTTTTTTGTTTATTCTTGGATTTCGGAATGAGCGCTGGATGAGACGGCCATTTGTGAGTCCATTATCGCTAGTGTTACCAAATGCGTTTTAGCTGTCCTCTTGGTTCAGGTAGTATCTGGATCTGATGATTTGCCATCTTTACCATCCTGTGCGAATCTTATAATGGTTGTTTGGAATGAACTGTACACATACTTTATAGAACTTTGGACTACACTATTTGTTTATGTTACTTTTTAGTACCCTATATAAGGTTTTTTGCCACACAGGAGCGCTGCACATTTTTTCTAGATTATATTTTTGAGAATGTGTTTTCTCTTTCTGTGTTGTTGCTCTAATTTGTTAACACATATTTCCTTGGTCGCTGATTGTTCACAATTGATCTTTTGCACTTCCTTATTTTCAGTGCACCCCATCAGGGCCATTTTGAAAGGGATCCAAAAAAAGTAACCCACCAGCTGCAGTCAGGAGGCTCCCGGTTACAGGGCAGCTGTTCCAAGGCATGTCGGACATCCTCTCCAATGCACCGTTCGGGCAGCGAGCTAGTATGGTCATGGCCATGTACCTAGCTTTTTATGGGTTTTAAAGTATTAGATGCCCTTATGATACAGCTAGCGGGAGAACCACGGGATAGGCCTTTTCTGCCTTTTCCCAGATCCCCTCTCACGCTGGTGCAGTTTGTGAAACATTTTCGCATCCTGTTGTCCAGGTTAGGTGCAAACCCCAAAGACTACTTGGGTCACTCATTCAGGATTGAATCCACTGGTTGGTGGATTAACCTGTGTTACTTGTTAAATAAAATTTGTGTTTTGCATCCTATCTGTCTTATTTTTGCCCCCTTTAGGCATACTGGCCTCGTAACCACGGCACACCTCAGGTCACTGTTCATTTAATAATCTCATTCTTCATCCATGTCTCATTGAAGATTCCGAGTACAAATGGGAAGACTGACCTTAGGTCAGCCTGTATTTTTAGGAGGACTCTGGGTCGCATATAATCCAACCTCTTCCTTCTGTCTTTCTCAGCATTTCCTGTTGATATTTCCCAACCTCCCTTTTCCTTCTTTTTTGTTATAACTTTCTTATTTCATTCTTGAGTATGCCCTCCTTTAGGCATACTGGCCTTGTGATCACGGCACACCTCAGGTCACTGTTCATTTAATAGTCTCAATTTTCATCCATGTCTCATGGAAGATTCCGAGTTCAAACTAATGTTCAGGGGCTGTAAAACTTTAACATAAAAAAGTAATTTGTGAGAAAATCGTGATCTTTGTTCTAAGCAAACAAATTGTGGTTCTCATTTTATCCAGAATTGTGCAGCTCTAGGAAGGGGGAAGCAAAACTTGGATCAGGAACAAGGGGGAGCAGGTTCAAGGCAGCAAGATACAGGGTACAGCGAACGGGGCAGGTGCAAGATCAGGATCATGGCTAGCAGTATCTGGATGCAAACAAAACACTGCAGCAAGTACTTAGTAAGCACTTAGTAGGTGAGAACCTAAATACCCTCCCTTCAGCCAGCATCACAGGGAAACTGATTACTTCGCTCTGCTGGCTGCTGGGAGACTCTGTTGGTGTACAATGGAATCACAACCCTCCACCCAGGGAACCACAGTGCCATCAACAGGTGATACAGGTCCTGACAGACAGCTTCCCACTGTCACTGGTTTCTTAGAAAGCTGTAGCTGCTTCCCCCCCGCTGCATCCCCATAAATGACTGACATCACTAAGAATCACTGCCATGTAAGCAAAGGGGTGGGGATAGTAGTGACATCACTGCCAAAATATGGCCACTAGCCATATTTGGTTCTGTGATGTCACTACTATCCCTGCCCCTTCCGGAGAGCTATAATTTGGCTAGTGGTACTGTCAGGATCAGTCTTGTGCACCAGGTTCATCTGGGTTTTTTTTTGTTTTGTTTTTTATTTGGCAAGTCGACGGCGGTAGGCTACAATTTTTTTTTATGAATGAATAGGGGTACTAGGTACATTCGTTCACATAGGGGGTGTTATTTGGGGCTTCCTTATTAAAAGAGGGCTTTCAGATTCCAATGAGCCCCCCACCCACAGGCACCCACATCCACTGCGCTAGAGTTGTGGGGAAGAGGCCCTTGTCCTCCTCAACATAGAGACTTTGCCAGGTAAGTCCCCCTGGCAGGTAACCCCCCATGTTGAGGACATGTGGCCTTGTGTGGTCCAAGAAGGGAGTAGGTGCACACTCACACCTCCCCCATTTCCTGGACAGCCAGGCTGCATGGTCACATTAATTATCTGGTATTAATTTTTAGGGCACCTCGTGAATTTTTTTCATTTTTTTGCATGAGGTACCCCTTAAAATCTATAACAGACTGAAAGGATCTGGTATGCATTTGGGGGGGGGGTGCCATTGTATGCAATTTGTTTTTCCATTCATGCTGTAGGATGTGCTACAGCAAAGGAGATATTTACAGAGAAAAGAAATGATAGTTTCAATTGCCTGCTAATGAAAAAACAGAACTGACCCCTTTAAAGGCCTCCAAAATAAATGGACCTTTAAAGAAGGTCCTACATGCATCTCGTCGGATGCATGGATCCCAATGGGGGTATTTCTTGAAGCACGTGATTAGAGTCAGAGGCTCTAATTGGCTTCAAAAAAAGGGTGTGATCAGGGCGCTGAGCACCGGCCAATCAGGAAGCATTTCCTGAGAACCAGACTCCTTTCACACTGGGGCGGTTTTTAGTCGCTTTAGCGCTGGAAATAGCCTCTGCTAAGCGCCTGAAAACCACCTCTCTATTCATTCCAGTGTATCTTTTCACACTGGGGTGGTGCGCTTATGGGACGTTCCGAAAAGTCCTGCAAGCAGCATCTTTGGGGCGGGTTGGGAGCACTGTATACAGCGCTCCCAAACTGCCTCTGCCCATTGGATGAATGGCCAGCGCTTTCAAAGCACCTTAAAGCACTTTGAAAGCATCACAAAAGCAGTTGAGAGCAGCGCCAAAGTGTCGCTTAAACAGCGGTAGAGTGCCGATAAAACGTGCAGCACTTTGCTGACAACGCGGCCGCGGCCCCAGTGTGAAAGGGGTCTTGAAGACCTCATTTTGTTAAATACTGATTAACAGATCTGTGTGAGATGTGTGCAGTCCTCTCCTCCTAGGAAATCAGTAGTTGTGGTTTCACACTTCTTTTAAAATAATTACATCTGTGCAGAAACTGCGGTTTCCAAACACGCCTGTACATTTTGCAGTCATTTACTTTGCTTCTCTTGTTATCTGTCCTTGAGTGTCACACTCCGTTCTACAGACAATGATGAAACATCTGCCTGAACTCTTCTTGGTCCTTTCAATATTTCCTTCTCTATTTGTTACAGGTCAGTACACCGTATAGAGTTCTCTGTATTATTATAACCTGGAAATAACATGATTATAGAATAGGATTGAAGACAAACTTTCAGCAGCAATTAAAATACATTTTTAGTTTTTCAAGTTAACGTTTATCTAAACCCAAAAGTTAAAAACTGTATTTCAACTTTTTCAGGAATTTATTTCCATGATCCTACCAGTTAGGGTTCTTTCACACGTGTGGAGCTTTGATGGGCTCCGCTGCTCAGCGGCATCCATCCATTCATCCCCGCTGAGCTGGCAGATGACAGCTCCGTCTCTGCACTCTGTGAAGGGACAGACCTGTCAGAGCTCCGCTCTCCACTCGCCCGTCTGTCCGTTTTCATCTGATCCATCTGGATTTAGCGTATCGGAGCAGAACGGATGTTAGCGGACATGTCACCACTGGAATTCGTAGCTCCATAGAGGAGAATGGAGTGTCCGTTTAGGTCCGCCTGAAAAACTGACAAGTACATGTGGTCCTTACATGTGAAAGTACCCTAATACATTTCCTATCCTAGGGTGGCAACGCTCACTATACTGTTTCTGTGGAGGAGCAGTGTTGTCACCCTAGTCTGTTTTTCTGATTTGGGCTACACACACCTCCCCCTGCTGGGAAAGCTGATAATGTTGTTTGATATATCAGATCAGCACCCTTAAAGTTATAAGGACACAAGATTTCTTGCAGAATTAACAGGTGTATTTCTGTACTTACTGAAGATGTATAGATATACTTTAAATGTATTGTAAATACCTGAATCTGTCTTGATATCAATCCCCTATCATCCTCTGCACAGCAGCACCCAAACTGGGGCATGGAGCGGCAACACTAAGAGCCAATCAGGATATGCTGCATGTGCATGTGCTTACAGGGTGCCAGCAGACAGTAGGGAAAAGCAGAGCTGATCACTTATTGGTGTGTTGCTTCTTTTTGTCCAGTGACCAGGCTATAGGTGGTGTTCATGTTTCCCTCTGTGTAACTCAACATGCAGCTAAACCCTCCTATTCTTCAATAAGACAGACTGTATGTAATTTTGAAGCTTTATTAACAAAACTGGGCGGGGTGAGACTATTAGGAAAAAACGAATAAAGATACATACAATCAGTATTTTTTGTTGAGGATGTTCCCCCTAGGGGCTTTCAGGCAGCATCCAAAATAGTCAAAAGGTTATTTCTTTTGCTAAAATCTTTCATTTATATCAAAAAAGAAATGCATGAATTGTAGGTTATAGAAAGACGATGACCACGACTTACTGTTGGGTCGAAACGCGTTGGGGCATCTAAATGGCTGATCACTGTACTGTAAAGTATATCAACCATGATTTTGTTGAAACACAATGTGATCAGAGCTCATATTTTTAACCATACTAATACTTTCTATAACCTACATTTCATGATTTTTTATGATATAAATAAAAGATTTGAACAAAAGAAATAATCTTTTGACTATTTTGGATGCTGCCTGAAAGCCCCTAGGGGAACATTCTCAACAAAAAATTATTGGGGCGTGCAGCCCATTATCTCTCATTTCTTTTCCCTATTCATATGATCCGTATATGAAATATGCAGCAAATAATACAATGAATAAGCTAGACCAGTGGTTCTCAACCCTGTCCTCAAGTACCCCCAACAGGCCATGTTTTCAGGTTTTCCTTTATCTTGCACAGGTGCTTTAAATCAGAGTCAATGCCTTGGTATTTTGGATAGCTATTTTATCTAAGAGAAATTCCCAAAACATGGCCTGTTGGGGGTACTTGAGGACAGGGTTGAGAACCACTGAGCTAGACTGTAGATGGAGATAAGTAATTCTCACTAGCAATGCTGCTTTAGGGGATTCAAATGGATGCAAGTTTTAGTCCAACATCTGCTCTGGTAGCTGGTTCCTTCTTTCAGTCTCTAAGATGGAGTCTGTGCTCCCAGGATGCACCTGCTTTCTTTTGTTAGACTGAAGGATAATGGGAACTTTTGTTAAAGCTGAACAGTTTCTAGTTTCTGCAAAAAAGCAAATTTGCCACCGTTTCCATCTTGTGGTGAATTCTGATATTGCGGGCAAAGCAATCAATGGACATCCTGCTGGTGGTAGAACAGTTGGGGAGCTGCCCTTGGTTTAGGGATCTAAATGTACCCTGTAAACCATGGCTCACATATAGAAGGAGCCCAGCCTGTAAAAGAAGGCCATACATAATTATCATTCCAGCAGCTTGTGCATAGAAGTAACCTCTTTTTCAATGCTCCCCGGTCCCTGCAGGCATTCAACTCATCCGGCTGGTTTAAATATCTACTCCTACCTAATGTATTGGTTCCTCCCACCAGCTCATACGCTCTGTAGTGACTGGCACCTTGCGCTGTTTCTCTCTCTCCCAATCTGTACCATATAAATTTACAGCATGCTGAGTTTGTTTCAAGCTAAGGCTCCCATGCACACTGGGCTTGAAAAAAAACCCTAGTTCCCGTGGCAGAAAAAGATGCTCATATAGAGCGTTTTTGTACAGAAGTTTAGGAGAGCTTAGGAGTGTTTAGCGTTTTCTCTGCCAGAAAACTCAAATCTAAAACGCAAACCAGAAGGGTTTTTTCCTGCCTCTAAACGCTGAATTTAACCACTTCAGCCCCGGGAGGATTTCACACTTTAGGACCAGAGCACTTTTTGCGATTCGGCGCTGCGTCGCTTTAACTGACAATTGCGCGGTCATGCGGCGTTGTACCCAAATTAAATTTGTGCATCATTTCTGATCGCCGCTATAAACAAAAGAAGAGCGACAATTTTGCAAAAACACCCAAATTTCTTACTTTTTGCTAAAATACAAATTCAAAAAAAAAAAATAAAAAAACATTTTCTTTCAACGGTTTTGGCCGATTTATATTCTTCCTCATATTTGTGATAAAAAAAATTGCAATTGGCATTTATTGATTGGTTTGCGCAAAAGTGGCCGCGTTTACGGATGATGAGAATTCATTTCTGGGGTTTTTATTTTTTTTTAATTTTTTATTAGTAATGGCGGCGATCTGCGATTTTTAACGGTACTGCAATATTGGGGCAGACATGTCAGACCATTTTGACAATTTTTTGGGACCATTGGCATTTATACAGCGATCGGTGCTATGAAAATGCATTGATTATTGTGTAAAGGGGTTAACCTGGGGGGGACTCTGTAAGGGTTAACTGTGTTCCCTGGGCGTGTTCTAACTGTGTTGCTGTTTGACTGTCAGGGGAAGGGGAGTGATCACAGCTTCCATTTACAGGAAGGCTGTGATCACAGCCCTTCCCCCCTCACACAGAACGGAGATCCGTGTGTACTTACATGGACCTCCGTTCTTTCACTGCGGGGGGGGGGGGCATCGTGGGTAGCCGGCGGAGATCTTGTCGGCGCGCGCTCACAGTGCATGATATCGCAGCCGCAGTCGTATGAAGGCGGTTTGCGATATCTAGCCACCTTGTCGCCGTCAACCTGCGGTTGGCGGTCGGCATGTGGTTAAAATATGCCTCTAATTGTCCTAATGTGCAAGGACACATAGGCTAACACTGAGCTGCTTCTACAGGCAAACTCTGATTTTTAAGCCAATGTGCATGGAGCCTTACAGTAACATTCTCAATGATGTTACATTTGCTGGGACCTAGGGATTAATGAGAGAAGATATGTTGGTGATTCTGTTATATTTGGTTTTCTTTTCTTTTTTTTCTTCATAGTAACACTATACATGTATACCATAACTACATCATAACATCTGCCCCTGCAGTATTTGTACATACAGTACCAACCTGTGTACATGTAGCTTTTCCTTTTCACATACAGGTATTATACACGTCATAGAAGTAAGCCATATGATTTTCTCATATTGACATAGAATTATGATTATTATTATTGTTATTTTCATACACTATATATTTATTTATAGTCAATTTTAATGTCAGTAAATATTTCATTATGTGTTAAAGCGGTAGTAAACTCATAAGAAAGAAAAAAAATTCCTCCTGCAAGGCAATGTTAGAATGTGTTTGTATACAAAGCACATTATGTGAAACTAACTCTCGTGCCCATCAGTGTTGCCAACCTCCCGCAGCGTTTTTTACTGGCAAAACATGGAAAATTTACTGGCGGAGCACATTTTTTACTGGCAACCTGAAAAATAACTGAACTCCTATTAAAAACTAAGACAATTTATATTTAAACACAACATGGAAACACTGACAATACCCATATCAAGTAGTTTGCCCTGTTTACACTTAAAAAGTCAGCACAGCATGACAAATTATCAGACCTTGATATTTATAGACAGTTGTAAAAATCACTGATTTTTACAAACTGTCAGTAAATTTACTGGCGGTTGGCAACACTGGTGCCCGTCCCACTCTGCAGGAGTGTGGCCTCAGCTCGGGCAGACTCGATCTCTGCTGGCGAGCCGTGATTGCCTACCTGAGACGAAGAACGGGGAACCGCCGATGTAAACATGGCAGTTTCCCGTTCTGCCATGGCGGCATGTAAGAGATCTACTGATCCCTGTCACTGGGATCAGTTAGATCTCTTATGCCCCGGACAGCCCAGCCCCTTCACAGTTAGAACACGCCCAGGGAACACAGTTAACCCCTAGATCACCCCCTGCAGGTTAACCCCTTCACTGCCAATGACATTTACGCAGTAATCAGTGGATATTTAAATTTCTGATCGCTGTATAAATGTAATGGGCCCCAAAAAAGGGTCAAAAATGTCTGACATGTCCGCGGCAATATCACAGTCCTGATAAAAAGATCGCTGCCAATACTAGTAAAAAGAAAAATTGTAAAAACGTCATAAATGAATTCTCATGGTTTGTAAACGCGGCAACTTTTTTGCAAACCAATCAATAAACGCTGATTGCAATTTATTTTTACCACAAGTATGAGGAAGAATATAAATCGGCCAAAACTGATAAATTTGTTTTTTTTTTGGGATTTGTATTTTTGCAAAATAGTAAGAAATATTGTTTTTTTTTTTACAAAATTGTCACTCTTTTTTTGTTTGTAGCGGTGATCAGAAATGACACAGAGGGGATCAAATACCAACAAAAGAAAGCTCTATTTGTGGGAAATAAAGGACGCCAATTTTGTTTGGGTACAACGTCGCACGACTGCGCAATTGTCAGTTAAAGCGACGCAGTGCCGAATCGCAAAAAAGTGCTCTGGTCCTAACGTGGGAAATCCTTACGGTGCTGAAGTGGTTAAAAGAAGCCCTTCAGTGGCACGCTGTCACCGCTGACAGGGCTTCCATCTTCACCAGGTTCGTGGGCTGCGGTCCACAGAATAGACGAGCCAAGATGAAGTCACATCGCTGTTCATGGCACAGGACTCTGTAGGAACGGCATTCCTTCAGAGCGCATGCATCGGTGACGTCACCAGTGGCTTCAAAAGTTAATATATCTCCCAAACGGTGCATATTTAGGAGATCTTTACTATACCTATAGGTACGTCTTTTTATAGGCTTACATATAGGTAAAAATCAACCAGGGGAGTTTACTCCCAATCCAATGACTACGTACTCTTACATACCCAGAAGCCTTGATGCCCAGGTTGAATTCAGTGGCATCAGTATGCATTAACTTGACAATCCTGCAACTAATTTAGCTACAGTGCCTTGAAAAAGTATTCATACCCCTTGAAATTTTCCACATTTTGTAATGTTACAACCAAAAATGTAAATGTATTTTATTGGGATTTTATGTGATAGACCAACACAAAGTGGCACATAATTGTGAAGTGGAAGGAAAATGATAAATGGTTTTCAACATTTTTTACAAATAAATCTGTGAAATGTGTGGTGTGCATTTGTATTCAGCCCCCTTTACTCTGATACCCCTAACTAAAATCTATTGGAAGCAATTGCCTTCAGAAGTCATCTAATTAGTAAATAGAGTCCACCTGTGTGTAATTTAATCTCAGTATAAATACAGCTGTTCTGTGAAGCCTGAGGAGGTTTGTTAGAGAACCTTAGTGAAAACACAGCATCACGAAGGCCAAGAAACACACCCGACAGGTCAGGGATAAAGTTGTGGAGAAGTTTAAAGCAGGGTTAGGTTATAAAAAATATCCCAAGCTTTGAACATCTCATGGAGCACTGTTCAATCCATCATACAAAAATGGAAAAAGTATGGCACAACTGCAAACCTACCAAGACATGGCCGTCCATCTAAACTGACAGGCCGGGCAAGGAGAGCATTAATCAGAGAAGTAGCCAAGAGGCCCATGGTAACTCTGGAGGAGCTGCAGAGATCCACAGCTCAGGTTGGAGAATCTGTCCACAGGACAACTATTAGTCATGCACTCCACAAATCTGGCCTTTATGGAAGAGTGGCAAGGAGAAAGTAATTGTTGAAAGAAAGCAATAAGAAGTCCTGTTTGCAGTTTGCGAGAAGCCATGTGGGGGACACAGCAAACATGTGGAAGAAAGTGCTCTGGTCAGATGAGACCAAAATTGGACTTTTTGGCCTAAAAGAAAAACGCTATGTATGGCGGAAAACTAACACTGCACATCATCCTGAACACACCATCCCCACCGTTAAACATGGTGGTGACAGCATCATGTTGTGGGGATGCTTTTCTTGAGCAGGGACAGGGAAGCTGATCAGGGTTGAAGGGAAGATAGATGAAGCCAAATACAGGGCAATCTTAGAAGAAAACCTGTAAGTCTGCAAAAGACTTGAGACGGGGGCGGAGGTTCACCTTCCAGCTGGACAATGACCCTAAACATACAGCCAGAGCTACAATGGAGGGGTTTAGATCAAAGCATTATGTGTTAGAATGGCCCAGTCAAAGTCCAGACCTAAATACAATTGAGAATCTGTGGCAAGACTTGAAAATTGCTGTTCACAGACGAGAGCGTCCAATCTGAGAGAACTTGAGGTATTTTGCAAAGAATGGGCAAAAATGTCACTCTTTAGATGTGCAATGTTGTGTTGCTCTATCACATAAAAATATATTTACATTTTTCGTTGTAACATGACAAAATGTGGAAAATTTCAAGGGGTATGAATACTTTTTCAAGGCACTGTATGAACCTAGACTAAATCATTTTTACATTTTTTAAAGGTATAAAAGACTTTTTGTTTGGAACTCTGTTTTAATAAATTTTAGACATGTGCACGGCCAAAATTCTCATTTGTTTTCATTTTCGTTCTGTTTATTTTTTTTCGGAAATTCTGGAATTAGAAAAATTCGGAAATTGGAAATTCAGAAAATCAAAAATTTACAAATTCAGAATTCGAAAATACAGAAGTTTGAAAAGTCGAAAATTTGGAAATTCGGAAGTAAAAAATCAGAAAATTCAAAAATTAGGAAATTCGGAAATAAAGAAAATTTGAAATAATAACTAACTAATAAATAAATATTAAATTATAGGTATTGGAATTTCCTTTCAAATTTGGCTGTTAGTGAACTTAAATATGAAATTTATCACTAACAGCCAAATTTGAAAGGAAATTCCAATACCTATAATTTAATAGTTAGTAAAATAGTTAAGTTTTTATTAGCTAGTTATTATTTCCGATTTTCAAATTATCAGAATTTTTTGAATTTACGGATTTCCGAACTTCCGAATTTTCGAATTTCGGATTTTCAGCTTTTTTCCGATTACCGAATTTCCGAATTTCCAAATTTCCCGATTTACAGATTTCCCAGATTACCACATTGTCGAATGTAAAAAAAACGAAAATTTGGAAAAATTTGGAAATTCGAGATTCGGGAATTCAAATTTGTCTGAATTCCCAAATTTGGAAAAATGTGTTAAAAAACGAATTCGTAACAAGGCAAATTGCACATGTCTAATATATTTCCTTCCTTGAGTACTTTTTTCTCTCTGGGAGGAAATGCAACCTCCCTTGTATTTGAAGAGTGACAGACAGAACAGAAAAAGACAGGAAATACAAGAACGTAGGCACCAAATTAAATTGCATTTCCTTACATGGCAAGCAATTATTAGAACTTCTGCCAGAATTTGATTGCTGTCCCTATGAGTGCAATTTTCCTTCATTTCCTGGCCTGGACACACGTATCATACAGAATAGGAAGAGAAGAAAAATCTCTGCTATAGAAAAACAGATAGCTTCCCTTCTCCACCCCCTCCCGGCTTCATATTTTACAAACCTGGCAATTTTTTATCAAATTGAGAAGGTGTCTCTCTGTATGGCCTCGTAAACCAATCCTTTCTCCTGCCCAGGGCTATTTTTCAGCAGGAACGCGGGGGAATGCAGTTCCGGCACCTCCAGCACAGACTGTATATAATGGCAAAGGGTGCTGGGGTGTGCTTCAGGGTCTATTGATGCTTGCTGCTGGGGATCTATTCTAGCTGGAGGGGATCTATTTCTGCAGAGGGGACTATTATTGCTGAGTAGGTCTATTGTTTCTGGTAGGGGACCCATTGTTGCTGGGGGTGGGTCTTATGTTGCTGGGGGGTCAGTTGCTGCTGGGAGAGATCTACTGTTGAGGCATTGTTACTGGCTGATGGTGAGTCTATTGATGCTGGCTGGCTGTGGGGTGATCTGCTGTTGCTGCTGGGAATCTGTTGTTACTGGGGGGGGGGGGGGGGGGTTGTTGCAGGTCATCCATTGGTGGTAAGGTGATCTATTGTTGCTGGTGGGGGGTTATTGTTACTGGCTGCAGGGGATCTATTTTACTGCTTTTCTTGTTATCATTACCAAATTGCATACAAATTACTTAGCCCCACAAAATGATTCTTGATCCTGTATTGTCTAAAAGGGCAGTACTGGGAGGTGGGCAAATGGTGATTAGAGGTGGGTAGGGGCGGAGAAAAGGAGTGACTAGGAAAGGAGGAGTTCCTGCACCTATTCTTGGAGAAAAAAAGCCCTGCTCCTGCCACTGCCTGTGGAACCCCAGCCAGATTTCCCCTCACTTCCAATATTAGTGGCCACCAGAATAGAAAGTAATGATAAATGCAACAATTTATAGCGGTCACAGAAAGAGGTGAGGGAATTTACCAATGGGGACACCTGGAATTTACTCTCACATTGAGGAGATTTCTTCTTATGGGTTTTGTTTCACAAAGAAGAAGTGAAGGGGAAATCCCAAAAAGTCACAGGCAGCAATAAGAGCCTTATAAAGGTTCTTACACATATGAGATATGGTTGGATTCAACGTTTAAAGTTCCAGTCATTATTAGTGGGGTGATACTGCATCTGCCACCTGAGGTCCAGGATAAAATGTTCACCTTAAACGTTTAATTGTTTTTTGTGTGTACAGGAGATGTTGCCCCTGTCATAATGAATGGCCTTATAAACCAATCCATCCTCCTGTCACCATCTGTGGATTCATCAAGTTCTGTACAACAGGTCTACTGGGTCTTCCAAAACAACATAATGGCGTCTTATATAAATAGTCATCCTAATATAATCATGGATGGATTTGAAGGAAGACTGGAGATCCTGGATAATGGAAGATCACTGAAGATTGGAGATCTGGGACTGGAGGACAGTGGACTGTATACTGCAACTATAACTTTTACTGACAAAACAAAACACATTACAGTCTACAATCTCACTGTGTATGGTATGTGATCATCTGTACATGCTATGCATTAACTTGACCCCATCTTTTGGCTATCTCAGCATGATCAGTTCCAATCAGATGATATCCTGCTTGATCACAAATCTGTGATAATATAAAAGGACAGAATTCAGTGACCTGCTTTTCTTTCATAACAGGCTAACCTGAGTGTTGCACAGTTTCAGGACAATTCATTGTTTAGGAATATAACGTTGGCTAGGATCATTGTTCATTTGCCAGATAACAATGGCTAATTCCAGACATCCATTTATAGCTCTGATATATGTAGCCATGACCCCGTAGGGGTTGCTGGAAGTAGTGGTTCACCCAGAGGCGTAACTAGAAACTTCAGGGCCCCGGTGCAAGAAATTATGAAGGGCCCCTGACGCCTGGCCAGGGCCCTTCCCTCTTCCCACTGATCCTGGGGCCCTTTACTCCTATCGTGGGTCCCTTTATTACGGTACTGCAGTGGGGCCCTTTCACAAGTTCTGCAGCAGGCCCCAGGGGGACCAGGGAAGCACACAGGGGCCCTGGGAACAGCAGAAGACAAGTAAACTGGATAGAGGAAAATGGAGGAGATTGGGTCCTCTAAATGCCATCCCCGCCATCCCTCCTATGCAGGTGTACAAGGGAGGCACATGGGCCCCCTGGACCATGGGGCCCGGTTGCAATTGCAACCCCTGCAACCCCTATCGTTACGCCCCTGGGTTCACCTGTACCCTGCCCTCAGTCACACTTTTCCACACATCCGGAGTCAGGAAGAAACAGGCTAGTGTTTTTTTTTTGTTGTTTTATTAGGGAATTTAACTTGGATGGGGTATGGGATGATTATGGGATGCCCAATAGATCGAACAGTTCTTTAACGGGACTACCTATACACACACCTGTTGTATATACACTTCTATCTTCCTCCAGCACAATCTTGCTCAAATTCAACTCCTCTTCCTCTCTCTTGCACAACACTTCTGTGACCTAGCTAGCACATGGTGAGGTCTGCCCTAGATTTAGCCCGGCCTCAGTGAACCACCCACGCAGAGACCGCAGGCCCCTATAGTGTAGCAAAGTTAATTGAAAAAGTGTGCTAGCTTGCCTCGGTGGACTACTGCTCCCAGCCAGTGCCTCTCCTGGCCCTCTTGGCCGCAGCCACCCAACTCCACTGCCCATGACACCACAATCCCAGCTGGCTCTTACCCCAATCTGTTCCAGAGTGCCTCTCCAGCTTCCCTGGGTGTGTGTCACTCACCGACACCTGGTGGATCCCTCCTGGAGACTTGCCCGCTAGCACCACTCTATTGCCCTCTCCTGCTCCCTGGTCAGGACTCCCCTTGGATGTACAGAGGGGTCCCTTCCACTCCCGAGCCTCAAGGTCACCCCCCCCCCCAGACTGGGGCTCCCCCAAAGGCCTCCGTAACTAGTGCTCCATATCCCATTTTTTTCCACCCAAATGCTCCTCCATGGCTGGGTTGACCCCAGGTATTTGAGGAGGCCTGCCCCCTGCCAATCCAGGTTGGGGATTGGTCAGTGCTCCCCAAACACCCCAGGCAGCTCCACTTCTCTTCCCCCCTCCCTTCTAGAAGCTTCTAGAAGCAGAGTGGAGGTTACCAACAGGTGTCACCACCTGTGAGTCACCAACCACTCCCTAGGCCACTCCCCTGCCCAGGATCAAAATAATCAGGCCTGACTAATTTTACCTCACCAACCAAAAATCCTACCACCTAGCACCTACCTAAAGGTAGAGGGTGCTACACTCACCCCCCACCAAATTCCAGCTGGTCCCCAAGACAATTTAAAAACAAAAATGGTCCTGGCCCAGGAACAAGGGCATCCCATAAAAAGAGGAAAAGGGAACAAACTTGGATGGGGACTGTACCAATAAATTAAGCGCAAAAATAGACATCTATCTCTGTCAATTATTTACACCTGTACAGTATAGATAAGGCAATCCTAACTACAATTCCTGTAGCTAACAGCATGGAACACAAACAATATACAATTTTGAGCCAGAGCACCTCTCCCTCAAGAGAGATACTCTGCTCATAGAGATGAAAGGAAGGGCTTGACTCTCGCCAGAGAGGATGGACAACCGTCCCATCCCAGCAATCCTAAGAGAAGATATAAAGACAACAACCTAATCTAAATCCTAGCTAAACACAGCAAACGTAGTCTGCTGGGAGGAGGTTATAGTCCTGCCAGCAGAGTAAAACAGAAACAACACATTTCAACACTTTTACTGTCAGGAGGGAGTAATAGCCTGCAGACAGAAACAAGGGTGGGGGGGGGGGGGAGAAACACATAAATAAACTGTAGTCAGATCTTTTCTGGAACTCCTGATGGGAAGGGCTCTTCCCCGGGCAAACAGGTTCCTGGAGAAATACATTTTTTTTTTTTTTTTTAGAAACAGACCTCATCCCAGTGTCCTTGGCAATAGGAACAATCCATTGGGCACACAGGGTGGCAACCACGTCCATGATTTGGGGAGGGAAATCCAGGCCCCACTCCAGTGCAACCCTCCTTTGTACCTCTTGCTGAAACTGGGAGAGCCTAGGCAACTCCCTAGATTTTCCTCTTCCTGTCAAGATGTGGGTGTCAGGGGATCTGATTACCCATTGGCGGTAGGTGGGTGACTTGGTCTGGGTGGTGGAAGGCCTGTTTAGATAGAGTTGGCTGCTCCGAAGGGGGTCTCTTACTGTGTCCTCCGGGTCCAGCACCGACTCCCAGTTCCTCCGATGGGGTCTCCAGGGAATAAGATCCTCCCATTTCCCATTCCTCCTCATCTGAACTCTCCTCAGGGGACGACCACTCCGCTAGCAGTTCTGCAGACCCAAACTCCACCAGTAGTTTGGGTGAACCCCAATGGACGGCTCAGCCCTCGCATTCCCCGTCCACCCCCCCTCCAACACTAACTCTGGCTGGACTGGTATAGCTATGGGCATGGATTCAGCTGGCATTTCAGGGACCTCTAACTCCTGCACGGCAGTACTTACAGTCGCCGAGTCCCCGACCAGTCCGTGAGCCATGACAGCCTCCTCACCTCTTACGTCCTTGCTCTTTGCGGGGGAGTCACTAGACCGCCACTCCACCTTTTGGGAATGCCACCAGGCCCGCTCTGGCCTTCCGGGACTTGAATGGTTGCAGACGGCAGAGTCCTGTAAGCAGGTCCACGTTATGGTAGAGCGGTTTCTGCTGGACAGATGCTCTCTGTAACAGCGGTGCGCCGCAATGGCTGCACCAGACCCATGCGTTCACCTCTGCAGTTGGCATCTGGCACCCGGGACATACGAGACAAAGCTGTTCCATTCCTTATACCATCCCCAGAGCGATTCCCCACAGTGCTCTAATTGGACACCGGTGTCTACCAGCATCCTCTGCGACGATTCCGGCAGCCAGGTGAGGGCTGGCAATAGAGGACCACCCTCCACCATCTTCACTTGCCTCATGGTGTCTGACGCTAGCAGGAGGTGCTGGGTCTTTTCCAGGGTGTGGCACCACCCCCTCATTTCCGGACAGGCTAGCGCTAGCTGGACTGACAAGCAGATCCCTCTTGAAACATGCTGCTATAACCCCTTGTGTGAAGAATTGAAGTTATAACTAACAGGACTTGCCCAGGCTTGTTGCCCAGGACCGCCTGTGCTTGAGCAACGGTAGACAGATGGATGCTGACTTCTCCGGTGTTTGCCGGTAGCAACAGTAAATTTAGTAACTCCTGTCTTCCTGAAGGGAACACTGTTAGCACAGTCCCGCTCGCAGGCACCCGACACAGTTCCAGGCACACTTTATTGTGTAAGAAAACTACTGTTTCACGCCGGGTGCATGCGTGGCAATGCACATGCACGGAGGCATGCGCGCACCTGTGGCCTCTATAGGTGCAAGACGGCCTATTTAAAGGAGGCTCTGACCCTTGCTCAATGTTGACTAGTCTTCATCTGTTTCTGTGTGCCCTGATCGTATCCTGCTTGCTATCTATTGCTGACCTGGCTTGAATCTGAACTGTACCTTTGATTTCGTTTACGACTGACTAATGGCTCCTGATCCTGGCTTTCTACTGGCTATGCTTCTGTGTGATGTTTTGGCACCTCGCTGCCCACACGCTGGTGACTCTGGCTAATCCTCTGACTTTGCTCCTGTTTGGCTATTTACCACCTCTGAGTGCCTGAGCTGGCTAGCTCTCATCTCAGCTGCATTGGACACAGTGTGCTCCTGCCTCCAGACTACTGGAAGTCCCAGCAAGCCTCATATCCTGAACCTGCAAGCCTGTTGGAGTTCCCCCTTAACTTTGGCTGATCTTCCCAGTATCATCACAGCTTCTGATCTTATGTTCTGCCTGAATCACCGAGACTATCACCTCTATTTCAAGCTCTGCAACTAACCTCTACAGGCACTCGTGTTCCTCTTGTCCCTTGGCACCATCTGTTCCACTCTCAGTGGGGCCTGGGCTGGAGGTACAAGGGAGGCCGACCTCGTCATGTCAGTCTCCTACCAGGTACGTGACAAACTGTTTAAAGCAGGAGCTTGGAGCACGTGTTCAGAAGGCCCAGCATTTGCAGAGTGCTGAGCATATTTGTAATCCAGTGTGAAATGCCCAGCCTTTGCAGATTGCTGGACATATTTGCAATCCATGGGTGTAATCGCCTACCATGATTGCCACGGGTGATATCACATGTTACAAAGTCACTGAATTGCAGAATTTTGATTCAAGTGTCAGCCCCAGCATCAGTTGGAGCAACTGGGAAGCAGGAGCAGCAATTGGCAATGGCTCCTGCTGGTTGCTATGGACAACGGCGCTTGTACAATGGCACTGTGTAGCAGGCAAAGCACATAAATCCTTCCCCACATTCAATCCTCACTAATAGTAGAACAAATACACTTCCCTGGCTCAGTCCATTGAGGTTGCTAGGGGTAATGACTGGCAGGTTTCTGTGAACAGGTGAATCCCGGACGATGCCCCCAAATATAGCCATGCCCCTGTAGGGGTTGCTGTAATGAGTGGTTCACCTGTCACCCTGGCCTCAGTCACACTTTTCCACACATCAGAAGTCAGGAAGAAACAGGATATTACTTGTGTTTTTTTGTTGTTTTAGGGATTTAACTTGGATGTGGTATGGAATGATTATGGGATACCCAATGGATCAAACAGTTCTTTAACGGGACCACCTATATACACTCCTGTATATACACTTATCTTATCCTCCAGCACAATCTTGCTCAAAGTCAACTCCTCTCTCCTGCACAACACTTTTGTGGCCTAGCTAGCACCTGGTGAGGCCTGCCCTTAATTTAACCCGGCCTCAATGAACCACCCATTACAGGCAGGGACTGTGCTAGCTAGGCTCTGCGGACTACTGCTCCCAGCGAACCCCTCTTCCGGCCCTCCTGACCGCAGCGACCCGACTCCACTGCCCGTGACACCACAGTTCCAGCTGGCTCTGCACCTCTTTCAGACTGTCTATCACCCTAATCTGTTCCTCTGCAGCATCCCTGGATGTGTGTCACTCACTGACACCTGGTGGATCCCTCCTGGAGACTTGCCCGGCAGCACCACTCCATTGCTCTCTCCTGCTCCCTGGTGAGGACTCCCCTTGGATGTACTGAGAGAGATCCCTTGCACTCCCGAGCCTCCAGGCCCATGGTCACCCCCCTAGACTGGGGGCTCTCCTAAAGGCCTCTGCAACTAGTGATCCATCTGTCAGTTCTTCTGGGAACTCTCCTCCCTGGCTGGGCTGACCCCATTTTAGTAGGCCTGCTCCAGGTTGGGGAATGGTCAGGGCTCCCCAAACACCCCAGGCAGCTGCAACCAGGGGAGGCTACCAAGAAGTGTCACCGCCTGTGAGTCATCAACCACTCCCTAGGCCACTACCCTGCCCAGGATCAAAACAATCAGGCCTGACTTTTAGTCAGGCCTGACTTAATTTACCTTACCTACCCAAAATCTCACCACCTAGCACCTACCAAAAGGTAGAGGGTGCTACATATAGTTTGTGCATTTGTCTTCACATGTCCACACAGTCAGGGCCACCAATAAGTGGGTACTACCGGTCCCATCAGGTCAACCGGGCAGTCTGGGCAGCTGACAAACAGAAGGGAGAGGAACCAGCAGAGCAGGGGGTGATAAGTGCGGCAGGCAGCATTTTCAAGAATTGATCTTCTAAGGTTCTTCCTTTAAGCAGCTTAAAACTCTTGAGGGGGGAGGGGATTGAGCCAGGGATCAGTTCCAATAAATGCCGCTCCCACCGCACCAATCACCTCTCCTGTACAGTGTACAGTTTCCCCTTCCTTCTGCTGCCCAAGCTCCATCTGCACAGCACTGCTTCCCCTCCTCTCCCTCCCACTGACTGCTGTAGGGCACAGGGGATTAATATCAGGATAGAGAGCAGGGTAGGGCTGGTAATTAAATTTTATTTCCTAGCCCCTTCTTTTTCTGAATAACCACAGTGAGTGATTCCTTCTGTGCAGCTGAGGACTTCAATCATTTCTCTGTCTCAAAAGTGAGACATCAAGGGTCTGTTTAGACCCCTGATATTTCACCAAAGCCCCCCAACAGGGCTGTTAAAAAATGTAAAAAATAATAAAAAATAAAATTGTAAACAAATAATAAAAATAAGAAAAGCATAAAAGGCTCAGTCATAGGGGTTCTCTGGCCCATACATTGTAAATGATTGTTTTTTTTTTTTTGTGTGGCTAGAGCCGCCTGTTACTCTATATATGAACACTGTCTGTCAAATTAGGATCTGTGGCTGTGCCCGTAAAGCCTCAGCATCTCCGCGGTGTTACATAACCTGCCTGCACACAGCTCCAGCTACATTAAAGCGGAGTTCCAGGCTAAATTGAAACCAGGTCTTACCCCCCCCCCCCCCTTGTTTTTGGATAACCTTTTTTTTTTATTTTTTGTGCCGTTTGGAACCTTTTTTATCCTTCTCCAGCAGGTCTTCCATCCTAACCTTGCCCCAGCGAGGTACGTCATCTCGGCATTTGAATCGGCCCCTCCTCCTCACCCCCCACTGCCTTCTGGGACCTGTGTGTCCCCCAAAAGACGATGGGGTCATTCAGAAAGCACAGCGTGACTCGCAAAAAGCAAAAAAACACTGATTCACACTGTTCAGACCACATCACTCATGTCAATGAGTCCCAAGATCTCATTTACACAAAGAGCTTTATTTATTAACTCAACACAGTTTTATTTTTTAGCAGGAATTATGTAAGTTATGTTGTGTTTGTGTCCACTAATCATGATTTTAGTGTAGGTATAGAGTGCTTCACAATATAAACTATTAAAAAAACTACAAACAAGAAAAAAGAAAGGAAACAGCTGCTGCCAATCAGACAATATACTATCCACCAATGTACTGTAGATGTAATCTATTATTATAGGATATGGGTAGTGCTTGTATAAATCACAAGTGTAAATCAATATAAGTGAATATAACAATAATATCCAAGTGAATAAAGTGCTAATTGTGCCCGTGAATAACAATACTAATAACACTCATGCAAAAGATGATCAATAAATGTGTTCTCTTCTCTTCACTTTAAATGTACACACCGCACTCACCAGATGTTGTTGATTTCTAAGCTATAAGACGTTAAATAGCGCATTTGTGCCAGTGTGTCATACAGGTGGCGATTGGTGGTCTTCAATCCCCTCTAGGTTCAGCTTCTAAGTGGGTTTAACCTCTGGATGCTTTCCCTTTAGGATCCTTGAAAATGCCTCCGCCTCGTTAACAAACTCAATCATGCCCAGTTTTACCAGCATAGGGAAAAAATAGGGGAAGTCTCAATAATGTAGTATTATTTATAAGGAGCTCTTTAACCACTTCAGCCCCGGAAGGATTTCCAGCTTTAGGACTGGAGCCCTTTTTGCGATTCGGCGCTGCGTCGCTTTAACTGACAATTGCGCGGTCGTGCAATGTTGTACCCAAACAAAATTTGCGTCCTTTTTACCCACAAATAGAGCTTTCTTTTGGTGGTATTTGATCACCTCTGCGTTATTTCTGATCGCCGCTATAAACAAAAGAAGAGCGACAATTTTGCAAAAAAAACCAAATTTCTTACTTTTTGCTAAAATACAAATCCAAAAAAAAATATAAAAAAAAATATTTTGGCCGATTTATATTCTTCCTCATATTTGTGATAAAAAAAATCGCAATCGGCGTTTATTGATTGGTTTGCGCAAAAGTGGCCGCGTTTTTTTTTTTACTAATAATGGCGGCGATCTGCGATTTTTAGCGGTACTGCGATATTTCAGCGGACATGTCGGACCATTTTGACACTTTTTTGGGACCATTGGCATTTATACAGCGATCAGTGCTATAAAAATGCACTGATTACTGTGTAAATGCCATTGGCAGTGAAGGGGTTAACCTGCAGGGGGCGCTCTAAGGGTTAACTGTGTTCCCTGGGCGTGTTCTAACTGTATGGGGGCTGCCCTAACAGGAGAAGGGAAGTGGTCACAGCCTCCATGTACAGGAAGGCTGTGATCACAGCCCTTCCCCCTTCACAGAACGGAGGTCCGTGTTTACTTACACGGACCTCCGTTCTTTCACTCCGGGGGGGGGGCATCGCGAGTGGCCGGCGGAGATCGACTCTGCCACACCCGCTCTCTGGCCCTCCCCGAACACGTATGACGCCGATTCGCGTTACAGAGCCACTTTGTCGCCGTCATTTGCCGATCAGCCGTCTGCAAGCGGTTAAAACAAGTATTGCGCTTACATCAATATTAAACAGATCAGGCCAAAAGAAAATGAAACCAGGAACATGATTTACCTTCCAGAATGCGTTACAAACAACGGATGTGTTGTCACCAGAAGCAATGTGTTTCGCCGTCAACGTGCAGTGTCATCAGGAACTGGGCAAGGCTTCTGATGATGTCACATTCGCAAAAGAAACTTTTAACCTGGGGCTTTCTTTGAAGAGACCAGTTCTGGAGTATGCCTCCCAAGGACCTACACTTGTGTGAGAGAGCCTGTAAAGGACTATTGACACTGGAATGTACTTTCACAGGTATTCTGGGGCAGCACATCAGCCTGTAGTCATAGATAGAAGTAGAAAGTATCATGTTTTGCCTGTTGACTGTAAAATATGTTCTTTTGCACCTTTATTAACTAAAGCATTTGAAACTTTGTCCTTGCCTGGTCTAAAGTTTCTAAAGAGGTGTATTGTAAGTAACTGACACACACACAGTTAACCAGGGAGACCTGTAGGAGAAAATGGACGGAGGGGCTACATGACTAAGGGAGGAACAGGGGTCAGGTAACGGTCAGCTAGGTCAGTATTTGGGTCAGTGGTATAGTCTTACC
>BLSH010552956.1:105144-122401 GCA_018402905.1 Glandirana rugosa | reverse complement strand
GGTCCAGTGGGGTGATCCTGAGGGTGGCTGCGCTGATAAACGTTCAGCGCAGCCCCCCCTCATCAGCCGAGCAGCCGTTAGGCTCTCCGCTGCTCAGGTCTGCAGACCTGAGCAGAGGAAAAGCCGATCAACGGCTCTTCCTATTTACACTGTGATCAGCCGTGATTGGTCACGGCTGATCACATGGTAAAAGGCTTCGGATCGAAGCCTTTTACCTCGGTCGGTAGTGCGGTGGGTCAGACTGACCCACGGCACCACCGATCGCCGCGATGCGCGCCCCCAGGGGCGCGCGATCGCGCATTATCCTGAGGACGTCAATAGACGTCCAGTCAGGATAATGAACCCCCCGCCCGGACGTCATTTGTCAATGCGCCGGGCGGGAAGTGGTTAAAAATGAGCCAACACATTTTGGAAGCTTTCTCCCTTTATCAGGGCTTCAGTGTGGAGTGACTTCAGCAATGTCTAAAGTTAGAGTGGTTTGCTGATATTTACAAACCTTGTGTGCTGTTATGTTGATGTTCGATGGGCAATTCTGGTGTGATCAAGCAGGCGGCTACCCTTTTCTCCTTATGGAAGAGTTCCCCTCAGCTGAAGCAGCAAGATTTCACCCACATCACTAGAAAATGGCATTCAGCAGCCTTCAGACCAGTGACACAGCATCATCTCACCACATTCTGGCTACAGTGGGAGCTGTTCTATAGGGAGACCTTTCTCTGGGTGATATTTCCATACTACTCTGAGCTAGGGTATTGCTGAGGTCCTGTGTGTGTCTCTCGTGTTGCCCTATCTGCTAATTTTAACCTCTTCCATGGCATCTATAAATATTTCTAAACTGCTCTGAGTCGGGCCATTGCTGAAGTTGCTTAATATTTAAGCCCTGATGAAGTGATTGTGAGCCCCTGTTGCTCAGCTACTACTAACATCTCCTATGATATCTGTAAATATTTCCAAACTGTTCCAAGTCTAAGTATAGGTGTAGCTGCATTATATGTGAAGCCCTGACATGCATTGGACATGTAGTTGCCTTATATGTAAAGCCTGATGAAGGGACTGTGAACCCCTGAAACATGTTGGATCTGTTTTTGCATTATATGTAAAGCCTGATGAAGGGAGTGTGAACCCTTGAAACCTGTTGGACATGTAGCTGCATTATAGTTAAGGCCCAATGAAGGCAGTGTGAGCCACTGAAACATGTTGGATGTATAGTTGCCTTATCTGTAAAGCTCAAAGAAGGGTGTGTGAACACCTGAAACCTGTTGGACATGTAGTTGCATTATATGTAAAACCCAATGAAGGAAGTGTGAATCCCTGAAACCCATTGGACGTCTAGTTGCCTTATACATAGAGCCCTGATGAAGAGAGAGTGAATCCCTGAACCCCATTGGACATGTAGTTGCATTATCTGTATAGCCCGATGAAGGGAGTGTGAACACCTGAAACCTGTTGGATGTTAGATTTTTGATCATTCAGTAAAATATCCTTCTGATTTTCCTGTCTGACATCGGCTTTAGTAGCAGCGTGAAGCTCTTGTACTTCCCATTGCTCCCCTTCCTATGAGAACCATCAATACTTCCATACCACTCTAAGCCCAGGCATTGCTTGATGAAGGTAGTGTGAGCTCCTGAAACCCATTGGATGTTAGATTTTTGATTGTTCAATAAACAATCCTTTTGATTTTCCTGTCTGACATCAGCCTTAGTAGCAGTGTGCAGCTCTTGTACTTCCGGTTGATACTTCTCCTGTAAGATCCATAAATACTTCCAAATCACTCTAAGCCTGGGTATTGCAGCAGTTGCATTATGCTAAAGCCCCGAGGAATGGAGTGTGAACCCCTGAAATGAGTTGGAATGTATTGTGTTCTGCCGTCATGTCACAGTTGTCGTCGCTGCTCAGTTTGCTGTCAGATCATCCTGCAGATGCGCACTAAATAAAATCCAGGAAGAAGCTTGGAATCCAGGTCTGTGAATGCCTGGTGGGGGCGCTGTCCTATCCCTCCCACGTTAAAGAAGACCTTGCCTGAAAATCCACCCACCCCCACCACTACAGAGTATAAAAAAGGAAAAATATGAATAAATTGTACAAAAACAAAAAAAAAAATTTTTACCTTAGAAGTTTCAATCGGGTAGGGGGATAGCACTCCCTTGTTTTCAGGCTGGGGTCCTCTTCCAAGTTATCATGAGCTCTGGACTGGTCAATGGTTTCACATTTTTTTTTTGTCTGTTAAAAGATAAAGCCATATCGTACAAATCTGAGGGGAGTGCCTTCGTGTCCTCCGTGATCCAGGACAACTCTGCTCAAGGGGGCTTGGTCTGGAGGGATCAGGCTCCTTGGGGGTGGGGTCAAAATTGCAAAGTATCTCATAGTTCCTGGCTCTGCTCCTGCACCCTTGGGATTTGTGAGTGGTGTGAACCCTTCATAATGGGCACAACAGGCGGAGAACCTGGGTACTTGGTGTAGAGATTGTGGGAACCACTCATAATGAGGACAGCAAGTGTACAACCCAGGTTCTTAATGTAGTGATGATGAGAACCCCTCATAATTGGCACAGCAGCTGTACAGACCCGGGAACTCCGCACAGCGATGGTGGGAACCCCTCATAATGGGCACAGCAGCTGTACAGACCCGGGAACTCAGCACAGCGATGGAGGGAACCCCTCATAATGGGCACAGCAGCTGTACAGACCCGGGAACTCAGCACAGCGATGGTGGGAACCCCTCATAATGGGCACAGCAGGTGTACAGATCCAGGAACTTGGCACAGAGGTGGTGGAAACTCCTCATAATGGGCACAGCAAGTGTACACAGCTGGCAACTTGGTGCGTGGATGGTGAAAAACCTTCACTATGGGCACATCAGGTGTACAGACCCAGGAACTCAGAATAGGGATGGTGTGAACCCCTAATAATGGGCACAGCAGGTGTACAGACCCGGGAACTCAGCACAGAGATGGTGGGAACTCCTCATAATGGGCACACTAGGGGTACAGACCCGGGAACTCCTCATAATTGGTATAGCAGGTGTACAAACCCAGGAATTCTGCATGGAGATGGTGGGAAACCCTCATAATGGCACTTTAGGTGTGTAAAGTTGGGAACTTGGTGCATGCATGGTGTGAAACTTTCATAATGAGCACATCAGGTGTACAGACCCAGCAACTCAACACGGATGGTGGGAAACCTTTCATGAGGGGCACAGTAGGTGCTGAACCTTTATAATGGGCACAGTAGGTGCTGAACCTTTCATGAGGGGCACAGTAGGTATACAGACCCAGGAACACAGCACAGTGATGAACCCCTCATAATGGGCTTTTAAGTTGTGTAGAGCCAGAAATTTGGTGCTTGGATGGTGGGAAACCTTTATAATGGGCACAGCAGTTGTATGGACTTGGTGTAGATATCTCCGAAAGAGATAGAAGAAACTGTTGGGTGGTTCAGCCCTCCATAGTCCACCGAAACACTAACCCATCCCTCTTGGGAGGAGTGACCTTTTTTTACATTTTTGAATGTTGACGTTGGTTCTGGCGGGTGCTTGGACAAAAGAACAGTTTCCAATTTTCTTCTGCCCCCTGTAGGCCAGAGCGATAGGCAAAAATCTTCCACCGGTGACCTTCACAGACACTACAGCAATAATGTGCTGGTCACCCAATGGATGGAACTCTGAAACCCGGCAAGGCCTGGCACCGTTATCAACCCTGCACACTCCCCCCCCACATTTCACCCTTCACATCAGTACCTCCCCTCCCCCACCACCGTGTGTGCGTGAGGTTTTTTTTTTTTAATTTCCTTTCTTTATAATTTATTTTTGGAGAGATCTAACCATTACTGGCAGTATATTTTTATTTGTTCTGTTTCTTTTTTTTTGTGATTCCAACGAAGTGAAGAAGTTTGGAAAGAGGGGGGCTCTCCACTCACCAGTGTTTTAACGTCATCTTCCAGAGCTAACCACTCTAATATTGTTCAGTAAAAGTCACCTTTTAGTGTAATTAATTGTAACATATTCTTTTAAATAAATCAATTTATTGACGAGACTGAAGTCAGTCATTTGCTGGCGGAGAGGCCAGATTTTGTCATTGGTGTTCTAGTGGAGGATGGAAAAATGTCTACCGGTCTGATGTTCTAAGGTGGGGAGGATCACGCTACACCAGTCTTTCCCAATCTTCGTATCGTGGAGGAACCTTTGAAATAGCTTTCTGGTCTCATGGAACCCTACTGACGCTCAAGACCTTGGTAGGCTTCTGTCAACCTGTCCATCAATCTAAGGTGGGGAGGGTTGGTGGCTTGAACGTCTGTCTGTCTCTGAGGCTAAAGGTAACCCTACACCAGCCTATCAACCTTTTTGTATCATAGAGGAACCCTTGAAGTAGCTTTCTGGTCTCATGGAACCCTACTGACGCTCAAGACCTTGGTAGGCTTCTGTCAACCTGTTCATCAATCTAAGGTGGGGAGGTGGCTTGAATGTCTGTCTGTCTCTGAGGCTAAAGGTAAACCTACACCAGCCTATCAACCTTTTTGTATCATAGAGGAACCCTTGAAGTAGCTTTCTGGTGTAATGGAACCCTACTGTATTTAGCATATCCCCAGACCTTGGTAGATCTCTGTCTACATCAGGGATCTTCAAACTACGGCCCTCCAGTTGTTGCAGAACTACACATCCCATGAGGCATTGTAAAACTCTGCCATTCACAAACTTGGCATGATGGGAATTGTAGTTCCTGAACAACTGGGGGGGCCATAGTTTGAAGACCCCTGGTCTACATGTTCATCGTTCTAAGCATGAGGGGGGACATCTGCCTACCTATGGAGCTGTGGTAACCCTACCCCATCCTTTCCCAACCTTTTTGTATCATGGAGGAAACGGTGAAGTAAGTTCTGGTCTCATGGAACCCTACTAAAGCTTGAGATCTTGGTAGGCCTTTGTCAACTTGTCTATTATTCTGAGGTGGGGGGTGCCTGTCTCTGAGGCCGGGGTAACCCTTCTCAACATATTTGTATCATGGAGGCACCCTTGGTCTTGTGGAATACTACTAAACTCCCTATGGTTCAAAACATTGGTAGGCCTCTGTCAACCTCTCCATTAGGCTAAGGTGTGTGTGAGGGGGTGGATGGAAGGTCTGTCTGAGGCTAAAGGTGGCCCTACACCAGTCTTTCCCAACCTTTTTGCATCATGGAGGAACCCTTGAAGTAACTTTCTGGTCTAATGGAACCCTACTGAATTTACCACACACCCAGACCTTAGTAGACCCCTGTCTACACGTCCATCATTCTAAAGAGGAGGGGAAATGTCTGCCTGCCTATGGAGCTGGGGTAACCCTACACCACCCTTTCCCAAACGTTTTGTATCATGAATGAACCCTTGAAGTAACTTTGTTTTTATGGAACCCTACTTAAGCTCTTGGTAGGCCTCTGTCAACCTGTCCATCATTCAAAGGTGGGGAAGGGAGGAGAAGTGGCGGTGGCTAGAATATCTGTCCCTGAGACTGAGGTAACCCCACACCAGCCTTTCCCAACCTTTTTGTAACATGGAGGAACCCTTGAAAAACCTTGTCTATGGTCTCATGGAACCTTACTGAATTCACTATAGCTCAGGGGTCTCAAACTGGTGGCCCTCCAGCTGTTGTGAAACTACAAGTCCCATCATGCCTTTGGGAGTCATGCTTGTAACTGTCAGCCTTGCAATGCCTCGTGGGACTTGTAGTTTTGCAACAGCTGGAGGGCTGCCAGTTTGATACCCCTGCTATAGCTGAAGACCTTCATAGGCCTCTATCAACCTGTCCATCATTTTAGGGGGTGGGTTGATGGGACGTCTGCCTGTCTCTGGTGCTGGGGTAACACAACACCAGCCTTTCCCAACCTTTGTATCATGAAGGAATCCTTGGAATAACTCTCTGGTCTCATGGCATGGAACCCTACTGAATTCACTATAGCTCAAGACCTTGATAGGCCTCTGTCCACCATTCTAAGGGGGGGTGGATGTAACATCTGCCTATCTGAGGCTAGGGTGACACTACACCAACCTTTTTGTAATATAGACTATATACTGAATTCACTATATACCGAATCCTTGGTAGTCCTATTTCTACATGTTCATCATTCTAAGGGGAAGGGGGGAACATCTCCCTGTCTATGGAGCTGGGGTCACAATACACCAACCTTTTTGTAACATGGAGGAACACTTGAAATAACTCCCAGGTCTCATGGAACCCTACTGAATTTCCTAAATCCACAGACACCATTCTCAATAGGAGGGGGAACATCTGCCTGTCTATAGAGCCGGGGGCACAATACACCAACCTTTCCCATTATTTTTGTAACATGGAAGAACCCTTGAAGTAACGTTCTGGTTTCACGGAAACCTCCTGAATTCACCATAGCTCAAGAATTTGGTAGGCCTCTGTCAGCCTGCCCATCGTTCTAAGGTGGGGAGGGGGTGATAGGTGGCACAACTATCTGTCTTTGAGGCTGGTTTAATCCTACACTGGCCTTTCCCAACCTTTTTGCATCTGCGAAAGTTATGGTCTCAAGGAAACCCTACTCATATTTCCAAAATCTCCAGACCTTGGTAAATTAGCGAGATCTGTAGGATGACATGCAGTATAAGAATAATTAAGATTTATAAATGTGGAATACTGAGTGTACATGGGCTCCTAGTGCTGCTCTATACCACAAAAATATTTGCAGTACTATTAGAAAAACCAATGATAATAACACCGATATGATGGAAGAATGCCCGCCCACTGATGACATCACTCGACTGATAACCAATGTAAGTGGATGTTTTCCACTGACCACCAATGTAATGAGGCCCCTCTCCACTGACTACTGATGTCATGTAGCCCTCCTCCACTGACTACCGATGTCATGTAGCCCTCCTCCACTGACTACCGATGTCATGTAGCCCTCCTCCACTGACTACCGATGTCATGTAGCCCTCCTCCACTGACTACTGATGTCACGTAGCCCTCCTCCACTGACTACTGATGTCACGTAGCCCTCCTCCACTGACTACCGATGTCACGTAGCCCTCCTCCACTGACTACTGATGTCACGTAGCCCTCCTCCACTGACTACTGATGTCACGTAGCCCTCCTCCACTGACTACTGATGTCACGTAGCCCTCCTCCACTGACTACTGATGTCACGTAGCTCTCCTCCACTGACTACTGATGTCACGTAGCTCTCCTCCACTGACTACTGATGTCACGTAGCCCTCCTCCACTGACTACTGATGTCACGTAGCCCTCCTCCACTGACTACTGATGTCACGTAGCCCTCCTCCACTGACTACTGATGTCATGTAGCCCTCCTCCACTGACTACCAATGCAAAGAGGCTCTTCTTCTACCAAACCATTATTATAAGACGGCTCTACTCCATTGACCACCAATATAAGGGAAACCTCCTCCACTGCCCATTACCTTAAGGAGGCCTTTTCTCCACTGCCCACCAATTTTTATTCAGCCATTCAATAAAACATCTAATCCCTGTCTGAAGACTTCCCCCTTTCTGACATGTTTCAGCATTACGGGCATAGGGTTTCTTTATGACTAAGCCCATAAACCATGGCAGAAAGGGGTGGTCTCCTGGCAGAAATGAGATGTGTTTCTTGAATGGCTGAATACAAAATTGATGGACAGTGGAGAAAGGGCCTCCTTAATGTAACGGTCAGTGAGGAAGGGCCCTGTTATATTGGTGGCCGGTGGAAGAAGAGACTCCTTAGATTGGTAGTCATTGTAGAAGCCTCCTTACATTGGTGGTCAGTGTAGGAGGGCTTCCTTACAAAGGGCTGTGGAGAAGCGACCTCTCATATGGTTGTCAGTGGAGTAGCCTCCTTACATTGGTGGTCAGTGGAGGAGGGCCTCCTTACACTGATCTGTGGGGAGGGGACCTCTCACATTAATTGTCGATAGAGGAGGGCCTCCTTACAATGGTCTGTGGAGAGGGGGGACCTCTCACATTGGTTGTCAGTGGAGTAGCCTTCTTACATTGGGCTTCCTTACATTGGTGGTCAGTGGAGGAGGGCCTCCTTACAGTGATCTGTGGGGAGGGGACCTCTCACATTGATTGTCAGTGGAGGAGGGCCTCCTTACAATGGTCTGTGGAGAAGGGACCTCTCACATTGGCAGTCAGTAGAGAAGGATTTCCCTTCATTGGTGGTCAGCAAAGGAGGGCCTCCTTACATTTGACTGTGGTGAAGGGCAAGTGGGTGGTAAGTGGAGAAGATCTCTGATATTGGTGGTCAATAGAGAAGGATTTTCTTACAATGGTGGTCAGTGGAGAAAGGTCACCTTACATTGGGGGTTAGTGAGATTGCAACTGCAAGAAATGGGGTCAGTTGCTATAGGCTACTGCACTGTGCATCACTTTTTATGATGGCAGCTACTGTCATAGACCTCGGGTTTTGAAGGCTGTCATTGGCTAACTCCCAGAAGTGGCACAAGTATGAGATCAGCACGTCCCTAAGGTGCTCTATGCCCTGGAACTACGACTACTTCCAAAATTCAGGGTGTGCTACATTCAATGGTGGGAGGGCTGTGCCAGATATAAGCTGTCCTGTCAGTTTTCCCTTAAAAGTTTCCTGTCAAATTTCAAAACACCTGCGTGAGAAGGCCGTGTCGGAAGCAGCCTTTGAGGCTGCATACCAGTTCCAAAGCAGCAATGCTGAACCTATAAACTGAAGTCACGTCCTTAGATCTATGATGTAGCCTTCTCACACACAGGTTTTGCTTAGGGTTGCACCAATTGCCACCGAGTACCAATACTTTAACTTGGGTAGTTACCGATACCTATTTTTGGTCATGTGACCATTTTTTTAAAAAAGGGAATGAAGATTTACTTTTCGCTATGAAATGAAGAGTTGGAACTCCAAAAGACACATGAACCAAATAAAATGCTTTTATTTGCTTGTCAAAAAGTTCTGAAAGCTCAAATTGTGCAGGTATAGGAGACCCTCAGAGACTGCAGGCTTGGTACAGGAGACCATCGGAAACTACAGGCCTGGTACAGGAGACCATCGGAAACTGCAGGCCTGGCACAGGAGACCATCCGAGACTGCAGGCCTGGTACAGGAGACTGCAGGCCTGGTACAGGAGACCATCGGAAACTGCAGGCCTGGTACAGGAGACCGTCCGAGACTGCAGGCCTGGTACAGGAGACCATCGGAAACTGCAGGCCTGGTACAGGAGACCGCCAGAGACTGCAGACCTGGTACAGGAGACCGTCCGAGACTGCAGGCCTGGTACAGGAGACCGTCCGAGACTGCAGACCTGGTACAGGAGACCGTCCGAGACTGCAGGCCTGGTACAGGAGACCGTCCGAGACTGCAGGCCTGGTACAGGAGACAGCCAGAGACTGCAGGCTTGGTACAGGAAACCGTCAGGGACTGCAGACCTGGTACAGGAGACCGTCCGAGACTGCAGGCCTGGTACAGGAGACAGCCAGAGACTGCAGGCCTGGTACAAAGACCCTCCGAGACTGCCGGCCTGGTACAGGAGACCGTCCGAGACTGCCGGCCTGGTACAGGAGACCGTCCGAGACTGCCGGCCTGGTACAGGAGACCGTCCGAGACTGCCGGCCTGGTACAGGAGACTGTCTGAGACTGCCGGCCTGGTACAGGAGACTGTCTGAGACTGCAGGCCTGGTACAGGAGACCATCTGAAACTGCAGGTCTGGTACGGGAGACAGCCAGAGACTGTAGACTTGGTACAGGAGACTGTCAGAGACTGCAGGCCTGGTACAGGAGACAGCCAGAGACTACCTGGTACATTAGACATTCAGAGACTGCATGGTGCAGGAGACAGCTAGAGACTGCATAGTACATTAGACAGCCATGGGCTACATGCTATGGTACATTGGACAGCCAGGGACTACAGGAGACAGCTAGAGACTGCATGGTACAGGAGACAAATTGTTTCACTTGCATGGACAGCTCCTTTGAATGCATGATGTAGGTTCACAGCAAGAGATTCCAAATGCAAATACCACACCTAGAATCAACTCCAGACCTTTCACCTGATTAATTGATGAAGAAATAATGAAGAAGTAGCCCACACCGGGACAACTTTTGATGCAATTGTCCAATTACTTTCGGTCCCTTGAAAAATGGGGGGGTTGTCTATTCCTAAAAGCTATATATCCTAAACCCTTCTTCTGATTTGGATGTACATACCCTCAAATGAAACCTCAGACTGTGCAATTTCAGCCCATATCCATTATATAATTATAGCTTGAATATGTTTTGGTAAATACCTGAAAAAAAAACAATACAATTGTGCCTGTGTCCAAATATATATATGGACCTAACTGTATTTTCTTGGCACACTTTGGGCCCCTTAGTACCAACTGAGCATGGCTTAAACACCACGGCCTACCTGAGTATTGTTGCCATCCCTTTATGACTGCAGTGTCCCCATCTTCTGATGGCTCCTTCCAGCAGGATAATGCACCATGTCACAGAGCTCCAATCATCTCACCACTGGACAATGAGGTCACTGTACTCCAATGGCCTCCACACTCACCAGATCTCCAATGGCCTCCACACTCACCAGATCCCCAATGGCCTCCACACTCACCAGATCTCCAATGGCTTCCACACTCACCAGATCTCCAATGGCCTCCACACTCACCAGATCTCCAATGGCTTCCACACTCACCAGATCTCCAATGGCTTCCACACTCACCAGATCTCCAATGGCCTCCACACTCACCAGATCTCCAATGGCCTCCACACTCACCAGATCCCCAATGGCCTCCACACTCACCACATCTCCAATGGCCTCCACACTCACCAGATCCCCAATGGTCTCCACACTCACCAGATCTCCAATGGCCTCCACACTCACCAGATCTCATCCAATAGAGCAACTTTGGGATGTGGTAGATGGGTCACTATGGACCAAAATCTCTGAGGAACGTTTCCAACACCTTTATATCTATGCCACCAAGAATAAAGGCAAAAGGGGGTCCAACCCACTACTAGCAAGGTGGACCTAACAAAGTAGCCAGTGATTGTATAGAAATGCGCATTTGCTGATTCAGCCACGATCTCTGGTGGGGGATTTAGCGGATTTCGGTGGTGGTTTTGGCACTGAAGGTGGAGCGTGCGATTTGCTTTCTTTGGAGACGGCATTTCTTCTTGTTTGATGGCTTTGAATGTGGATTTTTGAAGATTTTTTATTTGCATGGGACTCTTTATCGGATCGAAAATATTATATGGATTGAATTTTTATTCCATGATATTTAAGAGACACTTCACTCTTTCAATATTTTATTTTTATGATATCTGAGTGCTTTCTCTGTGTGGGTTGTTGGTACTCTCGTATGATATGGCGATCTCGCGGTTTGCACGTATTTATTAGCCCTTGCGCCCAGACTCCAGACCGCGTCCTTTCCCGGAGCTCCGCCTCTGACTATTATTGGAAATGTTTTGTCGCATTTTTCATCAGCAAAAGAAACCGGCTCAACCGGTCCGATGTTCGTGTCATTTAGCCGAGTCACGCACCAAAATACCACCGACTGACTTCCTTCTGTTTAATGACAAATCTGTAATCAGGTCCCATCTTGGCGCACGGTGGAAGCTGAGAATTTAAGGAGCACCCCTGGATCTTCATCTTCAACCTACTTGGGGGAGGGGGGGAGATCTCTAGATCAGTGGTCTCCAAACTGTGGCCCTTTGCTTGCTTTTATCTGGCCCTTGGAGAACTATTTCATACACTGACACCAATGATGGGGCACTATTCCTCCCACTGACACCAATGATGGGGCACTATTCCTCCCACTGACACCAATGATGGGGCACTATTCCTCCCACTGATACCAATGATGGGGCACTATTCCTCCCACTGACACCAATGATGGGGCACTATTCCTCCCACTGACACCAATGATGGGGCACTTATCCCCCCACTGACACCATTGATGGGGCGCTATTCCTCCCACTGCCAACAATGATGGGGCACTATTCTTCCCACTGACACCAATGATGGGGCACTATTCCTCCCACTAATACCAATGATGGGGCACTATTACTCCCACTGACACCAATGATGGGGCACTATTCCTCCCACTGATACCAATGATGGGGCACTATTCTTCCCACTGACACCAATGATGGGGCACTATTCTTCCCACTGACACCAATGATGGGGCACTATTCCTCCCACTGCCACCAATGATGGGGCACTATTCCTCCCACTGATACCAATGATGGGGCACTATTCCTCCCCCTCGATACCAATGATGGGGCACTATTCCTCCCACTGATACCAATGATGGGGCACTATTCCTCCCACTGACACCAATGATGGGACACTATTCCCTCCACTGACAGTGATGTTGGGGAATTTTCTGCTCCCTATGGCCACAGTAAAGTTAGAAGGACAGTAAATTGGCCCTTTGTTTGGAGAGTTTGGGGACTTCTTCTCTAGATGCAAAATTTGGTTGGAATTTTGCCATCTACCTGCCCCCTGGAAGTAATGTAAGGGGTCTAAATTTCCAACCTGTATTTCGTGCCCCCCTTTAACTAGAGGAACGCCAACGCTTTGGCCTCTACGTCCTCCATTGGCAGTGTGGTGAGCCGGGCAAAGACTCCTCACCGATTTAGGAAGTTCCCTGATGCGGCTCAAAGTTTCTCACCTGGTCAGGTTGGACCCTTTATACCGTAGGGCAGGTGAGGAACGTTGGTTAGAGTCCTCCTCATCCATTCCTTCATGGAAGGACCCTGGGAACCTAGGGCAGAAATCTGCACCACGCCCATTCCTTACTTGGTTTTCAAGGTGCAACTTCCTCAGCTATCATCTTTATCCTTGGAAGCTTTGAAGTCAATGAGGACCTGGAATGAGCAGGCATCTGGTGAAGAGCTGAAGCCCCGCTATGGACATCCTGGTTTCCGGTGAGTTCCTCGCTAAGTCAGGATTCCCTTCCATGCTTAGTGGATGAGGACCTGGAATGAGTAGTCATCCAGTAGTTGGAGTCAGTGGGAGATATTCTGCCCTATTGTTGGTGTCAATGGAAGGAATTGTGCCCCATCGTTGGTGTCAATGGAAGGAATTATGCCTCCTTGTTGGTGTCAATGGAAGGAATTGTGCCCCATCGTTGGTGTCAATGGAAGGAATTGTGCCCCATCGTTGGTGTCAATGGAAGGAATTGTGCCCCATTGTTGGTGTCAATGGAAGGAATTGTGCCTCCTTGTTGGTGTCAATGGAAGGAATTGTGCCCCATCGTTGGTGTCAGTCAGAGCGCTTTTGATGGGGTCATTGGGAGGAATAATGCCCCATCAGTGTCAGAGTAGTGTCCCATCACTGGTCTCAGAGAATAAGTATCAATGGAAGGAATTGTGCCCCATTGTTTGGGTCAATGGCAGAAATTGTGCCCCAAATTTGGTGTCAAAGTAAGAAATAGTGCCCCATAGTTGGTGTCAGTGGGAGGAATAGTGCCCCATCATTGGTATCAGTGGATGGAATAGTGCCCCATCATTGGTATCAGTGGGAGGAATAGTGTCCCATCATTGGTGTCAGTGGAAGGAATAGTGCCCCATCATTGGTATCAGTGGGAGGAATAGTGCCCCATCATTGGTGTCAGTGGGAGGAATAGTGCCCCATCATTGGTGTCAGTGGGATGAATAGTGCCCCATCATTGGTGTCAGTGGGATGAATAGTGCCCCATCATTGGTGTCAGTGGGATGAATAGTACCCCATCATTGTAGTGGGTGGCATCCTGTAAGGTCGGTCGGTCTTCCCGTGGCCTCCTGATTGCTGACACACGAGAGAAATATACAGAATGGGCTGCCAAGCATGAATGGAAAGTGGTACTCATCATGAGTGCCATCTCACAGGACATTTGGACCAATGTGCTTGCATGCCTGAGACCCATGAGAGCTGAGGTGATCGAGTCACCAGAAGATCAGGGATTTGGCCAGAGGACTTACCTCACAGCCACCCACCTCTCGCACATGGACAGATGTGTCCTACTTCACAACAAGTAGATTGATCCACGCCATGACCCCGCTGAGCCATGCCATGACCCGAATGAGCCATGCTATGACCCCACTGAGCCATGCCATGACCCGAATGAGCCATGCTATGACCTCACTGAGCCATGCTATGACCCGAATGAGCCATGCCATAACCCCACTGAGCCATGCTATGACCTGAATGAGCCATGCCATGACCCCACTGAGCCATGCCATGACCTCACTGAGCCATGCTATGACCCGAATGAGCCATGCTATGACCCGAATGAGCCATGCCATGACCCCACTGAGCCATGCCATGACCTCACTGAGCCATGCTATGACCCGAATGAGCCATGCTATGACCCCACTGAGCCATGCTATGACCCGAATGAGCCATGCTATGACCCGAATGAGCCATGCCATGACCTCACTGAGCCATGCCATGACCCGAATGAGCCATGCCATGACCTCACTGAGCCATGCTATGACCCGAATGAGCCATGCCATGACCAATGTATTTTAAAAGTAAAATTGGTTAATTGCACGGATATTTAAAAAAATTTATTGGTTAATTGCAATTTGCTTTAATTAAACAAATTGATTTTTTATTTCAAATTGGTTGATGTCAATGATATTAATAAAAGTACAAGTTCAAAAATGTAAAAGAAAAATTGAGTTAATTAATTGCAAGGTATTAAAAATACATTTTGAATTGCACTAATATTAACAGAAGTACAAAGAAACCAAAAACTTTACAAAAAAAATGACTTGGTTATAAAAAAAATTGGTCGATTTCAATATTATTAATAGAAGTGAAGCAAAAGAAAGTAAAAAAAATTGGTTGGTTGATCGCAATGTGTTTAAAAAACAAAATTAAATAATTGCACTGATATTAAAAGCAGTACAACCCCCCCCCCCCCCCCAAAAAAATAATAATAATAATAGTAATAATTCGTTTCAATAGGTTTTAAAATGAAAATTGGTTAATTGAAATTATATTAATAAAAATTCAAGTCCAAAAATTAAAAAGAGAACTGGAGTTGGTAATTGCAAGATATTAAAAACAAAGATGGTTAATTGCACTGATATTAACAGAAGTACAAAGAATCCAAACACTTTGAAAAAAAATGAATTGGTTAATTTCAATTTGCAAATTGGTTGATCTCAATGATATTAATAGAAGTTCAAGTCCAAAAAATGTAAAAGTATTTTTTAAAAAAATTGGGTGTAGGTTTATTGCAATGTAGTTTAGAAAAAAATGGTTAATTGCACTGATATTAACAGAAGTAAAAAAAAGAAAAAAAATACAAAAATTAAGTTTGTTGATTGCAATGTGTTTTAGAGAAAAATTGGTTAATTTCACTGATATTAACAGAAGTGTAAATAACCCAAAAATTAAAAAAAATTGGTTTAAATGGATTTTAAAAGTTAAATTGGTCAATTTCACTGATATTACCAGAAATACAACTAATCCAAAAATTCAAAGTATATAAAAATTGATGTAAATGTATTTTTAAAATAAAATTGGTCAATTGCACTGAAATACAACTAATCCAAAAATTAAAAAATATATATATAAAACTTGGTGTAAATGTATTTTTAAAATACAATTGGTCAATTTCATTGATATTACCAGAAATACAACTAATCCAAAAATTAAAAAAATATATATATAAAAATTGGTGTAAATGTATTTTTAAAAGTAAAATTGGTCAATTTCACTGATATTACCAGAAATACAACTAATCCAAAAATTAAAAATATATATATAACAATTGGTGTAAATGTATTTTTAAAATAAAATCGGTCAGTTGCACTGATATTACCAGAAACGCAACTAATCCAAAATTTAAAAATATATATATATATATAAATTGGTGTAAATGTATTTTTAAAAGTAAAATTGGTCAATTTCACTGATATTACCAGAAATACAACGAATCCAAAAATTAAAAATATATATAACAATTGGTTTAAATGTATTTTTAAAATAAAATCAGTCAATTGCACTGATATTACCAGAAATACAACGAATCCAAAAATTAAAAGATACACAGTACAGACCAAAAGTTTGGACACCCCTTCTCATTCAAAGAGTTTTCTTTATTTTCATGACTATGAAAATTGTAGATTCACACTGAAGGCATGAAAACTATGAATGAACACATGTGGAATTATCTACATAAATACTGAAAATACTGTATGTCATATTCTAGGTTCTTCAAAGTAGCCACCTTTTGCTTTGATTACTGCTTTGCACACTCTTGGCATTCTCTTGGCATTCTCTTGATGAGCTTCAAGAGGGAGTCACCTGAAATGGTTGTCACTTCACAAGCGTGCCCTGTCAGGTTTAATAAGTGTGATTTCTTGCCTTATAAATGGGGTTGGGACCATCAGTTGTGTTGTGCAGGAGTCAGGTGGATACACAGCTGATAGTCCTACTGAATAGACTGTTAGAATTTGTATTACGGCAAGAAAAAAGCAGCTAAGTACAGAAAAACGAGTGGCCATCATTACTTTAAGAAATGAAGGTCAGTCAGTCCGAAAAATTGGGAAAACTTTGAAAGTGTCCCCAAGTGCAGTCACAAAAACCATCAAGCGCTACAAAGAAACTGGCTGACATGCGGACCGCCCCAGGAAAGGAAGACCAAGAGTCACCTCTGCTGCGGAGGATACGTTCATCCGAGTCATCAGCTTCAGAAATCGCAGGTTAACAGCAGCTCAGATTAGAGAGCAGGTCAATGGCACACAGAGTTCTAGCAGCAGACACATCTCTACAACAACTGTTAAGGGGCCTTCATGGTAGGATATCTGCTAGGAAACCACTGCTAAAGAAAGGCAACAAGCAGAAGAGACTTGTTTGGGTTCTACGACACCATCGGTACGACCAAGTCGTACGGAAGTTAAAACTTATTTAGGGGTTGTCACAGTGGTCGTTTCGTGGGGGTGTGGTAGTGTGGATGAGGTTGTACGAAGTGCCACCCTTGGTCCGTACATCTCAGGTAGGTGGGCAAGTGGAAAAGACGCAGCGTGTTTCTGTGCCACCAACCTTGGTTTCTAGAGTTTAAACCTGAGTAGTCTGGTTTCGTGTCTAAAGGTGACCAGATTACAGGTAAGGAACACAAGAAGTCGGGTTTGTTCAGAGAAGACGAACAACGGAAAGAAATCGTCACCAAAGGATCGTCTATAGGATGGTACTTCCGGGGAATTGTCAACAACATCTCTACACAGACGACGATCTTGAGACACACGGTAACTGGACGAGAGATTAGACTCGACGACAATTGGACGCTAAAGACTTCGACTACTGA
>BLSH010552956.1:88614-102288 GCA_018402905.1 Glandirana rugosa | reverse complement strand
CTACCTATGGAAATCCCACCATTGTGGGAGGGGCAGAGATTCAAATTATTGGGGAGGGGGGGATCTTACCAATGGAGCCTCCCGAGAGATATAAGGAACCAGTAAGCAATTCATGCCACCGTTGTCCAAGTGAGTAGACCTTTAAAACGAAGTTGGGGTTATGCTTCAATTTGCCCCACCCACCAAGCCAAAATTTCCGCTGTTGGTTGCTGGTGATGTTCTTCACGCAAGGGGTGGAAAAAAAAAATCGGTATCCAGGAGGTGGGGCGATAAAAACGACACACCAGCCAGAACGTGAGATGTGAAGGATAAGGAGATATTGCACTGAATCCCGCAACCTCCGTCCAATTACTATTTACACAGCAGCCCCGACGTACGAGATGGGCGAAGAAAGGGGCCTCCGCGCTCTCCTTGACAACCAGTTTATCAGAGCCATTTTTTCCCCCCCCCTCTTCTCGTAAAATAAATCGCTCTACCTGCATAAACGCGTTCTTAGAAACCTGCGGGTGCCCGTGAAGTTTGGGAGTTTAATTTTTTCTCTTTTTTATTTTTTTTTTTTTTACAAGAATCGCTGAGGAAAAAAAATATATAAATAAAAAAAAAAAAAAAAGGAACCTTACTCCTAAAAATGGATCCTGTGCCGTTCAACTACTCATATTTATCAGTCCACAGCAGAGACTCCCGCTGCTGATTTTTTTTTTTTTTCCTTTAATTCGGTAATTTTTTTCAGTTTTTTTTTTTTCCGTTTTTTTCTTCCAGTTGTTGCTCGACGTTTAAAAAATAAATCCAGCGCCCAGCTTGCGAAGCTTGGAAGCGGAAACGTACCCTGCCCGCTTCGGTAACGCGCGCGCGTGTGTGCAGATCCAGGAATGTTCCATGTTGCCGCCTCTCCGAGGGGGGGGGGAGTGGGGGGAGGGGGAGAGAACGGTGGGTTTGAGTTCAGGAGGTCCTCGCCGGTTAAAGCTTGGGCGATCTGACTGGATTTAACAGTTTTAAGATTCGTATATTTTTATTTTTTTTGTTAAATTCCCCTGAAAAATGTCTGTCTTGGTCCAGCAGCAGTAAAAGGAATTTTTTTTTTATTTGGAGACCTTTGCGAGGTGTGGAAAGAAAAAGGGAGGGGGGGAAGGGCAGGACCCCCAGATCAGGTACACCTGCTGAAAGAAGAAAAGAAAAAAATAAATAAAATTATTATGGGGAAATAATTAAACGTTCACAGCATAAATCACCATTTGGACATGCCTTCTACCATCTCCTCTTTCTGGGTTTGAATCCTGTGGAGATTCTGGCTTAATTTGAGCTCTCCACCAAAAAAAAAAAAAATTTTAAAAATAATAATAATTTAATTAAATGATCAAATTTATTGGTTCAGGTGCACCTCCGCTAAGATCTAACGGTCTAAGACTTTTGTAGAACGAAACTATCGAAAAGTTGAGCGTTAGCATTGATATTCGCCAAAGCATTTTTGGACCCTTCAGAAATAGTTTGGAAGGAAAATCATTCCAGTGATGCGTAGAAACTCCTTAGAGTAGAGGAATTCCTCAAAAATTGTCAGTCCCCTAAAAATTTGGCGATTGACAATAGACCCCAAAGCAAACCAAAAAGTTGAGTACTGTATTCGCCAGTGAAACATAAAGGTCTTGCCTTCATCTTCAAGAAAAGTTTCTCTCGAAAATTGTACTCAGTTTTCTGCTTTCGCTTGGCGTCCATTTATGGTCAACCTTGGCTGATATCTGAAGAAACCATGAATTCTCCAAACCATTCCGTGTTACTACTTCAGAAATACAGTTTGGAAGGAAAATCATTCCAGTGATACGTAGAAACTCCTTAACAGAGTAGAGGAATTCCTCAAAAATTGTCAGTCCCCTAAAAATTTGGCAAACAATGGACAATAGGCTCCAAAGCAAACCAAAAAGTTGAGTACTGTAATCGCCAGTGGAATGTAAAGGTCTTGCCTTCATCTTGAGGACAAGAGTTTCTCTCGAAAATTGTACTCAATTTTCTGCTTTCGCTTGGCGTCCAGTTATGGTCATCCTTGGCTGATATCAGAAGAAACCATGAGATCTCCAAACCATACCGTGCTGCAGTAGTAGAAATACAGTTTGGAAAATTGTCCAAACTGAAATTGTCCAGTTTGAAAAATTGTCAGTTCTCTAAAAATTTGGCAAACAATGGTCAATAGGCTCCAAAGCAAACCAAAAAGTTGAGTACTGTAATCGCCAGTGGAATGTAAAGGTCTTGCCTTCATCTTCAGGACAAGAGTTTCTCTCGAAAATTGTACTCAATTTTCTGCTTTCGCTTGGCGTTCAGTTATGGTCATCCTTGGCTGATATCTGAAGAAACCATGATATCTCCAAACCATACCGTGCTACAGTAGTAGAAATACAGTTTGGAAAATTGTCAGTTCTCTAAAAATTTGGCAAACAATGGTCAATAGGCTCCAAAGCAAACCAAAAAGTTGAGTACTGTAATCGCCAGTGAAACATAAAGGTCTTGCCTTCATCTTCAAGAAAAGTTTCTCTCGAAAATTGTACTCAATTTTCTGCTTTCGCTTGGCGTCCAGTTATGGTCATCCTTGGCTGATATCAGAAGAAACCATGATATCTCCAAACCATACCATGCTACTACTTCAGAAATACAGTTTGGAAGGAAAATCATTCCAGTGATATGTAGAAACTCTTTAACAGAGTAGAGGAATTCCTAAAAAAATTGTCAGTTCTCTAAAAATTTGGCCAACAATGGACAATAGGCTCCAAAGCAAACCAAAAAGTTGAGTACTGTAATCGCCAGTGAAACAGAAAGGTCTTGCCTTCATCTGCAGAACAAGAGTTTCTCTCGAAAATTGTACTCAATTTTCTGCTTTCGCTTGGCATCCAGTTATGGTCATCCTTGGCTGATTTCAGAAGAAACCATGATATCTCCAAACCATACCGTGCTACAGTAGCAGAAATACAGTTTGGAAAATTTTCCAAACTCAAATTGTCCAGTTTGAAAAATTGTCAGTTCTCTAAAAATTTGGCAAACAATGGTCAATAGGCTCCAAAGCAAACCAAAAAGTTGAGTACTGTAATCGCCAGTGAAACGTAAAGGTCTTGCCTTCATCTTCAGGACAAGAGTTTCTCTCGAAAATTGTACTCAATTTTCTGCTTTCGCTTGGCATCCAGTTATGGTCATCCTTGGCTGATATCAGAAGAAACCATGAGATCTCCAAACCATACCGTGCTGCAGTAGCAGAAATACAGTTTGGAAAATTTTCCAAACTCAAATTGTCCAGTTTGAAAAATTGTCAGTTCTCTAAAAATTTGGCAAACAATGGTCAATAGGCTCCAAAGCAAACCAAAAAGTTGAGTACTGTAATCGCCAGTGAAACGTAAAGGTCTTGCCTTCATCTTCAGGACAAGAGTTTCTCTCGAAAATTGTACTCAATTTTCTGCTTTCGCTTGGCGTCCAGTTATGGTCATCCTTGGCTGATATCAGAAGAAACCATGATATCTCCATGTTTTCCAGTGAAAACAAACCATGATATCTCCAAACCATTCCGTGCTACTACTTCAGAAATACAGTTTGGAAGGAAAATCATTCCAGTGATACGTAGGAACTCCTTAACAGAGTAGAGGAATTCCTCAAAAATTGTCAGTCCCCTAAAAATTTGGCAAACAATGGTCAATAGGCTCCAAAGCAAACCAAAAAGTTGAGTACTGTAATCGCCAGTGAAACGTAAAGGTCTTGCCTTCATCTTCAGGACAAGAGTTTCTCTCGAAAATTGTACTAAATTTTCTGCTTTCGCTTGGCGTCCAGTTATGGTCATCCTTGGCTGATATCAGAAGAAACCATGATATCTCCAAACCATACCGTGCTACAGTAGTAGAAATACAGTTTGGAAAATTGTCCAAACTGAAATTGTCCAGTTTGAAAAATTGTCAGTTCTCTAAAAATTTGGCAAACAATGGACAATAGGCTCCAAAGCAAACCAAAAAGTTGAGTACTGTAATCACCAGTGGAACGTAAAGGTCTTGCCTTCATCTTCAGGACAAGAGTTTCTCTCGAAAATTGTACTCAATTTTCTGCTTTCGCTTGGCGTCCAGTTATGGTCATCCTTGGCTGATATCAGAAGAAACCATGATATCTCCATGTTTTCCAGTGAAAACAAACCATGATATCTCCAAACCATTCCGTGCTACTACTTCAGAAATACAGTTTGGAAGGAAAATCATTCCAGTGATACGTAGGAACTCCTTAACAGAGTAGAGGAATTCCTCAAAAATTGTCACTTCTCTAAAAATTTGGCCAACAATGGACAATAGGCTCCAAAGCAAACCAAAAAGTTGAGTACTGTAATCGCCAGTGAAACGTGAAGGTCTTGCCTTCATCTTCAGGACAAGAGTTTCTCTCGAAAATTGTACTCAATTTTCTGCTTTCACTTGGCATCCAGTTATGACCATCCTTGGCTGATATCAGAAGAAACCATGATGTCTCCAAACCATTCCATGCTACTACTTCAGAAATACAGTTTGGAAGGAAAATAATTCCAGTGATATGTAGAAACTCCTTAACAGAGTAGAGGAATTCCTCAAAAATTGTCAGTCCCCTAAAAATTTGGCAAACAATGAACAAAGCAAACCAAAAATTTGAGTACTGTAGTACTGTATTTGAGTACTGTAGTTGCCAGTGATATATTACAAAGGACTTGCCCTCCTCTTCAAGGACAAGAGGGTCTCTTGAAAATTTTCAGACAGATGTACTCAATTTTCTGCTTTCGCTTGGAGTCTAATTGTGGTCATCCTTGGTTGATGTCAGAAGAAACCATGATATCTCCAAACCATACTATGACATCAACATGGATGGTCTTGAATGGTGCTGTTCCTGGGCTCTGTTCTTGGGCGATATGGACTATCATGACTGCAATATCCTGCTCTATCAATGTTTTCGGTGCACCATTCTATATTTATGCAGACCAAATTTGGTAAGAGATGTTCATCAGACTTGAGCACTTAGATGGGTGTCCATGATTTGTATGGTCATCTCACCCAGGATTCAAAAAAGACCAGATGGACGAGGAGATATAAGTCACAGAACAGACACACATCCATTCACAGAAGATACTCCTGGAGCGGCCACACTGGACAGAAGGGGCGTGACTGCCATTCCTCATGTCTAGAAGTGGCATCCTGGTGGTTCAAAAGGCTTAACATATTCCTCTAATAACCTCCATCCAAAGCAAAACTTCTCATAGGACTCCCCCCACCCCCCTCAGCTCTCAGACCTAATCCCTGGGATTCAATAAAATTTCAGAACTTTTAGATGAAACATGAGAAATTTGTACCCAACTGCTTATAGAATCATTCAATTTTGGCTGTACAAAATTGACATCGCTAAGGGCGAGCCGCCATCTTGGATGGACGTCAACACACTTGAAGACACTTGTTGGCCTGGCACGAAATTTATCAAGGTTCACAAAGACCTTGTTAAATTTGGAAACCACAGTAGGTTAGGACAAAGCGACTAACCATCTCATGCTGTATTGCCGATGTTCTCAAGGTGTTCTGGCAAGTCTAGACTATAAAGATATTCTAGGAGGGTCTTTTTTTATTGAATCCAAGGGTTTCAACACATTTCTTAAATTCAATACTTCACAAACCATCCCAAATTCCCATATCACCCCACGAAAGACACAGAACAGCAAATATACGAACAAGGCCACAAATGGGGCCAAGCCAATCACCAAGACAGACTTTTGGTTGCATCCAAATCCCAGACCACAGCCAAGAGTTCAGGCACTCTAGTAGGGGAGCAGAAAAGCCCGAGAGGGGGAGCAGAAGGAGCAATAGCGAATCAAGGGGTGGAAAGGACAACATAAATAGACTTCTCAATGGCACATGCAAAGGAATACCGGATGGGGACGGAGAACTAGACACAAAAATGGAGACTAAACATAGACAGAAGGTAATGATGGAACCATATCAAGGCTCTTTAATCTAAATTTCCAAATCCCATTGTATATTTTATGTAATTATTATGGTCAACTGTGTGTATTCACCACTTGTTTATTGGCTAACTCTACCACCAAATTTTCTAATGAATATTTTTTTTTTCAGTTCTTTTACATAAAAGAGCTAGTAAATCTACAACACATGCTCCCTTCTAAGCCCAATGGCCATTATCCCAAAACAACGTCATAACTTTCATCGTCCACCCCTTTAAATATCATTCTGAACTAATTAATCCAAACTGACCTATTGATAAAACGAGAAGGTAGGCCCCAAAATGTTCTGCTGGGAAAGAAGTAGATTATAGACCAGGACAAGACATAAAATTAAGGCACATGCAAAAAAAAAAAGAAAAAAAAAGAAGAGAGTATAACACTCTACAAGAATTGCGCCCTCTACTGTAAGGGTGAGAAAAGGCAGAGACAAAATAGAGAATTCCCGGAAACAGCAAAAAGCACAGTCCACAGCTAGCATTGCCAGTTGCATCAGCACAGCGAGGGGTCCAAACAGTTACAGATCATGAGGAAAGGGGGTGGGGAGGGGGGGGGAGGGGTCAGTAGGCTGATTTTTATGAGACAAGTTCCAACAATTTTTGAAAAGATTCATCAAAAGTTTAGGTGCCTCTTTTTAGCAAATGCATCCACAGAAAATGGCTAAGACAACAGATTTTGGTTGACATCAGAAGGTCTTTGGTTCCCCAAGCTTTCGTCCTAAGGAACGCCTTTGACGAAGACGTAGGACAATCTATAGCTCACCTTGTGAAATTGATAGTCCAAAGGATGGTCCCACAGAATTGTGCGATTTTTTTTTTTTTACTACTTTGCCATTCGCCCTAAATTTTGGTTAGGCACTTTGACCGCTATAGGTGGAATATTGGCCGACCCCCATCTCAAGGTTTAATCTCAAAAATTAGAGTTTTTTTTTTAAAAGGAAAAGTTTTGAACAATTGTTGGATCCATAATACTTAATTTTTTACAAGTTCCCTACCATGGGGTTTTTAGATTTTTAAATAGCGAATGGAAGCGTTCACTAGAAAAAAATAAAAGCGTCTTGGAAACATACTGAGGATGCATTTTTAAAAGGAAGTCACCCGTTGGGTCTTACGATGCCCTGTACAGCCTAGTAAAACAAGTCAGTATTGCACGGCACATAAACTCCAAAAACTTCACAGCACTCCATGCATCCTAAACACCACCAAGACCTCCCTTGGAGCCACTCCTCAGGGGCGGGGCTTTTGGAGGAGGAAGAGTAGGGAGGAGGGTGAGGTAGTTAGGGTCTTAAAATACAACACGGTCATTCCAGTGGATGCAACTTACAAGGGGGGCGCTGCTACGAGTCCCAGGGCAGCCAATGGACGCTAGGTATACGTCAGAGCGACAGAGTCATCTCATGATTTGATTGGACCCTGGCACAAAGGTGGGCGGGTTTCAAGCGGCAGAAAAAGAGAAGCTGTTTTGTTTTGGTCATGTGGTTAATATAAATATAATTTTCTTTTCTTTTTTTTTATTTCCTTCTGTAATTTTTTTTTTTTTTAGCTAAGCAGTTTATTTTCATTTTTTTTTTAAATAAACCTATTAATGATTATCTGGACACACAAAAATTAACTAATGAAAATTCTCCTGTAGTAAAAAAAAAAAAAAAATTCTATCTGGACCTTAAGTTTAAAATGAAAAATTTTAAACATATTACATTATTTTTATTTTGGTAGATTTGTAATATAATAAATTAAAAACATGGTTACCAGGACCAAGGGAGAAAAATTTCAATTGACGGCAGCACCCCAAAAAATTGGTGGGTGTTTTGATCTTGGGGTCAGAGTAGCTCGTAGTTTCGGGGGAAAAAAAATTTGAATTCTCTTTTCTTTAAAATAAAGTTCCCGAAGACCTCAAACCCCAAACTTTTGCATTTCTAGCCAAAAATGAGATGCCGCTCAAACCGACTCGATGTTCTCATGGTGTAGGGCCTCAGCCAGCGCTGCTCCGGCCAAGCCCCCTTGATGCGTTTCACCCCACCCACTGGGGCTTGGTCACAGAGGACCTCTGTGACCAAGCCCCGATGGTTGTGGCAAAACACATCAAGGTGGCATGGCCGGAGCAGCATGTTCTAGGATCCCATATCACATTTTCTAGGTCTACCATTCTTTAATGTGGTACTAAAGGGATCATTAGATCCCACTGAGATTCTGGAACCATGTTCCTCGGGGACCCCCCCTTATTTCCTGAGCTTTAGGAAGTACACTATTAATGTCATTGGCTTATGAACCTTGTTGTGATCAGCACATTATATGTGGAAGGTTCCTCGCCCAGTGATGACCTCATTCGATCACCATGTTAAAGGTCCACTGGGATTTTCTAGGTCTACCATTTTCTAGGTCTACCATTCTTTAATGTGGTACTAAAGAGATCATTAGATCCCACTGAGATTCTAGAACCATGTTCCTCGGGGACCCCCCTTATTTCCTGAGCTTTAGGAAGTTCACTATTAATGTCATTGGTTTATGAACCTTGTTGTGATCAGCACATTATATATGGAAGGTTCCTCGCCCAGTGATGACCTCATTCGATCACCATGTTAAAGGTCCACTGGGATCAGATCTTCCTTTTTTTTTGCTCTCTGGGCTGCGTATAACGTGGAAACAGCAATTAAAAACGATAATGAACGGAAAATCAAACCATGGAAAGACAAACTATTCCAAACAGGAAAGGAGACAGAAGTAGGCACGAGGACCAGACTCACGATACGGCACCAGATAACACTCAACAGGCCCTTACCACAAACCTACGACCGGCCGCTTTATGGTGGAGCTACGTACAAGGCCCAAAAGTTACTTCTCAATTTCTTTCTCCTCCTAGTTTTCCCCTGATCAGCGGTAAATGTTGACCCTGGACAAACTGGCCTTTGAGTTTCTTAAAGTTTAACAGTTCCACACGTTAATATTAACCTAGAGCTCCTTCTGGGTTTGACCTACAGTCTTTGGGGAGGTTCTCAAGAGCTTTTGTTGGCTCTCTCTTCTTACGGTACCCACCTGAACTCCTCAATATGGCCGGTTGGCATCTTTTGGTCTCTTTAGTTGTACTTTGAGTCTCTTCATGCCAATCTGGAAACCGTTCATGGCCTGAATGGCAGCTTGGGCACTGCCTGGATTGTCAAAACTTACAAAGCCTGTGGTGGGATGAAAGTGACAAAGAGAATAACATCAGAAGAGGTTCCCAACTGATCTGGCAACTAAGTTTCGATATTCGCCTCATAAGCGTTTCCCGACACGCGAAGTCGCACTCACCGAAGCACTTGCTCTGATTGGTGGCTCTGTCTACAAACACTTTGGCGGAGATGACGTTACCGAATGGGAGGAACATCTGAAGGATCTCCGAATCCGTGAACTCTTGGGGCAGGTGGTAGATAAAGATGTTGCAGCCCTCCGGACCTGAGGTAAAGAAAGGCAGCCGGGTATCAAAATTTGGGTCTATCATCATTAGATGTCCTGAAAAGGGTTTTGTCAGAAGGGAGATAGCATACTCACCCTCTCTTTGTTGCTGTTGCTGTGGGGGCTGCTGGGGTAATAATGGCGGAGGCTGCGTAAACGCTGGGCTCACCAGGCCATATGCTGCAGGATAGGCAGCTGCAAAATGAAGGCAAAAATGAGAGAATACTCCAAAATTTGCCCTGTTTTTTTGGTCATTTTTCTGCCTGATGAGTGCATGCTGGGATATTGCTATCACAGGACATGGTATAGTTAGGGCAGAAGATTAGGGTTAGGCTTGTGGTATTGGGCTAGGCATATATGGTTGGGTGCAGGGCTTTTTTTTATCTCAGAGGATAGGTGCAGGTAAACCCCCCTTTCAAGTGACCCCTTTGCTCAGACCCCTACCCACCTCAGAGCACCATAACTTGGTTCCACCACCTACCCACCTTTCAGTACTGCCCCTTTTAGAGAATACAGAACAAAGTATACATTTGTAGTGCTTTGTATAGAATGTGTTAATGAGAGCAACATTAGATCCACCCCAGCATCAATAGACCCCCCTCCCCCAAGAAACAAGGATATCCCTCAGCCAACATCAGTAGATCCCCCTTTTTCAAAAGTAGATCCCCCCTCAACAACTGACCCCCCAGCAACAACAGACCACCTAGAAACAGTAGATCTCCCCACGTTCCTGCTGAAAAAAAGCCCTGGTTAGGTGCATTCTCTCGACTTATTGGTTTCAACCCTATTTGCTGCCAACTAAAAATAAGCTCAGGCATCACAAGCAACCCCCCAAAGAAAGATGAAGTCCAGCTCCTGCAATATTCCCATTCACCCAACACCTGTTTACCTGTGTAGTGTTGCATGCCAGCGTAGGCTTGCTGTAGAGGGTCCAGTTGGGTCACCGGGCTCTGGGCTGCAGGAGTAAGACAACAGAGCGTCCCATGAAGACTTTTTGCCAAGGCGTAGCAGGTAGACTGACGATCGTGGAGAATATCATACATACCAGTATTACCTGGGTACGGGTGAAGGCCATTGGTGTAGATAGCCTCCGAGCTGGGCTGAACGCTGCTCTGTGTGGGCACTGCGCTATAGCCGTTAACTCCCAGTGTGGCAGGGATGGCTGATACTGGTGTGGCGGCAAGAGTAGGGGGTGTACTGGTACCTGCGCGGACAGAACGAAGACACGGTGAGCTGCCGTTACATCAGAAAGTGTCCATTTGTGCCTTTTGTGGTAGGACAGAATCCAGATCACAACCCATCCCAGAGATTGTCTATGACTTCCCGATTAGAGGAGTTAGTCACATATAATTGGATTTTTTCCCTCAATGTAAAAGATGGTTTGACGCTCATCTGCTAGGAGAAAATTTCAGATTTTTGGATCTCCTGAGTTGCCCACCCATTGGGAATTCTCGAAGACATCCCAGAATTTGGAACTCATCAGTAATTTTACGTGAATTTTGAGGCCAAGGCCAACCCTAACAAAAATTCCCAGCTGAGAAGGGTTTTTTTCATGTAAAGTCACTGCAAACTCTGGACAGGTGAGGTGTTTGTGGGCCTAAAGATGAGTTTTGCAAAGTTCAAATTTAGATAGTTTTCCTACTTTTTTAAAGAGTTCTTTAGAGAATTAATTTTATAGAATGTTCTACTCTCCTTACGTCCAAGATTTTCTTTCCCATGAGAAAAATTCCCACCCAATGAGAATTCTGGGAGACATCTCAGAATTTGGAACACACTTTTATATAGGTTTGAAACATTTGTGTTTCAGGAAAAGTCTAAATAGTTTTACGTGAAATTTTCTATGGCCTACCCTCACAAAATTCCCAACTGAGAAGGTTTTTTATAAATGTAAAGTCACTACAGACTCCGGACAGGTGAGGTGTTTGTAGGCCTAAAGTTGAGTTTGTGCAAAGTTCAAATTTAGATACAAGTTTTCCTACTTTTGTTTTTTAGAGAATTAAGCTCGGAGAACATTCTACTCCCTACATCCAAATTTTTCTTTCCCAGGAAAAACGTTCTGATTTCTGGATCTCCTGAATTGCCCAACTATTGGGAGTTCTCGAAGAAATCTCAAAATTTGGTACTCACCAGGAAAGAAGGTTTGAAATATTTGTATTTCAGAAAATGTCTACATTGTTTTAAGGTCACATGAATTTTAAAAATTTCCAAGGCCTACCTTAAAAAAATACGCAACTGTAAAGATTTTTCTAAAGTCATTGCACACATGAGTTATTTGCAGACCTAAAGTTGAGTTTGTGCAAAGTTCAAGTTTAGATATAGGTTTTCCTACTTTTTAAAAGGTTCTTAAGAGAATTACCCACAGAGAATGTTCTGCTCTCCTTACTCCAAAATTTTCTTTCCTAGGAGAAACTTTCTGATTTTCGGATCTCCCGAGTTACCCACCCAATGAGAATTCTGGGAGACATCTCAGAATTTGGGACACACTTTTATATAGGTTTGAAACATTTGTGTTTCAGGAAATGTCTAAATAGTTTAACGTGAAATTTTCTATGGCTTACCCTCACAAAATTCCCAACTGAGAAGGTTTTTTATAAATGTAAAGTCACTACAGACTCCGGACAGGTGAGGTGTTTGTAGGCCTAACGTTGGGTTTGTGCAAAGTTCAAATTTAGATACAAGTTTTCCTACTTTTGTTCTTTAGAGAATTAAGCTCGGAGAACATTCTACTCCCTACATCCAAATTTTTCTTTCCCAGGAAAAACGTTCTGATTTCTGGATCTCCTGAATTGCCCAACTATTGGGAGTTCTCGAAGAAATCTCAAAATTTGGTACTCACCAGGAAAGAAGGTTTGAAATATTTGTATTTCAGGAAATGTCTACATTGTTTTAAGGTCACATGAATTTTAAAAATTTCCAAGGCCTACCTTAAAAAAATACGCAACTGTAAAGATTTTTCTAAAGTCATTGCACACATGAGTTATTTGCAGGCCTAAAGTTGAGTTTGTGCAAAGTTCAAGTTTAGATATAGGTTTTCCTACTTTTTAAAAGGTTCTTAAGAGAATTACCCACAGAGAATGTTCTGCTCTCCTTACTCCAAAATTGTCTTTCCTAAGAGAAACTTTCTGATTTTCGGATCTCCCGAGTTACCCACCCAATGAGAATTCTGGAAGACATCTCAGAATTTGGGACACACTTTTATATAGGTTTGAAACATTTGTGTTTCAGGAAATGTCTAAATTGTTTTACGTGAAATTTTCTATGGCCTACCCTCACAAAATTCCCAACTGAGAAGGTTTTTTATAAATGTAAAGTCACTACAGACTCCGGACAGGAGAGGTGTTTGTAGGCCTAAAGTTGGATTTGTGCAAATTTCAAATTTAGATAGAAGTTTTCCTACTTTTGTTCCTTAGAGAATTAAGCTTGGAGAACATTCTATTCCCTACATCCAATTTTTTCTTTCCCAGGAAAAACTTTCTGATTTCTGGATCTCCTGAATTGCCCAACTATTGGGAGTTCTCGAAGAAATCTCAAAATTTGGTACTCACCAGGAAAGAAGGTTTGAAATATGTGTCTATATATCTACATCTATAGATACATTTTTTCTACTTTCTGAAGAGAAATTTTCAATGGCCTACCCTTCCAAAATCTCCAGATTCTTCTGTCTGTACTACCAAATTTCTCTACTCTCCATAAAGAAATATTTCATTATTGGCAGCGCTGGAACTAACAAATGTTCTAAAGGTCTCCTAGCTGAATGTCTTAAAATTTGTGCTCTATACCAGCAGTCTCCAAACTTTCTTAACAAAAGGGCCAGTTTACGCTCCTTCAGACTTTAGAAGGGCTGGACTGTGGCCATTGGGAGTAGAAAATGTCCTGGCGTTTGTAATAATGCCCCATCGTTGGTATCAGTGGAAGGAGTAGTGACCCATCGTTGGTGTCAGTGGAAGGAGTAGTGACCCATCGTTTGTGTCAGTGGGAGGAATAGTGCCCCATCGATGGTGCCAATGGGAGTTTTAATGCCCCATCCTTGGTGTCAGTGGAGGGAAAAGTGCCCCATCATTGGTGTCAGTGGGAGGAATAATGCCCCATCATTGGTGTCAGTGGGAGGAATAGTGTCCCATCATTGGTGTCAGTGGGAGGAATAGTGCCCCATCATTGGTGTCAGTGGGAGGAATAGTGCCTACCCTGTGATAAGGAGGGTGACTGTGGTTACTATCCCGTGATAAGGAGGGTGACTGTGGTTACTACCCCGTGATAAGGAGG
>BLSH010552956.1:31033-42986 GCA_018402905.1 Glandirana rugosa | reverse complement strand
TGGGAACCACTCATAATGGGCACAGAGGGTGAACAGACCTGGAAACTCAGCACAGGATGGTGGGAACCCCTCATAATGGGCATAGCAGGTGTACAGACCCAGGAACTCAGCACAGGGATGGTGGGAACCCCTCATAATGGGCACATCGGGTGTACAGACCCGGGAACTCAGCACAGGGATGGTGGGAACCCCTCATAATGGGCACAGCAGGTGTACAGATCCAGGAACTCAGCACAGGGATGGTGGACACCCCTCATATTGGGCACAGCGGGTATACAGACCTGGGAACTCAGCACACGGAGGGTGGGAACCCCTCATAATGGGCACAGCGGGTATACAGACCCGTGAACTCAGCACAGGGATAGTGGGAACCCCTCATAATGGACACAGCGGGTGTACAAACACAGGAACTCAGCACAGGGATGGTGGGAACCCCTCATAATGGGCACAGCGGGTGTAAAGACCCAGGAACTAAGCACAGGGATGGTGGGAACCCCTCATAATAGGCACAGCAGGTGTACAGACCCAGGAACTCAGCAGAGGGAGGGTGGGAACCCCTCATAATGGGCACAGCAGGTGTACAGACCCAGGAACTCAGCACAGGGATGGTGGAAACCCCTCATAATGGGCACAGCAGGTGTACAGATCCAGGAACTCAGCACAGGGATGGTGGGCACCCCTCATAATGGGCACAGCGGGTATACAGACCCGGGAACTCAGCACACGGAGGGTGGGAACCCCTCATAATGGGCACAGCGGGTATACAGACCCGGGAACTCAGCACAGGGATAGTGGGAACCCCTCATAATGGACACAGCGGGTGTACAGACCCAGGAACTCAGCACAGGGATGGTGGGAACCCCTCATAATGGGCACAGCGGTTGTACAGACCCAGGAACTCAGCACAGGGATGGTGGGAACCCCTCATAATGGGCACAGCAGGCGTACAGACCCGGGAACTCAGCAGAGGGATAGTGGGAACCCCCCATAATAGGCACAGCAGGTATACAGACCCGGGAACTCAGCACAGGGAGGGCGGGAACCCCTCATAATGGGCACAGCAGGTATACAGACCAAGTAACTCAGCACAGGTTGGGTGGGAACCCCTCATAATGGGCACAGCAGGTATACAGACCCGGGAACTCAGCACAGGGATCGTGGGAACCCCCATAATGGGCACAGCAGGTGTACAGACCCGGGAACTCAGCACAAGGCACAGCACTGAGGAAATGCTTCATCCTCCTTCTACAAAGCTACAATGTACAGTCTGATCGCTGGTGGAGGGGAGACTGAGGAAATGCTTCCTCCTGCCTGCAGCCGACTGATATCATCCTGCCAACTCCTCCTTCCTGCAAAATGCTACCCGCCTGGCTGTCATGTTGATCCTCTGGATGACATCAGTTGGTTTGCTGGCCCGTGCCAAGTCTTCAGCTCGGGAACTTGGAAAAAGAAGTCTATATCTGTATATTTGTTCCAATCCTGAGACTCCGACAGCTCAAGAAGCCAAAGGATCACCATAACGGCCAGGGAGATGGGATTTTCCAGATGGTCAGCGGTAGCAGCCCTGGCGGTGACAGAAGAGGACCTGTCCCGGGGGAGAAGACATTCTTCCATGATACAACATGAGCCAAATCTGTTGTGTCTTATGCAGGCTTTGCTGGCACTCAGCGGGCACCGTGTAGAGATGGGCATAGACACGTATACTGATTCCTGAGAACATACATCTACCCCCTCCCTACTTCCCCCCTCCCCCCTCATTAACAAACTAATGACGCGTTTTAATAAAACCTTTCAGTTTCCATTACATATCTTAGTTTAGACCCAGTGATGTCACCACCAGGTCTCTGCGATTCTCTATTCAATGCAGGGATGGTGGCGGGATGGTGGTGGGATGGTTGTGGAATGGTGGCGGAATGGTGGCGGAATGGTGGCGGGATGGTGGTGGAATGGTGGTGGGATGGTGGTGGGATGATGGTGGAATGGTGGTGGGATGGTGGTGGGATGGTGGTGGAATGGTGGCGGAATGGTGGTGGGATGGTGGCAGGATGGTGGCGGGATGGTGGTGTGATGATGGCGGAATTGTGGTGGGATGGTGGCGGGATGGTGGTGGGATGGTGGCGGGATGGTGGCGGGATGGTGGTGGGATGGGCCAGCAGGCAGCTGTACATGGCTTCCCGAAAGCATCACAGCTCCCTGCCTCAGTACTCCTCCTAGGAGCCCTCAGTTCTGATGCAAGCAGTGGGCTGGAGTGGGTGTTCCTAGGTAGGCCAATATCCTACCACCCTTGGGTGCTTCCCATAACCTCCTCCTGTTGGATGTATCTAATGACCTTCTACCACTAGATGCATCCCATGACTTCCCGTCACCGGATGCATTCCATAACCTCCCACCAGTGGATGCATTCCATAACCTCCCACCACTGGATGCGTCCCATAATTTCCCACCACTGGATGCGTCCCATAATTTCCCACCACTGGATGCATTCCATGACCTTCCAACTTTGGATGTTTCCCATAACCTCCTGCTGCTGGATGTATCCCATGACCTTCTACCACTGGTTGCATCCCATAACCTCTCGCCATTGGATGCTTCCCATAACCTCCTGCTGTTCGATGTATCCCATGACCCCCTACTACTGGTTGCATCCCATAACCCCTCACCATTGGATGCTTCCCATAACCTCCTGCTGTTGGATGTATCCCATGACCCCCTACTACTGGTTGCATCCCATAACCCCTCACCATTGGATGCATCCCATAACCTCCTGCTTTTGGATGCACCCCATGGATGCATTCCATAACCTCCCACCACTGGATGCATCCCATAACCTCCCGTTACTGGATGCTTCCCATAACCTCCCACCACTGGATGCATCCTATAACTTCACATCACTGGATGCTTCCCATAACTTCCCACCACTGGATGCCTCCCATACCTTCCCACCACTGTATGCATTCCATAACCTCCCACCTTTGGATGCTTCCCATAACCTCCTGCTGCTGGATGTATCCCATGACCTCCTACCACTGTATGCATCCCATAATCCCTCGCCATTGGATGTATCGCATAACCTCCTGCCACTGGATGCATCCTTTAACTTCTCACCACTGGATGCTTCCCATAACCCCCACTGCTGGATGTATCCCATGACCTACCACCATTAGATGCTTCCCATAACCTCCTGCTGTTGGATGCACCCCATGAACTCCCGTCACTGGATGCATTCCATAACCTCTCACCACTGGATGCATCCTATAATTTCCAACCACTGGATGCATTCTATAACTTCCCACCACTGGTTGCATCCCATGACCTCCCATCACTGGATGCTTTCCATGAGCTTACACCAATGGATGCATCCTATAACTTCACATCATTGGATGCTTCCCATAACTTCCCACCACTGGATACATTCCATAACTTCTCACTACTGGATGTTTCCCATAACCCCCCACTGCTGGATGTATCCCATGACCTCCCATCATTAGATGCTTCCCATAACCTCCTGCTGTTGGATGCAACCCATGACCTCCCGTCACTGGTTGCATCCCATAACCTCTCACCACTGGATGCATCCCATAACATCTCACCATTGGATGCATCCCATAACCTCCCGCCATGGGATGCATCCCAAAACCTCCCATCACTGGATGCAACCATAACCTCCCACCATGGGATGCGTCCCATAACCTCCCGCCATGGGATGCGTCCCATAATCTCCCGCCACTGAATGCATCGCATGACCTTCCGCCGCAGGTTTCATCCCATATCCTCCCGCCACTGGATGCATCCTATGATCTCCCGCCACGGGTTGCATCCGATATGTTCCCACCACTGGATGCATCCCATAACTTCCTGTCACGGTTTTCATTCTATAACCTTCCACCACTGAATATGTCTCATAACTTCCCACCACGGGATGTGACCCATGACCTTCCGCCACTGAATATGTCTCATAATCTCTCACCACGGAATGCGTCCCATGACCTTCTGCTGCTGAATATGTCTCATAACCTCCCACTACAGGTTGCATCCTATAACCTCCCGCCACTGGATGATTCCCATACCCTCCCACCACTGGATGTGTCCCATAACCTTCCACCACTGAATATGTCTCATAACCTCCCACCACGGGATGCACCCCGTGACCTTTCGCCGCCGAGTATGTCTCATAACCTCCCGATACAGGTTGCATCCTATAACCTCCCGCCACTGGATGCGTCCCATAACCTCCCACCACTGGATGTGTCCCATAACCTCCCACCATGCCCTCCTGCCACGGGTTGCACTCCATAACGTCCGGCCATGGGCTGCATCCCATAAGTTCCCACCACTGGATGCATCCCATAACCTCCCACCACGGGTTGCATACCATAAGTTCCCACCACTGAATGCATCTCATAACCTCTTGCCACGGTTTGCATTCTATAATCTTCTGCCTCTGGATGTGTCTCATAACCTCCTACCATGGGATGCGTCCCATAACCTCCTGCCACTGGATGCATCCCATGACCCCCTGCTGCTGAATATGTTTTATAACCTCCCACCACGGGATGTGTCCCATGACCTTCCGCCGCTGAATATGTCCCATAACCTCGCGCCACTGGATGCACCCATAACCTCCTGCCACTGGATGCATCCCATGACCTACCGCCACGGGTTGCATCCCATAACCTCCCGCCACTGGATGCGTCCCATACCCTCCCACCAAGGGTTGCATCCTATAACCTCCCGCCACCAGATGCATCCCATGACCTCCCACCATGGGTTGCATCCTAAAACCATCCGCCACTGAATGCGTCCCATAACCTACCACCTAGGGTTGCATTCAATAACCTTCTGCCACTGGATGCGTCCCATAAACTCCTGCCACAGGATGCGTCCCATGACCTCCCACTACAGGTTGCATCCTATAACCTCCCGCCACTGGATGCGTCCCATAACCTCCTGCCAGGGGATACGTCCCATAAACCTCCCTCCAAGTGTTGCATCCTATAACTTCCCACCACTGGATGCATCCCATGACCTCCTGCCACGGGTTGCATCCCATAAGTTCCCACCACTGGATGCATCCTATAACTTCCCACCACTGGATGCATCCCATGGCCTCCTGCCACGGGTTGCATCCCATAAGTTCCCACCACTGGATGCATCCTATAACTTCACATGACTGGATGCTTCCCATACCTTCCCACCACTGTATGCATTCCATAACCTCCCACCTTTGGATGCTTCCCATAACCTCCTGCTGCTTGGAGGCATCCCATAACCTCCTACCACAGTTTGCATTCTATAACTTTCCGCCTCTGGATTTGTCCCATAACTTCCCACCATCGGATTCGTCCCATACCTTCCCACCACTAGATGTGTCCAGTCTTGGCAATTGGCAATCAGAAGGTGAGAAGAACAAATTCTTACCATCCGCCAAAGATTGTCCAATAATTGGCTGAACCTATGCAGAGCCATCGAACTGAGCGGGGCACAATACCGATTGGTTGTTTTATTATTGATTATTAAATGTCTTATTAGTTATAAAATTAAAAATATTATTATAGGGAAAAAAACAAAAAATAAAGATATCAGTAAAAGATCTCCAACGTTCTGCAACACAAACATCAAATGATTATTTTATGACTACACGGGACGTGAGAGGAATATTTCTATTTCTTCTGATGTGTCCCCCCAGGACAAAGTCCCCTTTGAAGGAAATTATTCCCCGAACGCCCCCCACCCCCCCATAGTGTGATTGTACCGCCGTGTTTATTATTACTAAATTATTCACATCCCTCCCGTCTATGCGATCCGACAGCATCGCCGGAATGAGTCATCTCACCTTGACACAAAGGCTGACACACATGTACAACCTGACAGATACCGGGCACCCCTCCCCTCCCCCAACCAGGTACTCCACCCACAATTCACCAAAACTGGAGGGCTAGCCATCATTGATAGGGAGGCCAAGAACTGAGATAATTAGAAAGATAGAATGAAAGTAGATGAGTGTATAGATAGATAGATAGATAGATAGATAGATAGATAGATAGATAGATAGATAGATAGATAGATAGATAGATAGATAGATAGACCTGGACACTCCACAACCAGATCCTCAACCCAATTCACCAAGGCTGGAGGTCTAATCATCATTAATAGGCTGGTCAAGAGCTGAGAAAAGAAAATTAGAAAGCAGACAAGTAGATAGATAGATAATAGATAGATAGATAGATAATAGATAGATAGATAGATAGATAGATAGATAGATAGATAGATAATGATTACTAGGAGCACCCCCAACTAGATACTCCACCCACAATTCACCAATACTGGGGGTCTAGTCATTATTGATAGGGAGGTCAAGAACCAAGATAATCAGAAAGATAGAATGAAAGCAGATGAGTAGATAGACAGATAGATAGATAGATAGATAGATAGATAGATAGATAGATAGATAGATAGATAGATAGATAGATAGATAGATTAGGAATTCCCACAACCAGATACTCAACTCATTGTTCATAGAAGAAGACTGGAGGTCTAGTTATCATTGATAGGGTGATAGGAAGGTGAAGAACTGAGATAATTAGAAATATATAGAATGAAAGTAAATTAATAGTTGATAGATAGACAAACAGACAGACAAGGGCACCCCACAACCAGTTACTCCACCCACAATTCACCAAAACTGGAGGTCTAATCATTGATAGGGAGGCCAAGAACCAAGATAATTAGAAAGGTAGAATGAAAGTAGACGAGTAGATAGATAGATAGATAGATAGATAATTGATAGATAGATAGATAGATAGATAGATAGATAATAGATAGATAGATAGATAGATAGATAGATAGATAGATAGATAGATAGATAGATAGAAGATAGATAGATCAATAGATAGATAGACCCGAACACTCCACAACCAGATACTCAACCCATAATTCACCAAGGCTGGAGGTCTAATCATCATTAATAGGCTGGTCAAGAGCCAAGAAAAGAAAATTAGAAAGCAGACAAGTAGATAGATAGACAGATAGATAGATAGATAGATAGATAGATAGATAGATAGATAGATAGATAGATAGATAGATAGATAGATAGATAGATAGATAGATAGATAAGGACTTCCCACAACCAGATACTCAACTCACTGTTCATAGAAGAAGACTGGAGGTCTAGTTATCATTGATAGGGTGATAGGAAGGTGAAGAACTGAGATAATTAGAAATATATAGAATGAAAGTAAATGAATAGTTGATAGATAGATAGACACCCCACAACCAGTTACTTTACCCACAATTCACCAAAATTGGAGGTCTAATCCTCATTGATATTGAGATTGAGAACTGAGATAATTAGACAGATAGCTAAATAGAAGCCCCCCACAACCAGATACTCAACTCACAATTCACCCAAGCTGGAGGTCTAATCATCATCATCGATGGATAGGTCAAGAGCTGAGAAAATTGTAAGGAAATATAGAAAGCAGATGAGTAGATAGATAGATAGACTATAACCCCCCACCTCTCAAACAGATACTCCACCCAACAAGGCTGGAAGTCTATCCATCATTGATAGAGAAGAGAAGAGAAGAGAAGAGAAGAGAAGAGAAGAGAAGAGAAGAGAAGAGAAGAGAAGAGAAGAGAAGAGAAGAGAAGATACTAGGAGCACCCCAACCAGATAATTTACCAAAATTCACCAAGACTGGAGATCTATCAATGACAGGGAGGCCAAAACTAAGATAATTAGAAAGAAGAAAGAAAAGTAGATAAGCAGATAGATAAACAGATAATAGATAGATAATAGATAGATAGAAAGATAATAAGATAGATAGATAGATAAATAGATGATAAATGAATATGGAGGCACAGAAGTGAAGGTGGCAGGAATATCTGGTGACGGAATGTTCCATTAGTAATTCTGTCACAGATTCGGGGAATGGCCAGCTGGCCAGGAATGTGTTTTTGGTGGAGATCGGACTCAGGGAGATCTCTTTCTGACAAACCGCGTCCATCATCTCTGGATATTTCCAGCACCCCCCTGTCACAGTTCAACATACAAAAAAACCCACTTTGTCGGAAGCCATCTTGCCATTGACATTTCGCCTCTCCCAGCGCGTTACGGCTGAAGATCTCCACCGTGGTGGAACAATGGTGCCCAATCTGGGCCGGCCTCTTGAATTTTGTGCCAGGAAACATAGAACTTTCCACCATTTGCGTTCTGTGGCACTTGATTGTTTCCTGCTACAAAATTCTCCCTTTTTTTCGGCAAACCTTTTGACAGAGTTGGCCGTTGGCCATTTCATGGGCAAGGGCTTGGAAAATTTAGTAGAGTGGAGGGGGAACGGGGAAGCGAGGTTTAGAATATCTGCACCTTATCAGGCCTGGTGGCGGGTGGCAAGGTGTGACACCGACGGGGCGCTGTCAGCGAGGAGAAGACAATGAGGTGATGGAATAATTCATGAGCTCTTCAGACCTTTGGAAGTCACCATGAGTTCTCTTATTTCACCTCACCTGAGATTCAACGTAGAGGGCACCTGGGGCTGGGGGGGCCAGAAACACCCTTCACACCTGGCAGCCGGCCGAGTTCTAGCACCCCCGGGTCCCCCTCCCCCTGAGAAAACCCCTTCTTCCTTCCAGGTGGCCCTCTTGTATCCAGACCCCCTCTCCCACGTCAATGCATGCGCCTTCAGGCACTTGTGGGTTAAGCCTAAAGCCAATTACAAAATCCTCAATCCATTTCGGAGATCGGCTTCAGCCTGCAAAAAAAGTGAAAATCCAAGAGGATGAAGTGGGGGAGGCAGGTGACCACCTGGACAGCGGTCAAAGAACTACAAGTCTCAGCATGCCTCACCGGTCAGGTCATGTTGAGGCTTGTAGTCCCTCAATCTATGGCTTGATGAGCTATTACACCGTTAAATAGATTGATATATTTTTACATCTACCAAGGAGAACCATATGGGCGTAATGTACAAAGCGGCGACAAAATTGCAAGCCATAGGCTATAGGCAGCGAGGACATGCAAGGCGCAGTAACCATGGCAACCATTCAGCAAACTACCGCCCGCTGCCAGCGTGAAACTGGCTTGCTGTTCTGGGCGGCCACGCTTGGCTCTCTAATAAATATTTTGAAGCCCTGACGAAGGTGAAACTTGGCATCCGAAACGCGTCGCCTGTTGTATTTGATCCTCATATAAATCATTAAATTGACTGGACTCTTTCAGCACTTGGTCGGCTGCTCTTGTTTTGGGCAGCTAAGTGATTGGGGTGATGCCCCGGTGTGACGAGCAGCTTACAATCTACCAGCTGAAGCAGAAGGACAAGAGCCCCACAAGAGCTTGTACTCTAAGGGCAAGGGCTAAAAAAACCCCCCAAAACAATAAAGACTATAGATACAATGTATACATTTAAAAGTCATAACCCCCATTTCCCAACCGGAGTCACCGACTCGCCCCAGAAGCTTACACTCTAGTGCTGAGGCTACACTTGACATTATCGTGAATAGAGGGAGGCGCTTGCGCTCTAGCGCCAAAGATTCACTTGACATTACCTTGGATAATGGGGGGGGCTCGCGCAAAAAGCTTGCACTCTAGCGCCGAGGCTTCACTTGATATTATCGTGAATAAAGAGAGGTGCTTGCGTAAGAAGCTTGCACTCTAGCGCCAAGGCTTCACTTGATGCTATCGTCAATTAAGGTATGTGCTTGCGTAAGAAGCTTGCACTTTAACGCTGAGGATTCACTTGACATTATCGTGAATAAAGGGGAGCGCTTGCGCAAGAAGCTTACACTCTAGTGCTGAGGATTCACTTAACATTATTGTGAACAAAGGGAGGCACTTGCACAAGAAGCTTACACTCTAGTGCTGAGGATTTACTTGACATTATTGTGAATAAAGGGAGGTGCTTGCCCAAGAAGCTTGCACTCTAGTGCTGAAGATTCATTTAACATTATCGTGAACAAAGGGAGGCGCTTGCACAAGAAGCTTACACTCTAGTGCTGAGGATTTACTTGACATTATTGTGAATAAAGGGAGGCACTTGCACAAGAAGCTTACACTCTAGTGCTGAGGATTTACTTGACATTATTGTGAATAAAGGGAGGCACTTGCACAAGAAGCTTACACTCTAGTGCTGAGGATTTACTTGACATTATTGTGAATAAAGGGAGGCACTTGCACAAGAAGCTGACACTCTAGTGCTGAGGATTTACTTGACAATATGGTGAATAAAGGGAGGCACTTGCACAAGAAGCTGACACTCTAGTGCTGAGGATTCACTTGACGTTATCGTAAACAAAGGCAGGCGCTTGCGCAAGAAGCTTGCACTCCAGCGACAGCACAAAGCAAGCAGGCTTACAACCTATAGGCATCGGGCTTGTCCGAGGGGCTGACACTTTAAGTGTATAGCTTACCCAGCTAACCATTCTTAAACATGATTAAAGGCCTTGCCCGAGAAGCTTGCAATCTAGAAGCATTGTCACAGGCTGCCCGGTTTTGTAGCTTCCCGGAAAAGCTGATAAGATCTGGATTTTGTCATTTTATAAAAAGCCTCGCTCGAAAAGCTTGCAATCTAGACATAGATATGAATCTTACAATAGGGATTTGCCCCAAGAGCATGCAATCTACAGACAAAACAAGCCTGGAAAACAGCTGTCCTTTCTGGAATACCGAGACTTTTTTTTTTTTCCTGTGGGAGGACAAGAGGGTTATGTGGGATAATTCTAGGTGGACCTTGGAGTTGGGACAGGTGGGTCGGTTGGGTTTGAGGGCCCTCTTGGAGGTTTAGGCCCCGTTGTCATGCCCCCCAGCATCATGGATGTGAGCCTCCCTTCCTGGCTCAGCTTAACCAGTGTCGCTTCATTAAGTGTCCCTTGATCTCCCACCCACCCCCCCACCCCCCCTCCACTGCCATCTGTCACACCATCTTCCACAAATATCACACATCACCCTGCCCCCAAAATCACCAGCAAACCCCCTGAAGCCCGGCTTCTCCGATCTGCCATGCGAAAAAAGGGGGTAATTTTGTTCCCCATTGCTGCCCTACATCTCCTGTACTCAATGTCAGTCGGCCCCCATTGTTCTCCAGGCAGCTAAGCTCTCCAAGCCGTCCCTTTGTCTGCTCCCAAGTCTCTCCAGCTATTCCCCATCCAGTGTGCTGTTATTATCACTCATGACATCTGGGAATTCGACATCTCCTCTCCCTCTCCTGGATCTCAGGATTTTCTTTGTTCCCCTGCCTGCCTGCTTCCTCTTCACCTTGGGAACCTCTCCCCTCTCTGCCTGACCTTCCTGGAGGCACCATGAGATGAGGCAGCAGCTGTCATCCTTCGACCTGGTTGGTTCGGTTGGATAGACTTCTTCTTCTAAAAGGGGGTTGAGGGGAACAATTATCTTTGGGACCCCATTTAGACATGACCACCTTTTCCGAACCCCCCCCCCAATGTATCTAAAAACTCAACTGCAAGCCTTGGCAACCCATCTCTGCAACTGGTGGCATCTGAAGGGTGCTCTTGGGTGCCACCATGAACCAAGATCTAAAAGTAGGGTGGGTGGTTTTGTAGGACCCTAAAAATAAAATAAAGAAGGTGCAGCCCATGATCCCCTCCCCGGCTCCCCCAAACTCTTTATACCCACCTCAACGTAGAACCCCCTTGGCCTTACCTTTATGCACCCCGGTGAATTTGTCTTTGATGACCGTGAGTTCATAGATTTTGCCAAACTGCTCGAAGATGGGCTTGAGGTCCTTCTCCTCAAGGTTCCTCTCGGCCCCTCCCCTAGTACCCGACGTGGAAGAAATAAAATAAAAATCCCAGGATGTTTTGGTGGGTGGGATGAAAATCTAGAACCAAGTACCACCGTGGGTTCTCGTGGGAAGTCTACGGTGGTCAACGTCTCTACCCAACGGTTCCGAACGTCAACTCAAAAATCTATGTAACCCCCCCCCCAAGCCTTTTCCACCAGTAC
>BLSH010552918.1:526254-555047 GCA_018402905.1 Glandirana rugosa | reverse complement strand
GTCTCCATCCGGGTTAATGACTTTGAAGAAAAATTGTGACTCATCTCCCAGGAGGCCAGGGGAAGCAGGAAGTAAAAAGGAGCCTAGGACCAAATAGGGGCAGATTACAGAAAAAAAAAATTTTTCTTCAAAGTCATTAACCCGGATGGAGACCGCTGGCCGGATGCGAATATTGGCAGAAGGTTCAGAGTTTGCAGTACAGCACAACATACCAGTTGAATACAGGCCTCTGTTGTTCTCACTTTCTGGTAAGCAGATTGTGGATTTGTACACTGCACGTGGTGTTTGATTTCCACCTTTCCGGGTGATTGGAACTTGAGTACCTACACAGCAAGATACCTGGCTATCCTTGAGAACTTTGCCCACCACTTTTCCTCTTTTACTCTGTGTGGAAATCGATTTTGGACTTATTTTTAGCGCTATTTGCACTTGTTGTTTGGTGGTGGCTAGAGATTGCTACATAAAGTAGTGTGCAGCTTCTATAGATATAGGGTTGTTTACATTGTTATCATGTGACCGCTATGACCAATCATAGGAATCACAAAATACCTGGTTACTGGTTATCAGTAACAGAGATCTGCTGTGTCCGGTGGACACAGTGGTCACAGGAAGGGAATGCTGGTGCGTCCCCATGGTCATGCAGCACTCTCCTAAAAATCAGCAGGCTCAACCACGTATATATACATGACTGAGCCTGCAGGTGCCGCCCTGCCGAAGTAAATGTACTGTGGCAGATTGACTAATTTGGTGAATTGTTTGCCACCTTTAACCAGTTCTGGACCGCCCCATAGCAGATATACTGCTACAGGGTGGCCCTCCTATACAGAATAATGTATATATATGTGTGATTCTGCACTTCCCCCTAGAGGGTGCCGGCAGACCTCCTCTGCTGTGATTATATCAGCTATTCTTATTATTAGTGTATATTATGTGTGACCCAAGACAATTCCTCTTCTTCCAATGTGGCCCAGGAAAGTCAAGAGGTTGGATACCCTTGAGGTACAGTATTTCTCTTTTCTACATGTATATTGTTTAATTTGTAACAAAACATTGAATCATCAAAGCCACCAACAAAACTCAGGTCAGCTGCTAACAGGGTGCCTCCTAATAAGTTTTTCAACACAAACAGGCAACTCTTTTTTAAGGTTTTTTAAGCACAGAAGGCTTTATCCCACCCAAACCTCTATAAAACCTCCAGGCCCCAAGACCTAGAACAGAATCTATTAATTAAAATGTTTGCCTTGATCACATCAGCCACAAAACCCTGGATTCTCTCACCCTGTGTATGTGAGAAACCAAGGTGACACATATGCAGTGTCCACAATCATGTCAACCGAATCGAGGTAATGAAATACCACCAGAAGAAAGCTCCATTTGTGAGAAAAAAAATTATAAAAATTTTGTTTGTGTACAACGTCGCACGACCACGCAATTGTAATTCAAAATGCGACAGAGCTGAAAGCTGAAAATTGGTCTGGGCAGAAGGGGGGTTTAAGTGCCCAGTAAGCAAATGGTTAATATTGGCTTAATAGTAGTTTGGGCTCATATAAATTGTCCAGAAAGGGTGAATATTGTTCTGCGTTTGGGGATCATTATTTTGTTCTCCTTGGAAAAATAGCACACAGCTGTTGAAAAAGATCCCCATGACTAAAATAATTAAGGACGTCTGTTGTCTGAGTGTTGATTAATCTCTACGGCACATTTATTGGTTGCAATAAAAATATATAAATATCATCATAAAGAAAGAGGAAGATGGCTACATATGAAGTGTGCCCTTAATGCATTGCCTATTTATTACCGCTTGCTAAATCAACATTTGCTTACATATCGGCAGTACATTTGGTCATTGGATATCAAAAGGAATGATAAGAGGTAATCTATTGAATGACATGAAATGCTTTGTTCTGTTTTTGTTTAGTCATTGTGTAAATAACGAATATGTACAATATGAGAATTTGAGAAAGTATTTTTTAAAGATCACATTTAATGGCACAATTAAAAACATACAGTATCTATAGACTATCAGGCAGTATTTTATATAGGCATGTATATAATCCATTTTTATGTTTGTGTATCTGCAAGCTGAGGCAGCAATCTGACACAAAGGTTTATTAAAAGTGATGCCTTACCTTTTTTATTTTTTTATTTACATTTTTTTATTGAATGACATGAAAGGTTTTGTTCTGTTTTTGTTTAATCATTGTGTAAATTAAAAATATGTATAATATGAGAATTTGAGAAAGTTATTTTTTAACCACTCCAGCCCCGGAGGGATTTCCCACTTTAGGACCAGAGCACTTTTTGCGATTCGGCACTGCGTCTCCTTAACTGACAATTGCGCGGTCGTGCGACGTTGTACCCAAACAAAATTTGCATCCTTTTTTTCCCACAAATAGAGCTTTCTTTTGGTGGTATTTGATCACCTCTGTGTCATTTCTGATCGCCGCTATAAACAAAAGAAGAGCGACAATTTTGCAAACAAACCCAAATTTCTTCATTTTTGCTAAAATACAAATCCAAAAAAAAAATATAAATAAACATTTTTTTCCATCGGTTTTGGCCGATTTATATTCTTCCTCATATTTTTGGTAAACAAAATGCAATCGGCGTTTATTGATTGGTTTGCGCAAAAGTTGCCGCGTTCACGGATGATGAGAATTAATTTCTTGGGTTTTTATTATTTTTTTATTTTTTACTAGTAATGGCGGCGATCTGCAATTTTTACTGTGATATTGATATTGATATTGGACCATTTTGACACTTTTTTGGGACCATTGACATTCATACAGAGATCAGTGCTATAAAAGTGCACTGATTACTGTGTAAATGCCATTGACAGTGAAGGGGTTAACCTGGAGGGGGCGCTCTAAGGGTTAACAGTGTTCCCTGCGTGTGTTCTAAATGTATGGGGGCTGGCCTGGCTGAGGGAAGGGAGTGATCACGGCTTCCATATACAGGAAGCCTGTGATCACAGCTCTTCCCCCTCTAACAGAACGGACATCCGTGTTTACTTACACGGACCTCCATTCTTTCGCTGCTGGGGGGACATCACGGGTAGCCGGTGGCGATCGAGTCCGCCCTACCGGATCCCTGGCCCCCCCGAACACAGTGAGCGCGCCTCCTGTGGAGCACGCACACTCACAGTGAGGGATATCGCAGTCACTGTCATATGATGGCGGTTTGCGATATCGAGCCACTCTGTCGCCGTCAGACTGTCGTCGGCGGTCGGCAAGCGGTTAAAGATCATATTTATGGACACAATTAAAAACATACAGTATCTATAGAAAATCATGCTGTCTGTTATTTAGGCATGTATATAAGCCATTTTTATGTTTGTGTATCTGCAATCTGAGGCAGCAATCTCACATAAAGGGGTTGATTTACTAAAGCTGGAGAGTGCAAACACTGGTGCAGCTTTGCATGCTAGCCAATCAGCTTCTAACCTCAGCTTGTTCAATCAAGCTTTGCCAATAAAACCTTGAAGCTGATTGATTTCTGTGTGGAGCTGCACCAAATTTTGCACTTTCAAGCTATAGTAAATCAACCCCAAAGGTTTGGAATCGTATTAAAAGTGATGCCTTAACTTTTATTTATTTATTAATTTTTAAGAGACTGCCCATACTTATATGACAGGTTCATTCTTTTTATTCTTCAAATGGCTTCCTTCTTTTTCCTGCAGCCAATCCGAGAACTTTGGGCACCCCACTCCCATTTGCAGGTGTGTCCTTAGCTTGCCAGCTTCTAAGGAAACACTTACATATGTTCATCTAGTTGCTGTGTGCATCCATAGATTACTATTATACAGGATTTATATAGTACCAACAGTTTGCACAGAGCTTCACAACATTAGGACAGACAACGGAAAATTGTTATCAATACTCACCGTCATTTTTCTTTCCTGGTCCGTCCTCACGTCAGCACACTATGGGTTAACTCTCCCTGATCAACCCCTAGGACCACCTTCACCCAGCGCAATAAATTCCTGTCCTCCCCTCATGTTCTTTTGTTTATCAGCGACAGGCTACTTAGGGAGGGAAGTAAAAGTTGTGCTGACGTGAGGACGGACCAGGAAAGGAAAATTACGGTGAGTATTGATAACAATTTTCCATTTTCCTGGTCGTCCTCCCGTCAGCACACTATGGGATATACCCAAGCCAATATAGGGTGGGAAAGAAATGACAACTCGCCCAATTCCATGCTTCACCCTACTTTAATTGAATATGTCCTCCACCAGGACCTTTGCAATGGATGCCCACAAAGCTGTCATCCCTCTAGTAGAATGATGTTGTATAGTCTGCGGAGGCGCAAGGCTCGTAATCCAGGTGGATAAAATCCTTGAAGGTGCTACCTCCCCTTTCCTGGGTCCCAACAGGAAGCTGAACAGATTACCAGACTTGCGTATCTGTTGTGCCCTTTGAAGATATGTTGATATTAAACTGGCCCAGACTAGAGGTCCCAAATTTAACTGGCTCCTTTGATCTGGAGCAAAAGCTGAAGCAGATCACAGGATCACTCTGTCTGGATACACAATGCAGAACGTTTCTTTACAGGGAAAGGCTGCTAATTTTGACACTCTTCTGGCCATTGTAATGGCCTTTAGGAAGAGCAGTTTGATTGTTAGAAAGCCAAGTGTACATGATTCCGCCGGGCCAAATGGGGACTGCAACAGTGCCTTTTGGACAATGCCCAAGTCCCAGGTTGGGATGAGGCTCCTCCTTGGGAGGCACACCCTTATTGCGGCTCTGAGGAACTGCTTTATTAAAGGATCATTAGCCCATCTATGTGCAATGAAAGAAGACAGGGCCGACACCTGCACTTTAATAGAGTTATATGCCAAGCCAACCTTCAGAGCCGTTTTCAGAAACTCTAAAATGTTCGCAATACTTCGAGTTAATGGGGCGAAACTTTTGCGATGCAAAGTCTGCAAACTTTCTCCAAATTCTGGAGTATGTGGCATTTGTTGTAGCCTTCCCTGCTCCCAGTAATGTAGTGACTACTTCCTCTGAGAGGCCTTGTGCATGCGATCTGGCCGATTCAACAGCCAGGCTGTCAGCTGCAGTCTCCCTGGATTCGGTGAATCCACTGTCCTTACTGTAGTAGATCCCTCCTTAGAGGTAGGCGTACTGGCGGGGCAGACGCCCTCTGCAAGCGCAGAGGAAAACCCTGGTCTCCTGGGCCAGAAGGGTACAATTATGATGGTATGCACCTCCTCCACAATCTTCGGCAAAGCCCTCATGATTAATGGGATTGGAGAAAACAGGTACACTAGGGGGAACTGCCATAAGATTCAGAAGGCATCCTGGGCTATCGCCTCGTATCTGAACTTTGCTGTGAACTCTGGCACCTGCGCATTTCCTGGTGTCGCCATCAGGTCTATGCTGGGTATCCCCTCTCTGGCAAAGACTGAACATAGTGTCCATTGACTAACCATTCTCCATTGCTGGGAACCTCCGGCTCCGTTGGTCTGCTATCTGGCCAGATCAGACTCCATCGTCCCCATGCTGGCACCCAGATCTTCTGGTCCAATGACCAGCCGTCTCATTGTATCAGGAAGGACATCTGAAGAGCTCTTGTGTGGAACCTTGCCTACGGTACCGCCGGGATAGCCGGTGAATATCCCCAACATCGTCATACAGTCCTTAGCCTCCATTACCCTGTAAATACTCCATCCATTGAGCAGGAGGGAGGTTGCTCTTTTGACTGTATATCAGCCATCCAAAGTTGGACAGGATCCCTATTACCTTGTTGCACTGTAGCGCAAGCTGCTCACTTGAATGTGCAATGACTCGGATGTCGTCTACATAATGAAAATACTTTTAGCCCCTGTAAACGGATAAATGCTATGGTCGCCGACAAGATCATGGAAAAGACTCTGGGTGCTTTGTTGATGCCGAAGGGCAAACTTCTGAATTGATAATGCTCTTCCTCTACTGTGAATCTGAGGTACCTCTGACGTTGTTTGTGAATCGGGACATGTAAATAGGCATCTACCAAATCAATTGAAACTAGCCAATCTCCTGGTTGCACTACTGATATTGTATATACTGGCTCCATCCTGAATCTTCTGGGGCTGACGAATTGATTTAATGACCTCAGGACCAAGACCATTCTGAGCTCTCTGGATGCTTTGGGTATCAGGAATATAGGAGAGTATACACCCTCAAAGTTAACACTATTGCTGGTTGACCGGTAAAATCTGTCACTGAATAGATTCTGTACAAGCCTGATGGCCTGATCACCACTATTTCTGTGTTCCAGATGTGTTTCTGCATGAATGTTCTTGATGAATTTTTTGCCACTTTCCAGATGTGTTCCATACCGAAACAATGTAACATCCTACTTTTGTTGACTGCCCTAGAATGCGCTGCACGGGTGTGAACTAGGTAATTGGAATCCAAGTTAATCCCTGTCCATGCGTTCTCGATGTAAAAACATACTGGACTGCATCTGGTGTGACCAAGTCCACTCTCTCATCCCTCGAATCTCTGAAGGCAACTGGGTTACAAAAAGGCAAAGACACTTGATGCGCCAGATGCTAGAGGGCAGCATCCACCCCTGGAAATGCAGTGCATAAACATACATCAGCCATCTTATGTGGATAAAGCTTACAGAACCTGTACTGTAAATTGGTCTTCTGATGAGGTCTCTGTCATCCTTCATCAATGAGCGATTTGCGCTCTCTTATTATGGGTGTTGCTTGTGGCGTGGATATTTGCAGCATACTTTCTGGTATAGCCGCCTTAATAGGGCTTTCGAATCTTGCACAACCGCATCTTGTGAGGCAACCTGTGCAATTTCACTTCTCTGCCACTGCAGACTGCGTGCAGGCCCAAAATGCACCCTGAGCTGAGTGAGGCATTTCCTCTCATGCTGGCATAAACACTTGTGAGCCAGGGCCCCCTGGAGTGCTTGGGGGGCATGAAAGCCTCCCTGTGGAGGACTCTATGGGATTACCAGCAGAGAGGCTCCCTGACAAACAATGCATTTAGCATGTGAACACAGGGACCACATCCCAGCAAAGTAGGCAGGATGGCCCAAACTCTATACGAGCTAGGTAGGAGACATGTGCCTGGATCCTGTCCCTTTACAGGGTAGGTGGAAATTACTCCTTTAGTATTGACCTCATGCTTGTAAGTGGAAACCCCTCCTTTAGAGTGTATTGCCCACATGCTTGTAAGGGACAACTCCTTTAGAGTGTATTGGCCACATGCTTGTAAGGGACACCTCCTTTAGAGTGTATTGACCACATGCCTGTAAGGGAAAACTCCTTTAGAGTGTATTGACCACATACTTGTAAGGGAAAAACAGCTCCTTTAGAGTGTATTGCCCACATGCTTGTAAGGGACAACTCCTTTAGAGTGTATTGCCCACATGCTTGTAAGGGACACCTCCTTTAGAGTGTATTGACCACATGCTTGTAAGGGACAACTCCTTTAGAGCGTATTGACCACATACTTGTAAGGGAAAAACAGCTCCTTTAGAGTGTATTGACCACATGCTTGTAAGGAACAACTCCTTTAGAGTGTGTTGACCACATGCTTGTAAGGGAAAACTCCTTTAGAGTGTATTAACCACATGTTTGTAAGGGTCCACTCCTTTAGAGTGTATTGACCACATGCTTGTAAGGCAAACCATCTCCTTAAGACCCCTTTCACACTGAGGCGATATACTAGCATTTTTGCGCTTAAAAATAGCGCTTACAAAACGCTTCTATAAAGCTGCCCATTCATTCCAATGTACCAATTCACACTGGCGCGTAGCGCTGGTGCCGCGTTTAAAAAAAGTCCCGCAAGCATGATCTTTTCTGCTTCTTCTGAGCACTAAAAATAGCGCATTAAAAACGCCCATATACATTGAAATGAATGTAAAGCGCCCCAAAAGCGTGTTCAAAGTGCCAGCAAAACGCCCAGAGGTTGTGGAAAGGTCAAAATACCAGGAAGTAAACAGGATGTAATGTAGGGGGATGTGCGCTTTATTTAATGCTAGCGCTTCAAAAGCACTTGAAAAGCGCTTGAAAAAACACCTGGGTGTTAGGCGCTATGCTTATGAAGTTGACAACCTGTTAGGTGTCATCATCCTGGTCAGGATGAGATGATCGTTGGCGGGTCTTATGTATTTTTTATTTTGGAGCATTTGTGTTCAGGGTTTCTGCTCCTAAGCTAACGCAAAACATCTTAATTTGCATTCCTTGAGCACTCTTTTAAAAGCCATGTCCCTTGTTGCCCCCTCCTGCCTTTGCTAGTCTTCTGTGTCACTAACAGGTGTGGCAAGCTTATACTTTCACAAAATATCTGGAAAAAATCATATTACCTCTCACCAAAAACAAACAGGTACACTGTCTATTTAAGACCCATTTTCCACTCCATCCACTCACTTTAGAAGCAGCAGACCATGGATAGACAGGTGAGCTCAATCAGCCCTTCCAAAGGCAGACAGGTGAGCTCAGGCAGCATTTCCAAAGGCAGACAGCAGACACAGTCAGACCACAGAAGTACACAGCATAGCAGGGGAGCCAGGACAGCACATCCAGAGGCAGACAGGAGACACACTCAGAATCTGAGGTAAGTCCTTTACCTGGTAGGATTGCAGAGAGAGAGAGAGAAGCCCTCTCACTGCAGCCCTCCAAGATCATTTGCGCTGTTGCATGGCAACTGGCGGTTACCATCCCATGCTGCCCATCTCCCCCCTTGTGATATCATTCACAGCCACTCTCAGACTGACCATAAAGCCAGGAGAGCAGCACACTGCATATAGAAGACAGAAAAAAATAGGCCCAAGGGAGAGGCAATGATGACATTTTATAATACCACACCTGCATAATATCAATGCCCTGGCACAAAAAGGGCACCCAGTTTCTAGGAAGATTTACCTCCATCATTCAGGGCCTTCTAACTCCATGAGAGTGTGAACATGGAGGGGTAGGTTCGGCAGGGGGGAATGCAGCAAACAAAGTACTTACCGCTGCAATCAACAGGTGGCCTGGAGACCAAACAAGAAAGAACATGAGGGGGAGGGGAGGACAGGGATTTATTGCACTGGGAGAAGGTGGTCCTAGGGGTTAATCAGGGAGAGTTAACCCATAGTGTGCTGATGGGAGGACGACCAGTAAAGTACAGTTACAATACAATTCAATACAGGAGGATTCAGAGGGCCCTGCTCGTTAGAGCATACAATCTAAAAGGAAGGGCCAAGTGATACAAAAGGTAATAACTGTGGGGGATAAGCAGCAAGCTGTGCCTCTGCTCCCTCTTCACAGTATTTTGACTGAGAACAGCATAAGCTAATCATTGTAAATCCACTCAGTACCTACCTGTAGGACCCAGAAGATCAGAATAGCGGTGCAAGATTGGAGCAGCTGATGGTATTGAAGCAGGACTATAGGTAAGTGTAGGGGACAAGGGGGGAAGAATGAGGTACTGAACATTTTTAGCTTTTTTTCATACAAAACCCACACCGACACAAAGACTGGGGGGCCAAGAACATCAAATGACAATAGATTTAGGCAAGTAAAGAGGGGCTATTAGGTTAGGATTTTGAATTTGCCCCTTATACCCTATTTGTATTAATATTTATGATTGTTACTCTTCCGTTCACTGACAGACACAGCCTTCTTATGACACGTGGGTTATGCTCATATCACTAGAGTAGACTAGGCAAAAATAAAACAAAAGCATAGGTTGGCCCCTCTCAGGGGGCTGTCCTCACCTTAGCATATAATCCCCCTGTTCTGCACAGCACATCAGTTTTTAATTGCCTAGTGCAAGTAATAGACCTGGTTCCCTATGGGATCTGTGGTCTCCTGAAGATTTTTTCTGATGAAGACTGCTATCAAGAAGCTGGCTGGTGGTATAGAGGATACCTAGAATCCAAAGCTTTCCCCAGTCCGGCCGACACTATGCGAGCTACCCTTAGCGGGGGCCCCTTTGAGGATTATCTCCTGTCCCCCCCTCCCCCCCACTCCCCCTCCCCCCGCAGTACCGCATCTTGCACTGACCACTCGGAGCACTGTGTTAAGCGGTTCGCCGCCATTCGGTGTGGATCACCGTACCATGCACTGACCGTTCGGAGCACTGCATTAAGCCGTTCGCCGCCATTCGGTGTGGATCACCGCTCGTTTGCCGCTGACTGTGCCATTTTGCTATAAGCTCTGCTTGTGTTAATAGCAGCTTCCATTTGTTTGGTAACCATGTGGTTTTCAGCATGTCCTCTGGCGGCCCCCCGTGGTCATTTTTGGTATTACAGGAAGTGTTTTAAAAACGGAAGTAGTACTTCCGGTTTCACTTGGACAACGTGGCTGATGCTTGGTGGTGCAGGCTCTTGAAGTGCAGTGTATATTTGGGCATTGCTCATTACGGTCACAGTGCTGAGGCATCTAAAACAGCAAGTATACTTGGCTCTCCCTGGGTGCTGGTAGCGGTGGGTGCAATCCTCCCGGGTCTCCCTGGCTGATTGGTGGGGTAGAGGTGGTGGTCACACAGTGGGGGTGCCGGAAGGCTGGGATGTCAGAGGCCAGCAAGGCCATGGCAGGGGTACCTGCAGATCAACAATCCACCCCAGGAACCTTGGTGTCCTCGGAACAGCTGAGGGCGGTATTTGGGGAATTCTTTCCCTGGGCGGGGGACCTGGTTCCAATGGGCCCCAAGAAATGCCCACCCCCCTCATTCCTCAGGGGAGGATTCGGATCCAGAAAGAACCTCGGTGGTCACACCTGTGGACCTATCAGAGGGTGAACTGCCCTCAGACGGTGAAGGTGATCAGGAGGCTCCTTTTTCGCGTGATAAAGCGATAGTGGCCACTCTGATCACTGATATCCGCGACTCCATGCGGCTTGACCAAGCAGGGGAGTCGCATGAGTCCACATATATTTGTGGATCACTAAAACCCCCTAGGTCCCCTAGGGCTTACCCTTATGATCAGGTGTTTGAACAGGCGGTGTTCAAGGAATGGCTGCGGCCACCAAATTCCTTTGCTTTTCCTAAAAGTTTTGCTGTTCGCACCCCTTTGAGGATAGCTTTACTAGGAGATGGGCTTCCCCAATGGTGGACCCCCCAGTGGCCCGTCTGAATAAGTCAACGACCATTCCCTTGGAGGGGTCGCCGTCTTTTAGGGAGGCGGCCGATCGCCGCACGGAGGCAATGTCTAAAGCACTGTTCTTGTCGGCTGGGTCAGCCTTGCGGCCGGCGCTAGCGGCTGCGAGGGCGGCACAATCTCTTCACGAGGCCACACTGCACACTGGTTTAACTTGTGAGTGTGCACAGGCTGAGGTGCAGCGGACACAACATTTGGAAGAGGGTCTCTGCTACATATGCCATGCTGCTTTGGACCTTCTTCCCATATTGTCAAAAATGTCTGTTTTTGCAATTGTTATCAGGCGGGTGCTGTGTCTCTGCTCTTGGTCGGGCGACCAAGCTTCAAAGAAAGCTCTTGCAGATCTTCCCTTTCAGGGAGGGCGTCTGTTTGGCCCACAGTTGGATGAAACCATTAAGGATTTCACGGGAGGGAAGAGTACTTTCTTTCCAGAGCCGAAGCGGCGGGATTTTCGCCGTAGGCAGGGCCTTGTTTCTTCAGGTCAGAAGAAGTTTTTTCGGGCACCCGGCTCAGCGGGTAAGGGCTTCAAGTCCGGTAAGGCTGCCGCTGGGCACAGTAAAAAGCCTTGGCAGCAGAAGTCCGAAAAAGCGAAGGATAAATCAACCTCCGCATGATGGGTTGCCCCCCCCCGACTCACGGGTGGGGGGCCGGTTGCTGGGGTTCGCAGACAGATGAACTGCCCGCATCACCGATCGGTGGGTACTGGAGGCGGTGTCCTCTGGGTACAGGATAGAATTAATCTCTCTGCCCCCAGAAAGGTTGTTCCCTTCAAACTTGAGACTCCCTCAGGGGCGTCGGGAGGTGCTTCTAGGCGCCATTCGGGCGCTTGCCGAACAGGGAGTGGTTGTACCGGTACCCATGGTGGAAAGATTTCACGGGTTTAACTCAAACCTCTTTGTAGTGCCCAAAAAGGGCGGTGTCAGGCCAGTTCTGGACCTGAAGGCATTAAACCGCTTTGTAAAGACGAAGAGATTCAGGATGGAGTCCATCCGCTCGGTCGTGGCCGCCCTGCACCAAGGGGAATTCATGGCGTCCCTGGATATCAGGGACGCGTATCTCCATGTTCCAGTTTGTCACAGTCACCAGCGTTTTCTACGCTTCGCAGTGGGGGACCTGCATTACCAGTTTGTGGCACTTCCCTTCGGGTTGGCTTCATCTCCCCAGGTGTTCACCAAGGTGGTGGCCCCGATGCTGGCACTGCTGAGACAGAGAGGTATCGCGGTAGTAGCATACCTCGACGATTTACTTCTGAGAGCAGAGTCTGCTGCGGCTCTGGAGGAGAACGTGACAATTACGGTGTCCACGTTAGAGGAGTTTGGTTGGCTAATCAACCTGCAGAAGTCATCGTTGACTCCATCCTGCCGGCTGGAATACCTGGGTCTGATTCTGGACACGGTGCAGGCAAGGGTGTTTTTACCACCAAACAAGCTCCTGACACTTCAGACAGCAGTGCGAACCCTGTTATCACGCCAGTGGTCCTCCTTACGGTTCTGTATGCGAGTGTTGGGGCTCATGGTGTCGACTTTCGAAGCGATACCTTACGCCCAGAGTCACTCGGCTCTTGCAGAAGGTGATTTTGTTGCAATGGGACAAATCTCCCCTATCCCTAGACAGACTGATCAGGTTGGATCATCAGTCCCGAGGATCCTTGATTTGGTGGATTCGGGCTCTGGCCCTAAAGTTGGGGAAATGTTTTCTCCCCCTTAATTGGTCGATAGTAACGACGGATGCCAGCCTATTGGGCTGGGGAGGGGTCCTGGGTCAGTTCTCTGCCCAGGGTCATTGGTCAGTGCAGGAAGCTTAGATCAAGAAAGCATAGTCAGCAAGCCAACCAGTAGCGCTAAAGCTGGAAAGTGAAAGTGATGACAAGTCCACTCATATGTCAGAGAGACACTATGTAGCATCAATATGAATGTCCCAGTCTGCAAAAGATCTTCAACTCAGAGTCCATCACCAAACACCACGTGATCACTCCACAGTGCCCCTCAGGACAGGTTCTTACCAGAGGTACGTGCTAGGCACTCTCATGCTCTAGCCACTATCGCGTGTTGTGCTTCAATTTGCACCAGCTGGTTCCGGACCTCACTCAGACAGAACTCCATATGCAGGGTTTAAATAAGAGAGAATCGCACCATAGTGTAAAATCTTTGGGATATTTATTCATACAAAAAACTTCTAAAAAGCAGCAAACAGCTCCCACATAAATATTACATGAGAGGTAACCCCCCAATGTGTAAACTCTTACCAGAGAATAAAGATCAAAAAGCGTATCACACAGGCTGTAGCACACTGCAAACGCTCACCGTCCCAGGACATCTCTCAGACCAGAGGTGTAAATGCTTCTTCCCCCCTTTCATGGCTAGCAAGGCTGCATGCTCAGATTAAGGGTCAGATATGGGTTTTTCGTTTTTAGGGGGGAGCTCACACATTTTATTTTTTTAGATATGCGTCCCCCTTAAAATCTGTACCAGACCCAAAGGTTCTGGTATGCATTTCCTGGGGGACTTCATGCTTTTTTTTTTTTTTTTTATGTGAGGTACCCCCTTAAAACCCATATCAAAAGGACTGGTATGTATTTGGTGTGCATTTTCTTTTCATTCTTGTTTTTGATGCACTACAGCAAAATAGGATAGTTTAGGAAAGTGGTTCTCAGCCCTGTCCTCAAGTACCCCCAACAGGTCATGTTTGCAGGTTTTCCTTTATTTTGCATGGGTGCTTTAAATCAGAGTCAATGGCTTGATATTTTGGACAGCTATGTTATCTAAGATAAATTCCTAAAACATGGTCTGTTGGGGGTACTCGAGGACAGGGTTGAGAACCACTGGTTTAGGACACAGGAAGGGCTTCTTTGACTCAGATTATAATATAGCTGTGCGTTGCCAGAGATTAGTGCATTGCTAGCAGATTAACAGATGTTTCTGGTGTTGCAGCAAAACAATTGAGTACTATCTGTGATACTTTTTTATTTGCATTAAAGCCCCGTACACACGGGTGCGACGGTCGTACGACCGAACGTCCAAAGTCGTATGTTGGCTGTTGTGTCTCGCATACTGACATGCACTAAGCGATTGTACAACCAAGCCTAATGTAGTGACGTGTTATGAGCGTATAACAAGAGAGTTCAGGTGCATGTGATTTGTGAATTAGGAATGTAGGTTTCCCAGAGCGGACACTTCTCGGCGTTCCTGACTTCTGAGCATGCGTGTTTTGCACGTACAACTTTGTTGGACCAACTTCTCTGTACATGCGATACAACGGTCGTACAACCACTTGTTGTACAACCAAAGTTTTCTAGTCTGCTCATCCAACTTCAGTTGTACAACTGTTGTAGAAAGGCTGTTGTAATCGCGTGTACTAATGGTCGAATGATCGTACAACAAGCTGGTTGTACGACCGCTGTTGGACGATGGTTGTACCGTGTGTACAGGGCTTAAGAGTTACATTTTCAGTACAAATTTTCAGAAGTCTACCTATTTTCTTCTTGGTCCAAGCAATACTGATACCCAAAGGTTTAGTAAAATGCAACCTTTATTCATCAGTACAGTTTGGACCAAGAAGAAATGGATGGATGCCTGGAAGCTTGTCCCAAAAAATGTAACTGTTACTGTAAATAAAAATATAAATAGTATCATGGTTAGTACTCAACTGTGTTGTTGCAAATGCACTCTTAAATCACCTAAAGCTTGCCAAAGTAGAGTTTTTTGTTTTTTTCTGATCAGCCAACAGCTGTCAAAAAAAATTAATGAAAAAAATGAATTGATTCCTGCATCCACACATTCAAGGTGGATGAAGGAATCCTCCTCACTGCACTATTTTATTCTTACAGTGGAGACTCCTTCACTGTCAGAATTCACTGTCTTCCAAAGCTAAGTGAATGAAAATAATCCAACAGTCTTATCGCAAAAGTGAGAGTGGTCAAAAAACTGTTGGATAGTGATTTAGAAAACAGCGGTCCATGTTTATTCTATTATCCTTTGTGTCAAATAGAATTACCATACAGGCGGTCCCCGGGTTACAAACAAGATAGGGACTGTAGGTTTGTTCTTAAGTTGAATTTGTTTGTAAGTCGGAACAGCTACATTTTCTAAGTGTAGCTTCAGCCAAAACAAATATTTTTAAGCTTTTTGGATAGCATAGGGAAGGGGTAACACCCCTGTAATATTTGTTTTGCTGTCTATGTTTCTGTTCAGAAGATTTCACCTCACTTCCTGTCCCAATGATAATTGGATTTTGAAAATTTTGGGTCGTTGTGGAAACAAACCTTGGTGATAAAGCATCAGTGGAGACATCTTTTTCCCATAATAACTCTTACAGGAGTGAATTTCCCTTCCTAGGGGGAGATTTCCTCTCACTTCCTTTTGTCTCTCTCCGTTTGTAAGTAGGAGTCGTTCATAAGTGGGATGTTCATAACTAGGGGACTGCCTGTACTTAGTTCAGAAGCTTTTCTTTCCAGAGTATTTTTAAAGTATAAAAATCAAAACAGTTGTATCTTCCATACGTTGATCTGATTGTAAGAAATTATGCCCCAGAGGTGTGCAAAAATCATCTTCTTTATGTTTTTTTATAATGTGTGTCTGTAATTTTTTATTTTATTTTTGGAATTTCTGTCCCGTTCCGCCAATATAAGATCCTTGTTTGCATTGAATGAACTGAAGCCCCTTTTGCATGTATGGCACTTTTTATTGTATTGATTTGGCTGCACACTTTTCAGCATTGGTTGTTGTAAGGCTTGGTTCCTTTATTTGTGAATCTGTAATCAGAGTGAAAGTGAGAGTAAACTCCCATCTCTGACTTATACCTATAGATAAGCCTATAATAAGACTTACAGGTACTGTAAATGTCTCCTAAACATGCACAGTTTAGGAGATATTTACCGTATATACAGCCGATGATGTCCCGGGCCATTCCTTCAGAGTCCTGTGCCGTAAACGGTGGCTCCCCCGCGCATGTGCGGGAGTGACGCCGGCGCGGCTCCGCCCACTCACACAGCTGGAAGAAAGACCGGGTGAAGAAGGAAGCGGCCTCCAGCGGTGACAGCGTTTTGCTGGAATGCTTTGTTTTCAGGTAAGTTTCACATAATGTGCTAGTATGCGATGCATACTAGCACATTATGACATTACCTTTCAGGTCAGAAAAAAATGTAAAAATCACCCAGCGGTTTCCTACCGTTTGAAGTTACAGAGACATGCACACCATTAAAGAGCTTAACAAGAAGATAATAACTGCACAACAGTGGGGAATCATTTCTCCCAACCAAACCAAGGTATAGAAGACATTGTTGCTTTAGTTCTTAAAGGGAACTTTAAAAATACTCAGGAAAGGAAAATGTTTCAATTTCTACTCAAAATTCTGCTAAAACTTTGTGTATTAGTAATGTTTGGACCTTAGAAGAAGGGGGAACAACCTGAAAGCTTGTACTGAAAAGTAGAATTTTAGTGCAAATTAAATATTTTAGATAGTACCCAACTGTGTAACCATTTGCCGACCGCCGACCACAGTCTGACAGCGACAGAGTGGCTCGATATCGCAAATCGCCGCCATATGACGGCGGCTGCAATATCCCTCGCTGTGAGCGAGTGCGTGCCGCCGGAGGCACGCTCACTGTGTTGGGGGGGGGCCAGGGAGCGGGTAGGGCGGACTCGATCACTGCCGTCTACCCGCGATGCCTCCCCCGCAGTGAGAGAACGGATGTCCGTGTAAGTAAACACGGATCTCCATTCGGTTAGAGGGGGAAGGGCTGTGATCACAGGCTTCCTGTATAAGGAAGCCATGATCACTCCCTTCCCCCAGCCAGGGCAGCCCATACACAGTTAGAACACGCCCAGGGAACACAGTTAACCCATAGAGCGCCCCCTCCAGGTTAACCCCTTCACTGCCAATGGCATTTACACAGTAATCAGTGCACTTTATAACACTGATCGCTGTATGAATGCCAGTGGTCCCAAAAAAGTGTCAAAATGGTCCGACAATATCACAGTACCGCTAAAAATCGCAGATCACCGCCATTACTAGTAAAACATAAAAAAAATAAAAACCACAGAAATGAATTCTCATCATCGATAAACACGGCAACTTTTGCTCAAACCAATCAATAAATGCAGATTTAATTTTTATTATACCAAAAATATGAGAAATCCTTCCGGGGCTGAAGTGGTTACGTAAATTGACCAAAGTCTTATTTTTGGACAAGTGTTATTAATGTCTTTGAATTGTATATGTTGCAGGATATTGGAATAGCTTTTGACTGCATAGAGTATTTTATAATTTCTTAATTTAAAACATGGAACTCCAGAACCAAACTTTCATAACAGAATTTATCTTAAATGGATTTTCTCAGAATATGCAAATGTGTATATTATTTTTTGTTGCATTATTACTGATGTATATTTCTATAATTTTTGGGAACATTTTTCTTATGACAGCTGTTTTTGTCAGTCCTAAACTTCACGTGCCTATGTACTTTTTCCTCTGCAATTTATCGGTCATAGATTTGGGATTTTCATCCATCTCACTTCCAAAGATGTTTATAGATATATTTTCGGTTAGAAGGACAATCTCCGTCACAACCTGCATAGTGCAAATGAACTCTGCCATTTTTTTAGGGAGCACCGAGTCATTGCTACTGGCAGTGATGGCGTACGATCGTTATGTAGCTATATCTTTCCCCTTGCATTATAACATCATTATTAACTGGAAAATCTGTAGAACCATAATAATAATTATGTGGCCTGGAAATTTCTTCATCTCTGTTGTCCCAATGATTTCAAGACCTTTGGTATTCTGTATGGAAAACAAACTAGACCATTTTGTTTGTGAGCTACTGGCGGTTCTAGAGCTAGCCTGTGGAAATATGAGTTTTTTTAAAGTAGCTGTTTTTGTTGAGAGTTCGTTTACTCTTGCACTACCACTTATGTTCATTGTGATGTCTTACATTCGTATCATATCTTCAATACTAAAGATCCGGTCTAATGACGGCAGATCCAAGGCATTTTCAACCTGCGCTTCCCACCTCATCATTGTCTCTATGTTTTATGGGACCCTTACAAGCATGTATTTGGGGCAAAATAAATGTTTTTATTCGAATATGAAATATGTTTCTCTTGTGTATGGTGTTATTACACCGGCTTTAAATCCTATGATATACAGTTTGAGAAATAATGATGTTAAGGAGGCATTTAAGAAGGTATTTGCAAAAGTTATCCACTAGCTCAAATACCATGGCCTCTGCTACAGGAAAGGATGGAATTAGCATGACCTAGCTCAGCTTTCCTAAGGCTTCATGCACACGGGACACTTTTTCAACCTCCCCTGAAGGATTTTTTTGACAGTTATAAACCGGCATCTAAAATGGCCATTTTGCCATGTTTTGCATACCGCATTTTTTAAAAAAAATGGAAACGCCTGTAACGAAATGCTCCTAGACACGAGTGACCACGTTCAGGCGTGTTTACAAGCTGTTACATGCATTTGGCGTTTCAAATGCCTCTGAACTTCCATCTGAACGCATTTTTTTGCTTTCCAAGAAATGCCTCTAAATTCAAGAGTGCTTAGAAATGACCTTAACCAGTTCCACATTGCGCAAAGTATATTTACTGCGGCAGTGTGGATGTGTCCTGTCAATTACCGTAAATAGACGGCAATCGCAGGCAGTGCGCGCTCCTAGCTACATTCATTACAGGACCATTCAGTCAACAGGAATAGACCAATGGAATTTGATCTATTCCTGTTGATCGGTCTGGTGAATGGGATTCTGTCTCCTGTCTGTGAAATGTAAACACAGGCAGGGGAAGTGATGTCATCTCCCCTCTCTGTTTTCTTTTCTGTTGCAGAGAGGAGAGAGGACACCTAAATACATGAGTTGCACCAACACCACACTGACACCAGGACAGTTAGGCACATTTTAACCCCCTGATCGCCCCCCCAGTTAATCCTTTCAGTGCTGTCACCCCGTCACAGTGTCATATAGTGCAGTGATCTGATTTTTACCGATCGCTGTACTTGTGACCCTTGTGACACTAAATCAGTATTGGGGTAGGTAGTATTAGGCCTAGGTAGGTGTAAATACCCCCCCTAATAAAGTTTTAACCCCTTGATTGTCCTTTGTCATCTGTGATCACCGTATAAGTGTCACGGGTGACACTAGCTAGCTAGATAGTTTTTTTTTAACTCAGATTACCCACCGTATATTATTTTATATACCTTTTATAGGTTTTAACCCCCGATCGCCCAGCGGTGACCCCAGTTAGGTTTTAGTGTGCGTTAGGGTCAGCATAAACCCCAGGCAGGGCCAGTTAGTTAGGTACTCTGACACGCATACACATACATTAGATAGGTGTTAGATACTATTGTAGTATCTGATCAGATCAATATCTGCGATCTGATCAGATATATATTAGTGTCCCCACTAGACTAGTGTTCTATAAAAAATGCAGCGTTAGCAGGATCAGCCCAGATACCTGCTAGCTCCTGCGTTTAGCCTCTCTGCCAAGCCCAGCCCACCCAAGTGCAGGATCAATAGATCACTGTCACTTGCAAAACACATCACACATATCTGCAGCATTCACAGAGATCACGCCCGATCCCTGCGAAATCTGACAGTGATTTTGGTAGCGACTTGACACAGGCTCTGACAATCAGGTGCTCTTTTTTGCCTGTGAGTCACACTAGTGTACCGATAAATTTAAAGGCCATGTTTAATCCGAGGTACACTAGTGAAGAGGCCTACGCGTTGGTGAGTATGACAGATGAGAGCGATGGGGAAGCCTCACTGTCAGATTCAGACTCACCATACGGGTTAGTATACAACAGCGGCTCCATGACAGATAGCTCTGACGACTGGGTGGTCCCTGCTAAGGTCAATTGTACCAGATCCCTTCTGTCGCTGAGGTGCATGAACCGCAGGGCTCTCGTATGGAGCAGAGAGCCAGTACTAGTGCCGCTACTCCTTCTGATGACCTGGCAAGCACCAGCAGCCTAGTACATCCTAGTCAAACAACCAGCACTGCAGTAACACTTGGTGACGTGGTGAGTCCCATAAGTGCAGTTCAAGCTGGTGTGGCTAGCGCAAGTAATGCCCCACAGCCACAAAGACGAACACAGAGCCCATAGTGTGCTACCTGATGCGCTTGAAAACCCGGTTATATTGGTCCACTGACTCAATTCATCATATGTATGTCTTCTCTGTTTCCATGGCCAAGACATGATATGAGCAGATTCTGTGGTTTATGCACTTCAGTGACAATGAACTCGGTCTTCCATATGGGGACCCTGAATTTGACCGGCTCTACAAAATTCGGTCCCTCATAAACCACTTCAACCAGCAGTTCGCAGCACATTTTATTCCCAACCAAGTTGTGTACATGGACAAATCCCTGATTAAATTTGCTGGACGTCTTGCTTTCAAACAGTACGTCCCCAGCAAGTGTTCCAGATATGGGGTCAAGATGTATAAGCGCTGACAGGGCCACAGGCTATACATGTAGTTTTATGGTTTATGAGGGCAAAGATAGCCAGGTAGAGCCAGAAGGATGAGCAGACTACATGGGGAGTGCTGGCAAAATTGTGTGGAGCTTGGTGTCACCCTTATTCGGAAAGGGGTACCATTTGTACATGGACAATTACTACACAAGCATGCCACTTTTTAGTCACATACTTTTTTTTTTTTTTTATAAACTCTTTATTTCAAGTATTACTTTCACATGTAATTACATTTACAATACATCTTCATTATTTATTCTTAGTATTACCAGTTATCATATACATTTTCCCATTTAACCATTCATTCCTTTCTCTCTCTCTCTCTTTCTTTCTCTGGTCACTATTTCTTTACTTCTTACATATAGTTTCTGTCGAGTTTCCTTTTGTTATTCTTTCTTTTGGTCTATTTTTCCCTTCTCTTTGTCTTCCTCTTTTTCTTTCTACTCTTCTCTTCTTTCCCTCTTTTCTTTCCTTATTTCATACCTATTGTCAAGTTGGAATTATTCCACTTTTCCCATATTTTCCCATATTTTTGCATGTTTCCCCTGTTTTCATACATTATTTTTTCATATGGTATAACCTGGTTAACAGCTTTTATCCATTGACTAACTGTTGGGGGTATTGGCTGGATCCATCTCTCAACTATTTGCTTTCTTGCAAGAAATAGTACTTCTTATATATCTTAATATGTCTGGGCCATCTTTTCCCTTCCACCAGCCCCAATAAGCACACTTCTATCGTGTCTGATATAGGGAACTTAATCATTTTTTCCAATCTACTAATGACCTGGTACCAATATCCCTTTATTTTGCCACAAGACCACATCAGGTGAAGGAAGTCTGCTCCCTCCTGCCCGCATCGTGTACATTTTGGTGCTAGTATTTGCCCCATTCTATATAGCTTATCTGGACTAAGATAAGTCTGATGTATAATATGTAACTGTATTATTTTGTTGTTAATTGCTGGTGAAACGTTCAGGTGTGAGGAGCAGACCTCCCCCCACTCCCGATCTTTCATGTCCAGGATAGCTTCCTGCCATTTACCTCTTGCTCAATTACTACACAAGCATGCCACTTTTTAGTCCCATACTTGATCACCAAATTGGCGCATGTTGGCGCAGATTCCTGACTTAGTCGGGGGGAGAGAGCCTGCTTGAGATGTAGTAATTTGCTTGCAATAAAGTGGAGGGACACAAAGGATGTTTTTGTTCTTTCCTCCATTCATGTAGACTCGGCTGTCCAAAATAGAACGGCGACTGATGCTGTGGAGAAACCCCTCTGTGTCCACGAATAAAACCAAAATATGGGAGGGGTGGACCTCAACGACCAGTTATTGGCGCCATACTTAATTGTCCGTAAGTCCAGACGCTGGTACAAAAAAGTGTCGGTTTACTTATTTCAGTTGGCTTTGCCGAACGCTTTTGTGCTATACAAAGTGTGCTCCTGCAACTCCAGGAAGAGATCATCAGAGCCCTTCTGTATCCAGATGGTTCTGCACCCCATGTTCCCAATCCAAATGCAGTGAGCCGGCTGCATGGACGGCATTATCCAGATGCCACCCCTGGTACTCCTACCCAATGAAACCCCCAAAAAAGATGTTGTGTCTGCCGACGACGTGGATACAGGCGTCACACCCGATATTATTGCTCCACCTGTTTGGGCCAGCCTGGTCCCTGCATCGGTGACTGCTTAGAGCGCTACCATTCACTAGTTGAGTATTAGCATTGGATACAGCACTACACAGGAATAGGACACTAGTTCACAGGGTCTCCAAAGATGTCACCGCATTTTTGGAGATCCTAACCTTAACTGTTCATTGTTATAAAAAAAAAAGTGTACCAAAAAAAAAAAGTTATAAAAACCCCAAAAAATTTAAAAAAATAAAAACCAAAAACAGTTGTACATTTCTTGTTTTTCTATCTCTATTTTCTCTCTATTCTCATTCTATTGCTCTTTCTATTGTTGTTTATGGATATCTGTAATGTTTTGTTGAGGCTTATTATAGTGTTTTTTTTTTGCAGGTATGCAATGTTTTTATGTAACGTTTAATTATTTTTTTATTCTTAGCAGGAATATTATTTTTTTTACTGTTTTTATTAATCTTTATTTGATTTTCAGGTATGCCAGCTGGCAGCGCTGAGTTATTTAGGGTGACAGCAATAGCGTTTGCTCCAACCATATATAAAGCAGCGACTCCAGCGCTGTTGGAGGTGATTTCACCACCACAGTTAAAAAAAGAGCAAATATACCAGAGCATACGGGCAGTGGGTGGAAATTGGGGTGAATTGCCCCTATGTTCCGGTATATTTTTTTAAAAAAGTGGTTATGCCCACCATTAGAAGTGGGAGGATGAAGGGAGGTTTCCTAATGATGGGCATACCCACCGATTGATTCTTTTTTTTCATTTAACCCACAGGCTGCATGAAAAGAAAGAACATTACAATATATGCCCAACAAGGACCAGAGACATAGTATGTTGCGAGTCTTCTCAGGCTCTCCTGTCCCACCGGGGAACGTAAGAATGCAGCTGGTGGTTCCGCCAGCTGACCATAGAGCTGATTGAAGACTAGAATGGCTCCATGGCCTAAGAAACCGGGGGCTACGAGCATGTTGTGACTTTGGTTTCGCCAGATATAAACAGCGCCATTGGGAAACTGGGGAAGCATCATATCACACCGATTTTGGTGTGGCCAGATGCTTTAAGGGCTGGGGAAAGATCTAGAGTTTAGTAGACCCCAAATTAAAGAAAAAAAAATATGCGACAATACCTCATTTTAACATAGTGGATATTTAAAATCCCTGTGATAAAAATAAAAATGATTTAAAAAAAAAGATGAAAGGGACAGTGTAAAAATAAAATAAAAAGCAAAATAAATAATTTAAAAAATAAAAAAAATGCTCCCCTGCCCCCCGTGCATGCGCGCAAAGGTGGACGTAAGTGTCAGTCTCGTGTCGTATGTAAACAACAATTTCACCATGCATGTGAGGTATCACCACGAATGTCAGATCGAGGGCAGTAATTCTAGCAGTAAACCTCCTCTGCAGATCTAAAGTGGTAACCTGTAAAGGCTTTTAAAAATGTATATAGTTTGTCGCCTCTTTGCGTGTGTGCGTAATTTTTAAAGCATGTCATGTTTGGTGTCTATGCACTTGGCACGAGATCAACTTTTATATTTCACCAAACATTTGGGCTAAATAGTGTGTTTTTTTCACGCATTAAAATAAAAAAGGGTTTTTTTCCCCAAAAATTGCATTTGAAAAATCTCTGCGCAAATACTTTGTGACAAAAATTGTAACACCGACTATTTAAATATGTAGGGCCTCTGCTTTAAAAAAAATGTATAATGTTTGGGGGTTCAAAGTCATTTTCTAGCAAAAAAAAGTATTTTTTCATGTAAACAAAAAATGTCAGAAAAGACTTGGTTCAAGTGGTTTGAAGAGTGGGTGATGTTGGGCATAAAATGCCAGGACAGTTCAACCCCCCCAAATGACACCATTTTGGAAAGTAGACACCCCAAGCTATTTTCTGAGAGCCATGTTGAGTCCATGGAATATTTTATTTGTTTGTCATAAGTGATTGAAAAATGACAAAAAAATAAATAAAACAATGACACAAAGTAGTCACTGAAATGACATATTGCTCACCCATGCCATGGATATATGTGGAATTACACCCCAAAATACATTCTGCTGCTTCTGAGTACGTGGATACCCCATGTGTGAGACTTTTTGTGAGTCTATCCACATACAGGACCCCGAAAACCAATCACCACCTTCATTAAAATATTCCATAGACTCAACATGCCTCTCAGCAAATTCCTTGGGGTGTCTACTTTCCAAAATGGGGTCAATTTTTTTTTTTTTTTGCTATCTGGGCATTTCATGGCCTCCAAAACTGAGATAGGTAGTGTGGGGTGAAGGCATACATTTTTGCCCTTAGAAATCCTGAAGACGGTGATTGGTTTTCTGGGTCCCGTACACGGCTAGGCTCCCAAAAAGACTCACATATGGGGTATCCCCGTACTCAGGAGAAGCAGCACAATGTATTTTGGAGTGTAATTCCACATATACCCATGGCATGTGTGAGCAATATATAATTTCAGTAACAACCTTGTGTAATTTTTTTTTTTTGGTCATCTTTCAATCACTTATGACAAAAAAATTAAATATTCACTGTGCTCAACATGCCTCTCAGCAAATTCCTTGGGGTGTCTACTTTCTGAAATGGGGTCATTTGGGGAAGGGGGGGTTGTAATGCCCTTATATTTTATCACCTCAGGAAATGAGATAGGCAGTCGTAAAATAAAAGCTGTGGAAATTCCAGAAAACGTACCCTAGTTTGTAGACGCTATAACTTTTGCGCAAACCAATAAATATATGCTTTTACTTTTTTTTTACCCAAGACATGTGGCTGAATGCATTTTGGCAAAAATTTATGACTAAAATTTAGTTTATTTTTGTAATAACATAAAGTTGAAAATATAATTGTTTTCCAAATTTTCGTTCTGTTTTGTTTATATCGCAAAAAATAAAAAGCGCATCGATTAATAAATACCACCAAAAGAAAGCTCTATTTGAGGGAAAAAAAGGACACAATTTCATTTGGGTACCGCATTGCATGACCGCGCAATTACCAGTTAAAGCGGCACAGTGCCAAATTAGAAAAAGCGCTCCGGTCCTAAAGCTGGAAATCCTTCCGGGGTTGAAGTGGTTAAACGACCCTGTGTACATGGACTGATAAGATAACATAAGATGAGTTCAGGGGCAGCTGAAAAAAATGCCCAAATCTTCTAAATGTCCGTTTACAGGCTGCAGTGTGCATGGAGCCTTAATGTACTACAGTGTCTAGGCAGCGTGGCAGCAGGGGTCAAAGCAAAGAACAAATTATGCTAAGAAACACTCCATGCAACCTCTCTAACTATCCATTCCCTCTCTCTGATCACTACCTTATTAGTTTCACTCTCTCCCTCTCCTCCACCTCCTCTCCCTCCAACTGCCTAACAGCTACCCGTAGAAACCTACATGGTCTCAACCCTTCTCTTCTCTACTATGCTACTGACCACTTCTATGACAAAACACACTCCTGTTCTGCACTGACCTAGCCACTTCTGTCTTCAACACTTCACTTTTAGCCTCCCTGGATACACTGGCCCCTCTCACTACTCACAGAATCAGACCCCTTCAACCTTGGCAAACAGATGACACTAGAAGTCTGAAAAACATAGCCGTGCTCTTGAGCTCCTGTGGTGTAAGACTTAGTCTCAGAAAGATTTCTACCAGTACCTTTCAAAATACAATTCCAGCCTCATCACTGCCTATCAGACCTATTTTATCACTCTCGTTAACAACTTATCACCCCGGACCCGTCAACTCTTCTCTACCTTCAACTCACCACTTTGTCCTTCTCTGCTTCCACCCACTACTTCACTCACTGCCCAGGAGATCGCCATTCACTTCAAACTGGATTTTGTCTACAACACTCCACAGAAACTGCTCTTCTAAAACTAACAAAGAATCTACTAGCAGCCAAAACCAATGGACACTATTCTGTACTCCTACTCTTGGCCCTTTCTGCTGCCTTGGATACTGTTGACCACTCCCTCCTCCTCCAAAAACTCCATGCCATTGATCTCTTTGACTGTACTCTTCGCTGGTTCTCTTCCTACTTATCCAATTTCACCTTTAGCATTATTTACAACTATACTTCCTCCTCTCTTCTTCCTTTCTCTTTTGGGGTCCCCCAAGGTTCTGTCCCTGTGCCTCTCCTATTCTCAATCTACACCTCCTCCCTGGATCAGCTGATGACACCCAAATCTATCTCTCTACCCCTCAGCTCACTCCCTCAGTCTCCTCGCATATCACTAATTTAGTAACACAAATATCAGTCTGGATGTCACCCCACTTCCTCAAACTCAATCTATCCAAAACCGAACATATCATTTTTCCTCCATCATGTGCCCCTTCCCCTGATCTCTCTGTCATAATCGATGGCACAACTATCAGCCCATCACTGCATGCCAAGGTCCTAGGTGTAGTCCTGGACTCTGAACTCTCCTTTAAGCCCCATGTCCAATCAATTTCCAAATCTTGCCGCCTCAACCTCCACAACATCTAAAAAATACACCCCTTTCTAACCAATGACACAACAAAGCTCTTAATTCACTCCCTGGTCATTTCTTGCCTCGACTACTGCAACTCACTTCTCACTGGCTTACCTCTACATAGGCTATCCCCCCTTCAATCCATCATGAATGCTGCTGCCAGACTCATCCACCTTACCAGTTGCTTTGTGTCTGTTTCTCCTCTCTGTCAATCCCTCCACTGGCTCCCGTTCACCCAATAAATTAAATTCAAAATACTCACAACAACCTACAAAGCCATCCACAATTTAGCCCCCAGCTACATCATTAGCCTAGTCTCAAAATACCAACCTAATCGTTCTCTTTGTACCTCTCAAGACCTCATGCTCTTTAGCTCCCTCGTCACCTCCTCCTTTGCTCACCTCCGGGACTTTTCCAGAGCCTCTCCAAACCTATGGAACTCCTTACCCCAATCTGTCTGATTATCTCCTACTTTATTAGCTTTTAGATGATCTCTGAAAACCCTCCTCTTCAGAGAAGCTTATTATACCCACACCTAACAACTACATTTTCATTTTTCTTCATCAATTCATCTCCCACTGTTATTACCTTTTTGTTTCACTTGACCCTCACTTATAGATTGTCAGCTCTAATGAGCAGGGCCTTCTGATTTCTTCTGTATTGAATTGTATTGTAACTGTACTGTCTGCCCTCATATTGTAAAGTGCTGGGCAAACTGTTGGTGCTATATAAATCCTGTATAATAATAATCATAGTGCAGTCATAGGTCATGAATAAGTCTCAAGCCAGCCCAAGTATATTAGATACCTTAGTAAAAGTCCCAAAAGATGGCTTGAAACCTACTGAATTAGCTAAAATTCCAACTGTGGATATCTCTAAGTACCACCCAGCTCAATAAAAGTCCAGTTATATATCAACAGTTATGTGAGAAAATCAAATGCAGTTGCTGTTCTAGTATTAAGATGGCCATGGGTGTCATGGCTGTCAGAATACATTATCCAGCTGTTAGCATGGATGTGGGAATTGATTGATATGGTTCTGGAAGGAGGTAGCATGCTTATATCAGGGACTGGTAGGGATTTTGGGGGGACCCCATGCATTTTTTCTGCAGGACATTTAGCTTGGTATGTTTTAGGAGGAGAATGTCTGGTATTCATTTTATAAAGGATGCCATGCAAAACAAAATGGGATGGGGCCCCCCAAAATTCATAACACTTACCCAGGCATGCAGCTTGGCTGGCCAGGAAAGGGAGTGACATTGAGCATGAACCATATCAGTTCACATGCCCTCAACATTGGATGGGGGTACATTACCAGGGGGCACCCTGGCAAGGCATCTTGTCCCTCTATTTAGGGGCACAAGGGCCTCATCCTTAAATCCCTGACATGGTGTATGTAGGACTCTGTGGAAAGAGGCATGCTTATCAGAATCTGGAATCCTCTTTAAGATAAGAGGGTCCACATATACAGTATCTGGCCCTCTCCCCTACATGAATTAATATATAGCACCCATTGTTACTCATTAACAAAAAAAGACATACACCATGACAAAGTCATTTATTAAAAAATATATATTGTCCCGAGATAAAAATCCACTGTCACATCATCCAGTAATGTAGATCTATTGTAGATCACAATAAGTGATTTCATGATTACAGTTGAGCGAACCTCTGGAAGTTCGGGTTCTGCTGGTCCGTCCGAACTTCGGGACAAAGTCCGGGTCCGGACGGAACCCGAACGATCGCACAGACAACGAACCCCATTGAAACTGTCACCTAAAAATAGAGCCCTGTTATATATAAAAAATTATTTACTGAAACAGTACCACATACAGAAAAAAACAATTACTCATTGTTACCCACGATATATAATTAAGTACATCCCCTCTCCCGGTCTATGACATATACACCTGGGAGAATAGAATTTCTCCTAAGGTCTAAGACTATTCGTACGGAGAAAGGTGTCTCAGGATGTATGTGGTACAGTCCCTAAATTCCTACTCCGGGAACACGGGGATTTATCTCCCTGTTCTACGGAACGGTCCCACGGGGGACCATTACATGGGGGTAGGTTACAACTCCCGTACACTTGACTATACCAAGTACGAGTTACAGTGAGGGAAAGGACC
>BLSH010552918.1:465814-509551 GCA_018402905.1 Glandirana rugosa | reverse complement strand
ATTTCTGCTATCTGTCCTCAGAGCAACAGCACAGACAGCAGTAGTAAAGTAATCTATCTCAGGATGCAGGATCAGGTCTTAAAATGGCTAAAATCTGTCCCTCACGCCGTCAGCTACCTTTCCCTACACTAACCCAAGGAGCATGTGACTGCAGCACTGTGACTCCAGCTTATAAAGAGGCTGGGTCACATGATGCACCGGCCAATCACAGCCATGCCATTAGTAGGCATGGCTGTGATGGCTTCTAAGGGCAAACCAGTGAAACGCTTGTTGATTGGCTGCCCTGCAGCTTCTCAACACGTGGAGTAAAATAGCAGAACCCCGGACCGAACCCGAACGATTTTTGAAATGTCCGGGTCCGGGTCCGTGCCACGGACACCCAAAAGTTCGGTACGGACCCGAACGTTACAGTCCGGGTTCGCTCAACACTACTCAAAAGACATTTACATATGATGTGTATCAACAGGTTATAATTAGTAGACTGAAGGTGAGTATTTGTTTTTCTATATAATAAACCAATCATAAATACTAATGATAAAATCTAAAGGAGAGCAGAATGTTGAAATTCATGAGAAAAGTTAATCTAAAATCAATCTAGTATAAAATCCATCCGAGTTACAATACAATTTATCACGGGGTACTCACAATTCATATATGTATATATATATATATATATATATATATATATATATTGTAGGTATATATGTATATATATATATATATATATATATATATATATATTGTCATGGTATGTAAGGTGAAGCTGTAGACGGATGCTACCTGTCGCCTCATATGCGTTAATTTGGACTGGATGAAACGGAGTCTGGTCTGGATTTTACCAGCCACCATAGCAGGGCTGGTTCTGGACCAGAGTTTGTGGTCCACTGGAGTCCACCAGCAGGTGGCTTAAATAACCAGGAAGAGAACACACTCTATCTCTGACCTGGAACTCAGAGAGGGATCTGAGGGAGCTCTGTGTCTGTTTGGACTTTAAAAGACAAGGTTTGCATTTTGGCTTACGTTTTGTGGGTGTCGGAGTCAGCCCCACACCGTATAGTGAGGTAACTGTACTGTTTGTTTAGCGCCGTACAGCAAGGACTTATTTTCTGTTTTGTTTCTTTTTAACCTGCAACCTTTTACCAATAAACCTCGCAAGCCACCAGATTTGAAAGAAAGTTGCCTGTACGCTGACTATTTTCCTGTGGAAAGATGATTCCCATGAGCTAATCTCCCACAATATATATATATATGTATATATAATAAAGAATAGAAACTTAATAAAAAATGATATGTACAAAATATATGTATGCCTTGACGACAAATTAATAACTGACCTGCTGTTGTGTGTTATGTCGTTTGGGAGACTTTATGGGTAGTATCACATAGGTATATTATGGTGTATGGGTGCTCTCCCTACTGCTGGTCTATTGTAATTGTCAGTAGGCTCAACTGAATAGAGACACATAATTCTATAATGGGGAGAAGGGGAGTAGCTTGTAATATGGAAGGAAGCCCTTTTACCATTTGTGTTATATGGTAATATATCCGCTCCCAAGAGTGTGGCATGGACTGCTATATCCTGTTGCAGCGGCTAAGTTGTACTAAGACCACAGATCTCTTGTATACGTTTTGCATTAACGCTGAGGTATTTGTCTAACATTACTGTGTCATATGTCGGTGACAGATGATGACGTGTAGTGATATGTATGTTATCATTTATTCTAGTGCTTAACAGTGATGAAAAAAATCCTGAAGAAGCGGGCTGTGTCGAAGAAAAGTATCCTTTCTTATTTAGTAATGTACATATGACATTTTTTATGTGTAGTTGCAATCCTAGACAGCTTTACTTAATCCTAGATGAGTTTGATTTTCATACAAAACACACAGATGCTAGCACACAGCTTTAAATGTCTTCATGAATGAAATCCTGATGGGTCACAATATACATTTTTTTAGGTTTTCATGAGCTCAAGTACAAAGACTTTTCCCAGACCAATGATTGGTCTGCTGCAGGAAAGAGGAAGCATATCCTCAGTCCGCTCACTCTCAGTGAATAGACTGCAATATTGTACCTTTGTAGCAAGTCACAAGGTGAGGGGTACAGCAGAGGGTGATCTAAATGCAGTGCAGGCACCAAGATTTACACAACTGGGTCATCTTTGAGCCGTCATCTCAGTAGTCAAATACCCTATCTGCCCAGAATGAAGAACAAGACAAATGCTTAAAGAGAAACCAAAACCCCAAAGCTTCATGTAAACACCAGAAGTTAGCTTTGTTGAGAATTACACAAGATGTAAAAGACTTGAATAAAGAGTTGGAATCTGAAAATGTCACATGACTCTTGATTTATCAAAGGATGTTGATTGGTCAAACAGCCACTGCTGTATAGTAACTCTCCCAATCCAGGAATGAACTTCCCCACCAATTTTCACACAGGAAAGCCCTATTTTGTGTCCACTCAAGCTTGTTATTTTAACTGAAGCCCTGATGAAGGAGGAGTTTTTCTGACCTTCAAAACACGTTGGCTGTTTTTACAGTATGAACTAATAAATTAATTTGGACTCTTTTATCCTTTGGACTCGCATTTCTTCCATCCATTGGTGCAGTGATTACACCAGGCAAAGTGGCCGCAGTGGTGGAAGGAAGATCCAAAGGTCTTTAGGTGAAATATCTGTTTCAGGGGGGCAGCTGCTATATATATATATATATATATATATATATATATATATATATATATATATATATATATGTAAACTAAGACTTTATAAGCCTTTTTAAACTTGTCTAAGTCCATCGTCATGCATCCTTTGGTGCTGCCTCCTCCAGGAGTGGACGACAGTAATTGGTGCTGCGGACTATGGTTGCCCTCATTGATCCCCTAATGTCATCATGCATTACATGGGTCTTCAGAGCCTGTGAGGATCCCACCTCTGTACATCTAATAGGAAACGTCCACATCACCCAGACAGTGTACTCAACAGTGAAGAAGAGAGAAGACCCAGAGGGGTTGATTTAGTAAAGCTTGAAAGTGCAAAATTTGATGCAGCTCCACACAGAAACCAATCAGCTTCAAGGTTTGAGAGCCGGTTCACGCTGAGGCGACTTGTCAGGCGACTCAAGTCACCTGACAAGTTGTCCCCATGCAGTGCAATGGAACTGTTCTAATAGGAGCGACTCAGGTCGCTCCGACTTAGAAAAAGGTTCCTGCACTATTTTCGGGGGGCGACCTCAGCGCGACTTGCATTGACTTCTATGGAAAGAAGTCTCTTTGCAAGCTGCGCTGAGGTCGCCTCGAGCGGGGCGACTTGCTTTGCCTGCAAGTCGCGCCGCTCCAGTGTGAACCGGCTCTTAATGTCAAAGTTTGACTAAACAAGCTGAGGTTAGAAGCTGATTGTATAGCATGCACAGCTGCACCGTTTTTTGCACTCTCCAGCTTTAGTAAATCAACCCCAGAATGTCATGTGACAATGGATTTATGCAACTGAAAAGGGGCTATACGATTAGCATTCCTTATTTTTGTTACATTAATATTTGTTTTCTATGTGTAAACAATTTTTTGTTTCTATTCATTTTGTCTGTTTTTTTGGTGTTGCATTAATCTATACAATATTTGAAAAAAATGCAAACAGTATTTTTGCACACAAAATACATTTTGTGCATTTTATCTACAGTAATCCAATTTGTAGTCAAACTGTTACTGGTCAAATTGGAGAAAAAATACTTCAGTAGAAAATACAGAAAATACAGAAATTAGACAGTAACAATTTAATAAATGCTTATTTTATATTTGTTACATGTTCTCATTAAAGTGGAACTAAACTGTTTCGTACTCTGAATATTTCAAATTTTCTTCAAATTCACTGATTTATTTTGATTCGAACGTTCGAATCGATAAATTTTGAATCAGTCGAATTGAAAACTTTAGATTTTTTTTCCTATCAAATGATTACAATGACTCTTTAAATCACCTTTGGCTAAAATAATACAACATTATTTCTAAATGGTACTTAAATAACACACACAGTCTTTGATTTTAGCAATATGTGTACAGTTAGAATTTGAATGGAGTTTGATATAAAATTTGATTTGAATTTCAGTCCAAATTTCCAAAATTCAGATGAGTTTTGTTATTCAGAGCATTCGGTAAAATTTGTTTATATTGTAATTCGGTTATTTGGATATATCCAAATCTATGAATAGCAAAAATTTGTCCGAATATTAATTAGGAAGGAAACAAACCGCACATGTCTACTTCATATCTACTTACTAAGGCTAGAAGCATAATGATTAAAATAGGTAACCACCGGAGGGTGGCAGGAGGGGACAATCCACCCCTCCCTCCACCCTCCGGTGCTTCTCTGGGCTCGCACCCTCCGGTGCTTCTCTGGGCTTGACCGTAAGGTCGGTGAGCCGGAGAATGAATCAGTGGCCGCCAGATGTTGAGCATTAAGATTTCTGGTGACCAGATGGTCCACAGTCATCTCTATGATTCTCGGAGGCCCGGGCGCGAAGTTATAATGTCATGTCTGGACCAGTGGTAAAGTGGGAGAATTCTTCTTCAGGTCTCCTCATTATTCTCTGGTAACCTTATATCATGTCAGTTTTTATCTCTCATTAGTAAATAACAACAAACTTCTACTATTTGCTACCTTGTGTATCAGTACTGCTTGGACTGAGAATAAACATGTAGACCAGGGTCTCCAAACTTTCTAGACACAGGGGCAGTTTACTGTCCTTCAAACTTTAGTGGAGTGATGGGTGAGGTAGAAAATGCCCTTGAATCAGTGAAAGTAAATAATGTCTTAGGCTTGGTGATTATTGGGAGTAAAAAATTTTATAGTGCCTGTGGTCAGTAAGTGGAGGAATGGAGCCCCATCATTAGTATCAGTGTGAATATTAGTGGCCTCTCATTAGTATCAGTGGGACAAATCATGCCCCATTGTTGGTGTCAGCGGAGGTATAGTGCCCCATTGTTGGTGTCAGTAGGAGCAATAGTACCCTGCCGTTGGGGTCAGTGAGAGGAATATTACTTCATGGTGTCATGGGAAGGAATAGTGCTCCATCTTTGATATCAGTGAGAGGAATAGGGTTTCATCATTGGTATCATTAGGAGGAATAGGGCTCCATCATTGGTGTCCGTGGCAGGAATTATGTTCCACTATTAGTTTCAGTAGGAGGAATAGTGTCTTGTATAAATGGGAGGTACCCAAGGGCTGGATAAAGACTAGCAAAGGGCTGCCCCTGGCCTGTAGGCAGCAGTTCAGAGACCACTGGTGTAGACCGCAAAAAAGCGTGTCCTGAAAATGTAACTGTTATTGTAATTTAGAAATCACAGACAATACTCAGCTGTGTTATAGTAAGTGCATTAATACACATACAATCACTTTAACCAGTTGCGGCACCCCCCACCCCCCTTGGATTGACGGCGGCAACATGGCTCTCCTGCGCAAACCACTGTCACCTGACGGCAGTTGCAGGAGCGAGTATTGTGGGCGCGTGTGCCGCTGAAGGCACGCTCATGCACTCACACACTAGCCGGGGGAGCCAGTGAGTGGGTGGGGCGGACTCGATGTCCGCCAGCCACCCACGATCACTCCCCGGCAGTGACAGAATGGGGATTCGCTATTGTAAACAAGCGGATCCCCGTTCTGACAGGGAGTAGGAGAGTGATCATATGCTTCCTGTATATGGGAGCAGCGATCACTCTCCTCCTCCAGTCAGCCCAGTCCCCATACAGTTAATAACACATACCAGGGAACACAGTTAACCCGTTGTTCGCCCCCTAGTGTTAACCCCTTCACTGCCAGTGACATTTACACAGTAATCAGTGCATTTTCATAGCACTGATTGCTGTATAAATGCCAATGTTCCCAAAAAAGTGTCAAAAGTCTCCAACATGTCTGCTGCAATATGTCAGTCCCGCTAAAAAATCGCAGATCACTGCCATTACTAGTAAAAAAATAAAAACCCCATAAATGAATTCTCATAGTTTGTAAACGTGGCAACCTTTGGCAAACCAATCAATATACACCTATCGCAATTTTTTTTACCAAAAATATGAGGAAGAATATCTTTCGGCCTAAACTGATGAATAAATTTGTTTTTTTAATTTTTATTTTCGATGTGTATTATAGCAAAGTAAGAAATATTGTGTTTTTTTCAAAATTGTCACTCTTTGTTTGTTTATAGCACAAAAAGTAAAAACCGCAGAGGGGATCAAATACTACCAAAAGAAAGCTTCTTTGTGGGAAAAAAAGGACGTTAATGTTGCTTGGGTACACGACCGCGCAATTGACAGTTAAAGCGACGCAGTGCCAAATCGCAAAAAGTGCTCTGGTCAGGAAGGGGGTAAATCCTTCTGCGGCTGAAGTATTTAACCACTGCCTGCCTGGCGTATAGACAAATGACATCCGGGTAGGTGTTCCATCATATGACTTCTTCAGGATAACCCACAATCGCGCGCCCCCGGGGGTGTGCATCGCGGCGATCGGTGGTGTGGTGGGTCAGTCTGACCCACTGCATTACCGACCTCCGTAACACACTTCTATCAGCAGCACTTTACCATGTGATCAGCCTTGACCAATCACGGCTGATCACGATGTAAACAGGAAGAGCCGTTTGTCGGCATTTCCTTTACTCGCGTCTGAGGACACGAGTAGTGGAGAGCCAATCGGCGGCTCTCCTGAGAGGGAGGATCCATGCTGATTGTTTATCAGCACACTCCCCCTCAGATCGCCACACTAAACCACCAGGGAGCCCGCCCAGGGACCATCAGGGAGCGCCCGCTCAGGGGCCACCAGGGAGCCGACCAGGAACACCATCATGGAGCCCACCCTAGACCACCAGGTAAGGGGCACAATGGCCAGCATGGATGGCACTCAGTGCTAATTACAGATGGCACCCTAGACCACCAGGGAATCAGTGCTGCCCTCAGTGCCCACCAGTTCCCCCTATCAGTGCCCACAAGTGCCTCACCAGTGGCACCTCTCGGTACCACCTATCAGTGCCCAATGCCACCTATCAGTGCCCATCAGTGCCGCATATCAGTGCTCATCAGTGCCACCTATGAGTGCCCATCAGTGCCTTTATCAGTGCCTGTCAGTGCTGCATATCAGTGCCACCTATCAGTGCCCATCAGTGCCGCCTATCAGTGCCAATCAGTGCTGCATATAAGTGCCATCTCATCAGTGCCACCTCATCATTGCCAATCAGTACTGCCTCATCAGTGCCCATCAGTGTAGCCTCATCAGTGCCCATTAATGATGGAGAAAATTTACTTATTTACAAAGTTTTGTGACAGAAACAAAAAAAGTTTCTTCTTCAACATGTTTGGTCTTTTTTTATTTGTAGCGCAAAAAATAATAACCCCAGAGGTGATCAAAAACCACCAAAAGAAAGCTCTATTTGTGGGAACAAAATGATAAAAACTTTGTTTGGGTACAGCTTCGCATGACTGTGCAATTTTCATTCAAAATGCAACAGCACTGAAAGTTGAAAATTGGTCTGGGCGGGAAGGGGGGGTAAGTTAAGAGCTTTGGGCGAAAGTGACGTTTGACATTGCTTCTGCCTGCAATGCAATGGAGCCGAGTGGGGGCCATCTTCCCCTCAGTCAGCATCCAGGCATTGGGGCAGCAGGATCAGACTGCCTCCCCTGCTACCGGCAGGTCCGGTAAACAGCGGAAATGACCAGAGCGCGGTGGATAAAAGTGATCTTGCGGCAAATCTGCCACAGAGACCACTTTTATCCAAAAGAGGAAGGCCCACCATTTTAAAAAATACTGGGATTATGGTAGCTATCTGCTACCATAGCAACGGTATTCGTCAGCAAAGTACCGCCTTATAATGATGGCGGGCGGTCCGGAAGTGGTTAAACCTGCCAGCAAAGTGATCATAGATTCTAAAATTTAGACTCTCATAGGTTTTAAATATTCTTATTTGATTTTAAATTTGTTGGTAGGGAAGATAACATTATATACAGTATATTAAAATTTTGGATATTCTGATGATCTTAATTTATATGTTTTATGTTATTATATATTTTCTTTTCCTGGTGTGAGAGCTGAAGTTACATTCAGTACATACAGTGCTTAGAGACACTGCAGCACTTAGTGAAACAAATAGTTCTTTTTGACCAGCTTGGTCCAAGCAAACTATGGACATCAGTTTAAGGCCTCATACACACGGACGTTTTTTGACGCCGGCGTTTTCTGGCGTTTTTTGCAGCTCTCCATGTTAGTCAATGGCCCCATAGAAACGCTGACGTTTTTGAGCTGTAGATGGCATCGGCGTTAGTGAGCTGAAACTAGAACCCACAGCCAGTGCGTTCTGAGGCTGTAACGTTTTGGTATTTTTTGACGCCGACGCCACAAAACGCCAACTAACGCCAACAAACGCCAACAAGCGCCAACTAATATTGTACCGGCGTTAACTGCCGTTTTTTGACGCCAACATTTTTAGGTTGAAAATTAGCAGAGGGATGATTTTTTTAAAAAAACGCCTATTGGCGCCGACGCTCACTAACACCGAAAAACACCGATTTTTTTTCCTTGACGTCGGGCCCGACGTTTTGTTTATTTTATAAGAAACGTCCGTGTGTATGAGGCCTTAATACTGATTTTATTAGAGGGTAATATGATACAAAACGAAATAACTAACTAATGCAGCCACCACATATAAGGATTAATAAGCTGCAAATTATAGTTTTTTTTGTTTCATACCACTTAAAGCACAATGGAAGATTATATATTTGCAGGTTCTTTAACCACTTCAGCCCTGGAAGGATTTGCCCCCTTTATGACCAGGCCATTTTTTGCAATATGGCACTGCATCGCTGACAATTGCACGGGCGTGCGACATTGTACCCAAACAAAATTGACCTCCTTTTTTTCCCCACAAATAGAGCTTTCTTTTGGTGGTATTTGGTCATCTCTGCGGTTTTTATTTTTTGTGCTTTAAACAAACAAAAAGCGACAATTTTGAAAAAAAAAAAAATTATTTTTTGCTTTAATACATATCCAAAAAAAAAAAATATGAAAAAACTAATTTAGTCATCAGTTTGGGCCGATATGAATTCCTCTACATATTTTTGGTTAAAAAAATTGCAAAAGAAGTATATTGATTGGGTTGTGCAAAAGTTATTGCGTCTACAAACTATGGGAATAGATTTATGGCATTTTTATTATTATTTTTTTTATTAGTAATGGCAGCGATCTGCGATTTTTATCAGAGCATACAGATTGGACACTTTGACACTTTTTTGGGACCAATGACATTTATACAGTGATCAGAGCTAAAGATAGCCACTGATTACTGTGTAAATGTCACTGGCAGGGAAGGGGTTAACCTGTAGGGGGCTATCAAGGGGTTAAGTGTGTTCCCTCAGCGTGTTCCAACTGTGTGGGGGCTGGGCTGGCAGAGACATGACAGATCTAACTGATCCCGATTACAGGGAACAGTAGATCTGTGTCATGTCCCCTGACAGGACGGGGATTCACCGTGTTTACATGTTTACATTGATCCCTGTTCTGCCTCTGTAGTAGGCGATCGCGGGTCACTGGCGGACATTGAATCCGCCCGACCTGCGGTCACACTCCCGCGGTGTTCAGTGGGCACATGTGCGTGCCCCCTATCTCCTGCTTAAGTACCGCCGTACAGCTGCGGCAATTTGCACAGCAGAGCCTACCTGCCGCCGTCAAGCGATGGCGGCTGGTCGGCAAGTGATTAAGGGGATAAAGCACAGGGAAATGTGCAAATATTGAAGAGATGTACTGCTAATGATTTTTTATATTTTGATTTAAATACTTTTTAATGTAGTAAAAATGTGAAAAGCGAAACTCAATCCAGGAGAAAGAAGGACTTCCTTCATCACCAGACTTGCCTGAGCGCCGCAGAGAAAAAAAGGATAAGTGTGTTGGTTTTTTTTTGTAATCTCGAGGGGGCTGCATGGTGGAAGAAATCGAGAAAGCTGGAGTTCTGCATCAAGTATAAAATATGTTTTAATTTCAAATAAAAATGTAAATCTATTATTTTTATCATAAATCCTCTTTAAGCTTCTAGTTACATTGACCAAACTCGTATTCATGGGCAACTGTTAACAAATTGTTTTAATTGTATGTTACAGGATATTGGAATAGCTTTTTTCTACACAGAATATTTTCAAATGTCCTAATTTAAAACATGGAACTCCAGAACCAAGGATTCCTGAAATAATTTGTTTTAGTTGGACATGCAAGTGTGTGTTCATTGTTTTTTGTTGCATTATTATTGATTTATATTTTTACAATTTTTGGAAATATTTTTCTTATCACTGCTGTTCTTGTCAGTCCTAAACTTCACCTGCCTATGTACTTTTTCCTCTGCAATCTATCAATCATAGATGTGTCCCTTTCTTCCAGCTGTATTCCAAAAGTATTCATAGAAATATTTTCCATTAGAAGGACATTCTCCGTCACAGGCTGCATGGACCAAATGAACATCGGCATGTTTTTAAGGAGCATTAAGTTATTGCACCTTGCTGTGATGGCGTACAATCGTTATGTAGCTATATCCTTCCCCTTGTATTAAAAAGTCATTATGAACTGGAAAATCTGTAGTACCATAATAATACTGATGTGACCTGGAAATTTCTTCATCTCAGTTGTCTCAATCATTTCAAAACCTTTGGTATTTTATTCTATTAGGGCGTGGGATGCGGCAAAAGGTACCAGATCCATAAATACCCAAATATATAGGCTGTACTTTTAGGGTACCACACATACCACTATATTTTAATAAATGTATATTTTTATTTTCCCTACACAGTTAAAGTCATATAAAAACAATTTCATCATCTTGTGAAAGTGATCAACAGATGGCCTCCATATATTACTATATAAGATGCCACTGACCAGATATTCCTTTTATAACCTACATATTGTCAAACAGTGTGTTATTTTATATATTGCTTCAGTGAGATAGAACTTTTCTAGCTTGGCACATTTTCCAGAAATAATAATTTTCTCCTTCCTCAGGAGTGAACATGAGGCATATCTATGATGAATGCAAAAAAAAAAATTTTATATAATGCAGAATACAAAAAGTATAAACATATTTTCAACAAAACCACCTCAAAACACCTTAATCCCCTGTATTAGGGTGAAGGATAAATGGGATGTTTCTGTGCCATACAGAATGAAACAGCAACTCATAAACTAATTTTGATTTTATTGTACAAAAATCGATAAAACAGGACAGAATACATTTTATTCATCAAGCATGGCAGATTGTTAAAAACAAATAATATAACCTTATTTATGTGATTATCCAAAAAAGATGCCTAGGAGCAACGCGTTTCATGAATGAACTAGAACCAAAAGTGATCAAATGCTTTATTACCCAGACTGGAGATTGGAAAAATGATTTTCATTGATCTTATCTTTATCTCACTGTTGGGCAGTTTACCATGGCCCCAGCTTCCCAGAGGAATGTTTATTTTTTCAAATATTAAGTTACATGTGGTACGTTAAAAGTCTAGTCTATATATTTTTAAAAAGACTTTCGAAGCACATATGTCACCAGCCCATCTGAGTACCCGAGTACCTGTCATCAGTCCATCTGAGTACCTGTCACCAACCCATCAGAGTACCCAAGTACCTGTCACCAGCCCATCTGAGTACTCGAGTACCTGTCACCAGCCCATCAGAGTACCCAAGTACTTGTCACCAGCCCATCTGAGTATCGAGTACCTGTCACCAACCCATAAGAGTGCCCCAGTACCTGTCACCGCCCATCAGAATACCTGAGTACCTGTCACCATCAAAGTACCCAAGTACCTGTCACCAACCCATCAAAGTACCCATTACCTGTCACCAGCCCATCAAAGTACCTGTCACCTGCCCATAAAAGTACCAGAGTACCTGTCACCAGCCCATCAGAGTACCTGAGTATCTGTCACCAGCCCATCAGAGTACCCAAGTACTTGTCACCTTCCCATCAGAGTACTTGATTACCTGTCACCAGACCATCAGCCTACCAGAGTACCTGTCCCCTGCCCCCCTGTCACCAGCCCATCTGAGTACCCGAGTACCTGTCACCAGCCCATCAGAGTACCCGGGTACCTGTCACCAGCCCATCAGAGTACCCGAGTACCTGTCACCTGCCCATCAGAGAAACTTGAGTACCTGTCACCTGCCCATCAGAGAAACTTGAGTACCTGTCACCAGCCCTTGAAAGTACCTGAGTACCTGTCACCTGCCCATTAGAGTACCTGAGTACCTGTCACCAGACCATCAGTGTACCCGAGTACCTGTCACCTGCCCATCTGAGTACCCAAGTACCTGTCACCAGCCCATCAGCGTACCCGAGTACCTGTCACCTGCCCATCTGAATACCCGAGTACCTGTCACCAGCCCATCAGAGTACCCGAGTACCTGTCACCAGCCCATCTGAGTACCCGAGTACCTGTCATCAGCCCATCAGAGTACCTGAGTACCTGTCACCAGCCCATCAGAGTACCCAAGTACCTGTCACCAACCCATCTGAGTAACCGAGTACCTGTCACCAACCCATCTGAGTAACCGAGTACCATTTACCAGTCCATCGGATTACCCGAGTACCCGTTCCCAGCCCATCAAAGTACCCGAGTACCTATCTGCAGCCCATCAGAATACCTGAGTACCTATCTGCAGCCCATCAGAGTACCCGAGTACCTATCTGCAGCCCATGCCTCATAGAACATACCTTGGGTGTTTGCTTTCCAAAATGGGGTCATTTTGTGGGTAATTCCACTGTCCTGGTGCTCCAGGGCCTTCAAAAGTGTGATAGGTATCAATGACATTTTATGTGTAATTTATGCTCTTAGAACTCCTGACGGTGCTCCCTGCATGTTGGCCCTCTCTAGGCTGTGTAAAGATCTCACACATGTGGTATCACCATACTCGGGATGAGTAGCAGGATATATTTTGGGGGTAATTTTTGCTATGTACACACTATGTGTTAGAAATATCTTATAAATTGACCACTTTGTGTAAAAATAAAAGCGTTTTCATTTTCTTTCCACGTTTTTCGAAGACTTGTGCAAAAAAAATGAACCATTCAAAAGACTCATAGATTATACGTTGGGGTGTTTTCTTTCCAAAATGGGGTCATTTTGTGGGTAATTCCATTGTCCTGGTGCTCCAGGGCCTTCAGAGGTGTAATAGGTTGTTAGGAAATTAGATGTGAAAATTCTGCTCCTAGAATGCATGACGGTGCTCCCTGCATGTTGGACCTCTTTATGTGGCCAGGCTGTGAAAAAGTCTCACACATATGGTATTGCCATACTCAGGGCAAGTAGCAGAATGTATTTTGGGATGTAATTGGAAGTATGCATATGCTGTGTGTGAGAAATAACTTGTTGTTATGACAATTTTGTGCAAAAAAAAAAAATTATAATAATTTCTTAATTTTCCCAAGAATTGTGGGAAAAAAGTACAACTTCAAAAAACTCGCCATGCCTCATACTAAATACCTTGGAATGTCTACTTTTCAAAAAGGGGTAATTTGAGGGGTATTTGTACTTTCATGACATTTCGGGGCCTCAGGAAATGAGATAGGCCATCAGTGCATCAGGTGTGATCAATTTTCAATGATTGGCACCATAGCTTGTATAACTTTCACACAGACCAAATAATATACACTTATTTGGGTTATTTTTACCAAAGATAGTTAGCAGTATAGGTTTTGGCCCAAATTTTTGAACAAAAATTACTTATTTGCAAAATTTTATCATAGAAACTAAAAAAAAGTGGGTTTCTTTTTTCAAAATTTTAGCAGTTTTTTCACTTATGTCGCAAAAAATAAAAAACCCAGAGGTTATTAAATACCACTAAAGAAAGCTCTATTTGTGTGAAAAAAATGATAAAAATGTTGTTTGGGTACAGTGTAGCATGAGAGAGTAATTGTCATTCAAAATGTGAGAGCGCTGAAAGCTGAAAATTGGTCTGGTCAGGAAGGGGGTATAAACATCCTGTATTGAAGTGGTTTATTTTGTGTCAACTTTACCTCTTTACCTAACTATTGTGGGAGGTTTACCCCAATGTGTAATATTTATTTTTATTGTTCATGTGGTGAATGCCCCTATTTTTGAAGTGTATAAAACCTGTATTTCTGTTCAATAAAGCTATTCCTTTAGTTTTACCTCAACATCTTGTCTGCGTATGATGTAACGGTAAAGGGCCTGTATTAACTATCGGTCTGCTGAAAGGGCTTGGAGGGCAGGAGGCACAATTTGGTGGAAGCACCCAGTTGTGGTGGCAGATGGCCTGCCACATCCGCCTTCTGTCCGAGTCCCCAATGCAGCTAGGAATTTTGCAGAGCAATTTTGGCAGTTCTGCACATGCTCAGTTTTCAGTGAACTTCTATGCTGAGCATTTTATCCCTATCACATCTGAATAGTGCATGTGACTATAGAGTCACACCTGCAGGCATATACACAGTGGTAAATGACAGCCCACTCCCTCCCTCCTCCATGCCCACTAACCAGCTAAACACAATGGGGACAGGATATTACATGTGGATTGATGGAGGCTTCATCTCCATCTTATTCTAAAACAAAGGCTGGAGGGGTGTGACACAGCCTGTGACTAGCAGAAATACATCCACACCATGTTATTGCCAAAAAATAATAAAGATTTTATTTCACATATATATATGTATGACTTTTTAAGACAGTTTATTGATAATAATATTTTTTTTTTTACTCTGTATTACAAAGGACTAGAAGCTCCTCCTGCTTAGGCTTCCCTAGACAGGCAGGGAAAGATCTGGGTCATGTGACAGCTGTCTATCAATTAGGAAAAGGTATGTTTTTTTAAATTAAACTAATTAGAGTGCCATCATCCATATACAGAAATAGAAGAGGCAATGTAAAATAAACAGAGTGCATTTCGTATCACTTTAATGATTAAAGCATCCCCATTACATGATTCTGTATTTTTGTTGTAGTTTAAAAAAATGACTAGCCTATCTCCACCAATCACAAAAACTCCTTCAAGTGATGAACAGCCACCTACCTAGTGTATCCTACAAAGATAAGGACCAAAGCCAAAGTTATCAAATAGCCATCAGAGATTCAAATCAAAACTTACATCTCACAAACATGAAATACACTCATAGAGTTTATTGGACAGAGAACTCATGGTGCCACTTCCTGAATGTTAGCAACACAGGGCAAATTTCCCAAGTGAAATAAACCCAATAGCATGACCAAGACAACTCCCCACCTTCTGGAAACTATAAAGATACCAATTGCAACACAATAACTGTGGCAATGTGATATAAAGATCTGCATAATATGCAAGTTTCTCCACAAAATGGCATCCACACATAAGGTCACAGCACCACCACCTCCCACACCCTGCCTTGCCTACATGCTTACATTCCCCCTTTACTTGAGGAGAGATAGAGTAGTATATTGTAATAATTATGTCTCTTCTGTCTTCCAAAATTTATTTTATTTTATTTATTTCAGATGCTTATATAGCGCCGTCAATTTACGCAGCACTTTACACATATATTATATATTCACATCAGTCCCTATCCTCAAGGAGCTTACAATCTAAGGTCCCTTACATTCATATACTAAGGCCAATCTAGACAGGATCTAATTAACCTACCAGCATGTCTTTGGAGTGTGGGAGGAAACCGGAGTACTCGGAGGAAACCCACACAGGCACAGGGAGAACATGCAAACTCCTGGCAGGTAGTGTCGTGGTTGGGATTCAAACCAGCGACCCTTTTGCTGCTAGGCGAAAGTGCCATCCGCTACACCACTGTGCCGCCATGCGGAGTGCCAGTCTTGGTGCATGTGTTAAATTATCTCTTTGTATATCCAGTAAACTTCGTACACATGATTTCATTACTGACTCTCTTTACAAAGTTTAAAACAATTCTTTTCTGGGACAAGAGTGGAAACCTGGGTAAATTAGGTTTATTTTTTTACTTTTTCATTTAGACTTACTTTCCAAATGAAAACCCTATTCATCTGAAACATGTTCTTCTTCCTATAGATCACACAAATTCCTTAAAGTCTCTGTACCAGTATACTGATTCCTATCTTCCTAGTGGTGAGCTCACTTTATCCTGAAATTACATACGTATTCATTTCCTAGCAAATAAATTTATTTCTGGGCACTGTGTGAGGCCTTTTCCATATCATATTCATCTTTTGTAAATTCTACCTGGGGCACATTTTATTTGTTTTCCAGAGTAAATATTGATCCAAATTCTTTCTTTCTACTTTGGGTCATTTATAATCCTTGTTTGCTCCCTAGCTTCTTCCCTTTTGGACCTTTCTGAGTTTCTGAACATCTTTGTTTCTGTATATTGGGTGTTCTTTTTAAAAATAAAATGACAAATTGAAGTCCTCTCCTACTTGTATAAAATGTGTTGCAGTGTTGTTAGGACTGATTGCTCCCCACCTGTAATTTAAAGCATACTTATCTCCCCGGTTCTTTCCCCTGCGTCTTAACTACTGGGCTCAAGTCCTTAATCAAGGATATACCTGAGTGTGAACGCTCCATAGATAACTCCTCCCTATCCTTTCTGAATGAATGTCCTTGGTTTTCACTCCTTCTGGAGTGAATCCCCTACCTTCCTATTTATATGACTTCATCTACATTTTATATTTTGGCCTTCTTTTTGTTGATGTTGTCACCACCACAGCGTGACTTGGGTTCTTTGGAGGGGCCTGGGGGCCAGCCTCTTTGCCACCGACTATGGACCCAGAACTAAAGAGACCCCCCCTTGTCATGAAACCACAGTAAACATTCATGTCTTGTCTGTTGCCTACCTTGCTGCATATGTCCAGTTAGAGGCCGTGCCTCCTCACCTGTGTGCTTTAATAAACCCTCCTCAGCTTGGCTCCACCCCAGGCCTTAATTATGAACATTATATAACACCTGGCAGTGCAAGCCTGCAATGTCGATTAATGTTGTGTGTGTTTCGCTTTGTGTGAGGTTGTTTCTGTTGTATGCTCTGTGTCTCTTTCTGGTTACTGATCATTGGCTTGTTCTGATTATCCCTGCCTTCCTGATACCCCGATCTTCTTCTTGTTCTCTGTTTATCCCTGCCAGCCTGATACCCCGATCTTCATCTTGTTCTCTGTTTCTCCTGTCTGCTGGTGGCCCTGACCCTTTGCAAGGTCACTGACTAACCTTTGCTGTTCCTGCGCTGCTGCTTCCTCTCTTCCACCTGTAGCCAGCCAAGCATGAGCTAGGGGACCCCAGAGGCCACGACCTGGATCCAGTTGCGGCCAAATCCATCCTCACCACCAGAGGCTCAGGCAAATACCTACTAGCTCTTAGACCCCATGCCCTGGGGAAACCAATACACTAGCTCCCTGTGTTTCAGTGTCCATGCTCCAGGGGCCCCTCTTTCCATACCAGACGGAACTCATTAGCAGCAGTCAGCTATAGGTCCACAACCTTAGTGGTGCACTTCACAACCCCAGTGCAATTTGCACCCCAGCGGTGCGCACCTTTTACCTGACCCCAGGTGTCGTGACACCCCTCTTGGGGTTATAAGGAACTTTTTCCCCAAGAGGGTTATATCACTTCCCTGGGTACATGACTGGTCGTGGATTATACCAGCTACCCTTTCCATGTAATAAGGGCTGAAGGAACTGTTTCTGCGACTCCTTGGCATAGTGTGCATAGTGGGGGACACCAGGAGAGGTAATCAGGGCACTGATCATCAGATCATCACTGATCATCAAGAAAGCCCCAGCAGTGCCCATTCGTACATTCAATCAGTGCCACCAATCAGTGCCTATCAGTGACACCAATCAGTCTACATTAGTGATGCCAGTCCGTGCAACCTTTCAGTGCCCATCAGTGCCTGCTTATCAGTGCAGCCTTTCAGTGCCCATCAGTGCCACCCATCAATGTCCATCAGTTCCAGATTGGAGGAAGCTGTCATTTCGAGGAGATACCCAGGTGGGGTGTCAGGCAGTCCGTCACAGTGGAGAACTAGAACAGTAGGATCAACCAGGATTTTTGCAGAATAAAGAAAATGAATCTCATAGCAACTGAGTGAGTATTGATAGTTTTTTATGATGTGGGTTTAGTTGTCTTCTGCCCCCTCCTGCCATGGATTGAGGATACACATGGGCTTTATGCCGGTTAACCAACTGCTCCCCTGCACAGCTCAGAGCCAACATTGTCAGGAGGTATGTCTATTCCCTCTACCGTTTTTTCCTTTTTTTTTCTTCTCATCTGTTGAGTCACTATAATTTAGTTCTATATTTGATTTTCTTCTGCTATTTTGAAAATATCTCTATGATATTGGTTGCTCCTATATTCTTAGAGATATATTGGTTTCATCCAAAGGTGTCAATCCTGAGGAAGTGTCTACTGCTACAGTGAAATTCATCAATCTGTTATGCCATTTTAGAAACTTGATTTATGCACCAAGTAATCAAAATGTATATAGCAGTTTGACAACTGTGTGACTTGTATTATGTTTTAACCACTTCAGCCCCAGAAGGATTTACCCCCTTAATGAACAGAGCATTTTTTACAATTTGTCAATGCGCTGTTTTAACTGGTAATTGCGCGGTCATGCAATGCTGTACCCAAACAAAATTTGCGTCCTTTTTTTCCCACAAATAGAGCTTTCATTTGGTGGTATTTGATCACCTCTGCATTTTTTATTTTTTGCAATATAAATGAAAAAAGACAGAAAATGTTGAAAAAAAATTACATTTTCAACTTTTTGTTATTAACCACTTGCTTACTGGGCACTTAAACCCCCCTCCTGCCCAGACCAATTTTCAGTTTTCAGCTCTGTCACTATTTGAATGACAATTGTGCAGTCTTGCTACGTTGTACCCAAACAAAATTGGCATCCTTTTTTTCCACAAATATAGCTTTCTTTTGGTGGTATTTGATGCCCTCTGCGGTTTTTATTTTTTGCGCTATAAACAAAGAGCGACGATTTTGAAAAAAAGAACAATTTTCTTTACTTTTTGCTATAATTAATATCCAAAAATAAAAAAGCAAATTTATTCATCAGTTTAGGCCGACATATATTCTACATATTTGGTAAAAAAAATTGCAATCAGCTTATATTGATTGGGTTGCGCAAAAGTTATAGCGCCTACAAACTATGGACATTGGTTTATGCCGTTTTTATTTATTTATTTTTTACTGGTAACATTTTATATTTTGCCACAAGTTTCAGGAAAATTACATTTTGCTGCTCCTCCTCATACCACATGCGTGAAACTTTTTTGGGAGCCAAGCTGTGTACAGAACCCCAAAAACCAATCACCGTATTTGGGCTTTCTAAGGGCATAAAAGGGTTATTGTGATAGTGAGGAGTAAAAAAAAGTTTCACGCATGTGGTATCCCCATACTGAGGAGAAGCAGCAAAATGTAATTTTCCTGAAACTTGTGGCAAAATATAAAATATTCTATGGACTCAATATGCAAAACATAAAGATTAAATATTTGCGCTAAAGTGTTCTTAAAGAGCAGCAACTATCATGTGATAATAAACCATGTGACATAACATATAAAAATTAAAGTTGCACTGAAATGAATGAATAAATTAAGTACGTGCATCAATCATGTGTGCATAATTCAAAATAATGGAAAGCAACACAAAACTAATCACTTATATAACACATAAAGTGATGGGAAATGGAAAAGTCCCAGGTGGTGACCTGTATATAAATCAATACTTTTTACAATTAATCCTCAAGTGTCCTTTAAATAAATGAATATAATCCGTCAACCAGTCCCAAAAGTCCCATATAGGGTGAGTCAGGAAAAAATCTTCAGAGTGTGTTGGAATAGCACTCAAGCTTAATAATCCATCACCAAGGTACACACACCCGATGTGCTCAAAGATGGTTTGGGTACTCTTACCAGAAATCCAGGACTCACTATCGCTAGTGGGTCAAACTCGCAGCTGGAGCTGGCTATTTTAACACACAATGCTGTTTTTGACTTTATGTTTGTGAGTATATCTACTCTTTTTTAATAAATCTGTATTTTTAAACGGTATTACACTATTGGTCCCTCTTTTCTTACTGTGGGGGACACCGAAACCACGTGTGGGCATCCTGCTGGGAGACAGCTTCAGTGTACTGCTGGAAGTAAGAGGAGGAAAGGAGGGAACATACCCGTACCAGATATCCACAGATATATACCAGCAGAAGGTTTTTTCTGCCTGCGAGTTTGACCCACTAGCGATAGTGAGTCCTGGATTTCTGGTAAGAGTACCCAAACCATCTTTGAGCACATCGGGTGTGTGTACCTTGGTGATGGATTATTAAGCTTGAGTGCTATTCCAACACACTCTGAAGATTTTTTCCTGACTCACCCTATATGGGACTTTTGGGACTGGTTGACGGATTATATTCATTTATTTAAAGGACACTTGAGGATTAATTGTAAAAAGGATTGATTTATATACAGGTCACCACCTGGGACTTTTCCATTTCCCATCACTTTATGTGTTATATAAGCAGAGGCGTAACTAGAACCTTCAGGGCCCCGGTGCAAGAAATTATGAAGGGCCCCCCTGACCCCTGCCAGGACCCTTCCCTCCTCCTAATGATCCCGGGGCCCTTTTCTCCCTTCGCGGGTCCCTTTATTATGGTGCCGCAGCGGGACCCTTTCACAAGTTCTGCAGTGGGCCCCCTTTCTGCCATCTTCGGGCCTCCCCATGATGGTGAAATGCCAGGGCCCGGTCACAATTGCAACCTTTGCAATCCTGATAGTTCCCTCACTGGTATCAGTAGTTTTTAATTTTTATTTTAATTTTATTATATTTTTTACCATTTCATTTTATTTCTTTTACAATTTTATTTTTTACAAATTTATTTAGGAGCTCTGTTGGGGGGCTTTGATGAGATATCAGGAGTCTAAACAAACCTCAGCTCTGAATTTCCATCTGTGTAACCTCAGCTGCACAGAGTGAATGGACAGGAATAGCTGTGCACCAAGCCTCCCATTCATTCAGAGATAGAAGTATAGTAAAAACAGTTTACTATGCTTCAGTTATGAATGAACCAATTGGTACCAATCACTGACTCTGTTCATTCAGAAAAGGAAGGAGCCGGCAAATGACAAATTTATTGACCCATTCCCATCTCTCCATCATGACACATCTTCTACAGCAGCTGGCAGGAGAGAGGAGGGGGGAAGACAGCAGCTCTGTGGGGCGACCAGGGAAGCACACAGGGACGCTGGGAACAGCAGTAAACTGTATAGAGGAAAATGGAGGAGATTGGGTCCTCTAAATGCCACCCCCGCCATCCCTCCTATCCAGGTGTACAAGGCAGGCACATGGGCCCCCTGGACCATGGGGCCCGGTTGCAATTGCAACCCCTGCAACCCCTGCAACCCCTATCGTTACGCCCCTGTATATAAGTGATTAGTTTTGTGTTGCTTTCCATTATTTTGAATTATGCACACATGATTGATGCACGTACTTAATTTATTCATTCATTTCAGCGCAACTTTAATTTTTATATGGCCTCAATATGCCTCTCAGCAAATAGCTTGGGGTGTCTACTTTCCAAAATTGAGTCATTTGTGGTTTTTCTTTTGCTATCTGGGCATTTTAATGGCCTCCAAAACTGTGATAGGTAGTGTGGGGTGAAAGCATAAGTTTACGCCCTTAGAAATCCTGAAGGCCGTACTTGGTTTTTGTGGTCCTGTATGCGGCTAGGCTCCCAAAAAGTCTCACACATGTGGTATTCCCGTACTCAGGAGAAGCAGCAGAATGTATTTTATGTTGTAATTCCACATATACCCATGGCATGTTTAAGCAATATATCATTTCAGTGACAACTTTGTGTAATTTCTTTTGTCATTTTTCAATCACTTGTGACAAAAAAATAAAATATTCCATGGGCTCAACATGCCTCTCAGCAAATAGCTTGGGGTGACTATTTTCCAAAATGGGGTCATGGAGGGGGTGGGGGGGGGGGGTTGAACTGTCCTGGCATTTTATGCCCGGCATCACCCACTATTCTAACCACTGGAATCACCAAGTCTTTTATGACACTTTATGTTTACATGAAAAAATATTTTTCTTTGCTAGAAAATTACTTTGAACCCCCAAACATTATATATTTTTTTTAAAGCAGAGGCCCTACAGATTAAAATGGTGGGTGTTGCAATTTTTTTTTTTTCACAAAGTATTTACGCAGTGATTTTTCGAACTCAATATTTGGGGAAAAAAAAACATTTTTTTAATTGTAATGCACAAAAACACAATCTATTGGCCAAATGTTTAGTTATAAAAGATGATCTCACACCGAGTGCATAGACACCAAACATGACATGCTTTAAAAATGACACACACCTGCTCAGCGGTGACAAACTATATACATTTTTAAAAGCCTTTACAGGTGACCAATTTAGATTTACAGAGGAGGCCTACTGCTAGAATTACTGTCCTCAATTTGACGTTCGCGGTGTTACCTCACATGCATGGTGCAATTGCTGTTTACATACTACACGAGACCAACGCTTGCGTTCACCTTTGCGCATGTGCACGGGGGGGGGGGGGGGGACAGAGGTGCATTTTTTTTATTAATTTTTTTTAATTATGCATTTTGCTTTTTATTTTATTTTTACACTGCCCCTGTAATTTTTTTTTTCATTTTTCATAATGTTTATGGTTATCACAGGGAATTTAAATATCCCCTGTGATAAAAATAGGTAGTGTCGCATATATATATTTTTTAATTTGGGGTCTATTAGACACTAGATCTCTCCTCAGCCCTTAAAGCATCTGACCACACCAAGATCGGTGTGATAAGATGCGTTCCCAACGCTTTTTATATCAGGTGAAACTGAAGTCATGAAACGCTCGTAGCTTCTGGTTTCTTAGGCCATAGAGATGATTGGAGCCATTCTAGTCTTCGATCAGCTCTATGGTCAGCTGGCGGAACCATCGGCTGCATTCTCACATTCCTGGGTGGGAGAGGAGAGCCTGAGAAAACCACTCAAAGACCAGCAACATACTAGTATGTCGCTGGTCCTTGTTGGGCATATGTTGTAATGTTCTTTTTTTTATGCAGCCTGTGGATTAAATGAAAAAAAATCAGTGGGTATGCCCACCATTATAAAACTGCCCTCCGTCCACCTACTTCTAATGATGGGCATAGCACTGTTCTAAAAATATATACCGGAGCATAGAGGCAATCCCCCCCAATTTCCATCCAATGCCCCTATGCTCCGTTATATATGCTCTCTTTTAAGCTGTGGTGGTGAAATCACCTCCAACAGTGCTGGAGTCGCTGCTTTACGTATGGTGGGAGCAAACGCTGTTGCTGTCACCATATATAAATCAGTGCTGCAGCTGAATAGCATACCTGAAAAGCAAAAAATGATTAATAAAACACAGTAAACAGTAACATAAAAAAATGACATACCTGCAAAGAAAACATTATAAAACGCAGTAACAATAAAACATTACAGGTAAGCATTAACATATAAAAAAATACACACCTGCAAAGAAAACATGATAAAATACAGTAACAAAACACTACAGGTATGCATAAAAAACATTATATAGAGAGAACAATATAGAGAGAATAGAGAGATAATAGAGAGAGAGAAAAACAAGAAACTTACAACTGTTTTTGTTTTTTTTTATTTTATTATTTTTTGGTTTTTATAACATTTTCAATTTTTTTTGTGGTTTTAAAAATGTTTTATTTAATTTTTTTTTTTGGTATGCTTTTTTTTTTTAACAATAACTGTAAAGGTACCAGTTTAGGGTCTCTTTGTACTAGCGTCTGGCCTTACGGGCAATTAGGTTGTATTCGTGGACACAGAGGGGTTTCTCCCCAACACCAGTCGCTGTTGCAATTTGGACTGTCGCATCTGCATGAAGGGAGGAAAGAACAAAAACATTCTTTATATCCCTCCACTTCGCCGTAAGCAAATTATTACATTTCAAACAGGCTCTCTGACCCATCTAATTCGGGATTCTACAAGCCATTTGGGGAAGTCCTGGCGATTAGACCGCACAGTGCCACATGCGCCGATTCCTTTATTAAACATGACTAAAAAGTGTCCCGCTTGTGTGATAATTGTCCACATACAAATGGTACCCCTTTCCAAATAAGGGTGCTACCAAGTCCCAAACAATCTTGCCAGCGCTCACTATGTAGTCCGGGCAGTTGGGGGATCCACGTGACTATCTTTTCCCTCGTAAACCATAAAACTATATATATAGACTATGGCCCTGTCACAGAGCTTATACATCTTGACCCTGTATCTGGCATGCTTGCTGGGGAGGTACTGCTTGAAAGCAAGATGGCCAGAAAATGTAATCAGGGACTCATCTAGGCAGGCAACTTGATCGGGAGTAAACAAGGCTGCGAATTGTTGGTTGAAGTGGTTTACGAGGGGTCGAATTTTGTGGAGCCGATTGTATTCAGGGTCACCCCGAGGACGACAGAGTTGATTGATCATTAAAATGCATGAACCGCAAGATCTGCTCCTATCGTGTCCTGGTCATGGAAGCAGAGAACACAGGCATATGGTGAATTGGGTCAGTGGACCAATATGAACGCAACTTAGATTTTTTAGTTATGCCCATGAGGAGGGAAAAGTCCAGAAAGGTCTTAAATTTGGCTACTGTCATAGGTTTCCAATTTCTGGCAAGTGACAAATGGGGATTAGGGGCAATAAATTGACTAGCATACAAATTGCTTTGGCCCACAATAGATCTATAGACATCTTCTTTGAAAAACAGTGAATAAAAATCAATGGCTGTAAAATGAACTGTATCCACCTGAATTCCATGTTGGCCAGAAAATGGGGGAAGTAAGGGGGCTTAATCAGTGGCGGATTGCCAATCAGGGTTTGCGTATTCAGCGGGAAAGGCACTATGGGCTCTGCGGGCCTGTCTTTGACTTCTTTGTGGCTGCGGGACATTACTGGTGCTAGCCACACCAGCTTGAACTGCACTTATGGGACTCGTCACATCACCAAGTGTTACTGCAGTGCTGGTTGTATAACCAGTATGTACTAGGCCGCTAGTGCTTGCCAGTTCACCAGAGGAGCCGCACTAGTACTGGCTCTCTGCTCCATACGAGAGCCCTGTGGTTCTTGCACCTCATCAACAGCAGAATGGGGTCGGGTACGCCTGACCTTAGCAGGGACCACGACTCCATTGTCAGAGCTATCTGTCTGGGTGGTATACTGAGCTTGAATCTGGCAGTGAGGCTTCCCCATCGCTCTCAGCTGTCATACTCAGCAACGCGTAGGCCTCTTCACTAGTGTACCATTTTGGGCTCTAAATTTATAGGTACACTAGTGTGACTCACAGGCAAAAAAGCGCACCTGGTTGTCAGAGCCTGCTTCAATCGCTACCAAAATCACTGTCAGCGTTCGCAAGGATCAGGCGTGAACTCTGCAAACACTGCAGATATGTGTGTGGTGTTTTGTAAGTGACAGTGATCTATTTGATACTGCACTTGGGTGGGCTGGGCTGGGCTGGGCTGGGCGGAGAGGCTAAACGCAGGTGCTAGCAGGTATCTGGGCTGATCCTGCTAACGTCGCATTTTTTAAAACACTAATCAAGTGGGGATGCTAATATATATCTTATCAAATCACAGATATTGATCTGTTCAGATACTATACTACTAACTGACCCATCTAGTGTATGTGTGTGCCTGTCAGAGTATCTGGCTAATCTGACCCTGCCGGGGATTGACCCTGACCCCAACGCACGCAACCAAAGTCACCGCCAGGCGATCAGGGGTTAAAACCTATAAAAAGTATATATACAGAGTCTCACAAAAGTGAGTACACCCCTCACATTTTTGAAAATATTTTAATATATCCTTTCATGTGACAACACTGAAGAAATGACACTTTGCTACAATGTAAAGTAGTGATTGTACAGCTTGTATAACAGTGTAAATTTGCTGTCCCCTCAAAATAACTCAACACACAGCCATTAATATCTAAGCCTCTGACAACAAAAGTGAGTACACCCCTAAGTGAAAAAAGTGAAAATGTCCAAATTGGGCCCAATTAGCCATTTTCCCTCCCCAGTGTCACGTGACTTGTTAGTGTTACAAGGTCTCAGGTGGGAACGAGGAGCAGGTGAGCTAAATTTGGTGTTATAGCTTTCACTCTCTCATACTGGTCACTGGAATTTCAACATGGCACCTCATGGCAAAGAACTCTCTGAGGATCTGAAAAAAAGAATTGTTGCTCTACATAAAGATGGCCTAGGCTCTAAGAAGATTTCCAAGACCCGGAAACCGAGCTTCACCACGGTGGCCAAGACCATACAGCAGTTTAACAAGACAGGTTCCACTCAGAACAAACCAAAGAGGTTGAGTGCACATGCTTAGCGTCATATCTAGAGGTTCCCTTTGGAAAATAGACATGTGAGTGCTGCCAGCATTGCTGCAGAGTTTGAAGGGGGGGGGGGTCAGCCTGACAGCTCAGACCATACGCTGCACACTGCATAAAATTGGTCTGCATGGCTGTCGTCCCAGAAGGCCTTATGCACAACTAAGCCCGCAGTTTGCTGAAGACAAGCAGACTAAGGACATGGATTACTGGAGCCATGTCCTGTGGTCTGATGAGACCAAGATAAACTTATTTGGTTCAGATGGTGTCAAGTGTGTGTGGCGGCAACCAGGTGAAGAGTGCAAAGACAAGCCAAGTGTGTCTTGCCTACTGTCAAGCATGGTGGTGGAAGTGTAATTTTCTGGGGCTGCATGAGAGCTGCTGCCACTGGGGAGCTACAGTTCATTGAGGGAACCATGACTGCCAACGTGTACTGTGACATATTGAAGCAGAGCATGACCCCCCTCTTCAGAGACTGGGCCGCAGGGCAGTATCCCAACCACCCCAAGCACACCTCCAAGATGACCACTGCCTTGCTAAAGCAGCTGAGGGTAAAGGTGTTGGACTGGCCAAGCATGTCTCCAGACCTAAACCTTATTGAGCATCTGTGGGGCATCCTCAAACGGAAGGTGGAGGAGAGCAGGGTCTCTAGCATCCACCAGCTCCGTAATGTCATCATGGAGGAGTGGAAGAGGACTCCAGTGGCAACCTGTGAAGCGCTGGTGAACTCCATGTCCAAGAGGGTTAAGGCAATGCTAGAAAATAATGGTGGCCACACAAAATATTGATACTTTGTGCCCAATTTGGACATTTTCACTTAGGGGTGTACTCACTTTTGTTGCCAGTGGTTTAGACATTAATGGCCATGTGTTAAGTTATTTTGAGGGGACAGCAAATTTACACTGTTATACAAGCTCTACACTCACTACTTTACGTTGTAGCAAAATGTCATTTCTTCAGTGTTGTTACATGAAAAGATATAAAATATTTACAAAAATATGAGGGATGTACTCACTTTTGTGAGATACTGTATATGCTTCAACCGGGCATGCCTCGCCAGACCAGATGGCTGATGGGTGCCTTCACCAAGCCCTATCTCTAAGGGCACATGCCCTGAAGGTACAGCTCATGCACGGCGCCAAAGCTTACTGACTGCTAAGAGAACTGTGGAAGGACCTAGCCCAGTGGTTCTCAACTCCAGTCCACGGGACCCACCAACAGGCCAGATTTTAAGTATTACCTTAGGGAGATGCAGACTAGAATACTGCAATCACTGAGCAGCAAATGATATCACCTGTGATGTATTTGAGTTATCCTGCGAACCTGGCCTGTTAGTGGGTCCTGAGGGCAGGAGTTGAGAACCACTGACCTAGCCTGAAGCAATTGAAACACCCACTAGTCCCACCACCCCGGAGATTGCATGCCCGTCAGACACCCAGTCTCCAGGGCCAAAACAAGCCCAGAAAACCATCAATCTCAGCAGTAAAAAACAAAAGATTACAAAAAAATCATATATATATATATATATATATATATATATATATATAGCGGGTAACCTGAGGGAAAAAAACTACCTAACAAGCGTCACCCGTGACACTTATACAGTGATCACAGGTGACAGGGGGCAATCAATGGGTTAGAACCTTTATTAGGGGGGCTAAGGGGGGCACGTATACCTACCTGCGCCTACTACTGCCTACCCTAACACTGATTAGTGTTACAAGTGACACAAGTACAGTGATCAGTGAAAGATCTGATTGCTGCACTACATGACACAGTGACAGGGGGTGACAGGAGTGAAGGGGTTAACTGGGGGGGGCGATCAGGGGGTAATCAGGGGGGTGAAAAGTGTGTCTACATATACTAGTGTCAGTGGACTGTTGTGCAACTATCTTTTGGATATCTTCTCTCCTCGTGCTAGAACTGAAAGGACTCCAGGAGGAGAGATGACATCACTTCCTCTGCCTGTGTTTACATTACACAGGCAGAGGACGGCCTGTCACTGGCCAGAACTGATCACCAGGTGCAGGCCAACAATGATTGGCCTGCGCCTGATGACTGATTGGTTCTGGATCGAATCCGATTCTCATGACCACGGATCGTGGGCCGACGCGCACCCACGAGAAGCAGGTGCAAGCGACGTACGGGTACGGCGGTTCATGCACAGCTGCCACACTGCCCCAGTATATGTGCATGAGCCGGTCCATAACCGGTTAACTATGTAATAAAGATTTGTAAGGTGTTTTTTTATCAAATTTGTAGTGTATATCCTCCCTGTGGCATACTGAAAGTCCTGCTTTTGACTCCCCTTGTTTTCCCCATTTACATGAGGAGAGAGAGAGGGTAATACATTGTATGTTTAGATTGATGAGATGGTGCCCTGGGGGGAGGGGGGAGTTTATGAGGCTCTCACAATTCTAACATTTTAGACATAATTATTAAAACATTGGACAAGGCTGGGAATATGGTAATCATGACAAATAAACAATATGAGGATATGGTTATAGCAATATTAAATAATAATGACTGGTAGAAGAACATACTGGAATCACTGACTCATCTATATAATGGTTTCTGTTAAATGTACAATACATTTAAGGTGGGACCTATTGGTAAAGATTTGGCTGAATTCTTCAAAGTGACCCACCCCTGGACACCAGAATTTCATGCAGTACCCAAAATACATAGATACCCAAAATTCACAAAAACTTCAACAGGAACCAATAGTGTCCGGATGTGGCTCACTTACTGAAAAAACTAGTGGTTATATTGATATATTTTTAAATCCCAAATGTTGAAAACTGTTCTCAAATGTCAAGAAAACTCCCCATCTATCATCACAGAGAACAGATTTAGAAGTACTCCCAGATACAATACTGATGGAACTCAGTGTGAAGGTTTTATATTCCTCTAGCTTGTATGGTTTGAGTAAACACATTTCTGACTACCCTGGACTTATGTGAACATGAGCTTGATGATTTTTTTCCCCTTGAACCTGATAAAATTCCTGCAGATACATAATGTGTTTTTGTTTTATGGTTCCCACAACCTCCAGGACCAGGGATCAATGATGTGCACTACTTGCATGCTATCTTATGCTAAACTGTACATGTGAGGGTCTAAAAAGAAAATGTTATGTAGGGATGATCTATTTATGTGCCTGTGCCATGTTTCATTGTGGCATAGGTACAAACATGACATCCTTGTGCTTTGGACTGGATCAGTGGACTTATTAGAAGCTCTTGTGATACAACGGAATATTAATCAATCCACCTTATTTTTATTTATTTGTGAAATGGATACAGAACAACTGTCCTTTTTGGATGTAAAAATTTGTAAAGATCCACAGGGTAAATTGATTGCTACACTATACAGAAAAAAGACTTCAAGGAACACCATTGCTCATAGTATTCCGTACAGCCAGTACTCGACAGTACAAAGGAGTTCTACATTAAACTAAGATTTTGAAGAGGAAACAAAAAAGTTGAGCATTCAGTTAACCCCTTGCCGACCGCCGATCGGCAATTGACGGCGGCAAGGTGGCTCGTGAGCGTGCGTGCACTCACTGTGTTCGGGGGGGGCCAGGGAGCAGGTGCGGCGGCTTCGATTGCCGCCGGCCACCCGCGATGGCCCCCCCGGAGTGAAGGAGCGGAGGTCCGTGTAAGTAAACACGGACCTCCGCTCTGTGTGAGGGGGAAGGGCTGTGATCACAGCCTTCCTGTATGCGAAGGCTGTGACCACTTTCCCTTCCCCAGCTAGTACAGTCCCCCTACAGTTAGAACACGCCCAGGGAACATACTTAACCCTTAGAGCGCCCCCTGCAGGTTAACCCCTTCACTGCCAATGGCATTTACACAGTAATCAGTGCATTTTTATAGCACTGATCGCTGTATAAATGCCAATGGTCCCAATATAGTGTCAAAATAGTCCGACATGTCCGCTGAAATATCGCAGTACCGCAAAAAATCGCAGATCGCCGCCATTACTAGTAAAAAAAAAACAAAAAGAAACCCCCAAAAATGAATTCTCATCATCTGTAAACGCCGACCACTTTTGCGCAAACCAATCAATAAACACCGATTGCGATTTTTTTTTATCGCAAATATGAGGAAGAATATAAATCGGCCAAAACCGATGAAAAAAAATGTTTTTTTATATTTTTTTTGGATTTGTATTTTAGCAAAAAGTAAGAAATTTGGTTTTTTTTTGCAAAATTGTCGCTCTTCTTTTGTTTATAGCGGCGATCAGAAATGACGCAGAGGTGATCAAATACCACCAAAAGAAAGCTCTGTTTGTGGGGAAAAAAGGACGCAAATTTTGTTTGGGTACAACGCCGCACGACCGCGCAATTGTCAGTTAAAGCGACGCAGTGCCGAATCGCAAAAAGGGCTCCGGTCCTAAAGCAGGAAATCCTTCCGGGGCTGAAGTGGTTAAAGAAGAGAAGTTGTAAAGAAAAAATATATATGTGAGGGATATAAACGGATTAAAAAATACTCAGAGCACCAAAAGAAAAAGAACAATGAGGAGAAAGTCAGACTGATATTTATTTATAATAATAAACAGGAAGAAATATTTTAAAATGCAAGCATTGGGCCTTTCTGAAGAAGGACACTAGGTTATCAAAATGTATATCAGATAAAGCATAGATAATATAGGAAGCCTAGCGGACAAATTGTTGTCAAATGAGTAAGATGGTAAGAAAAAACAGATTTGTTATACCAGTGTCAAAAAAAAGTACATTTTGTATGCATATACAGTACTGAAAGGGAGTACAGTTACAACACCAAGGTTACAATTTGTTAGGAGTAGACATTTTGAGAATTTTGAAACAATAGGCATAGTTTATCTCTACCTTTGTATGTGTGATATGGTAAAACAAAGAGAATGTTTAAAGAAAGTTTATCAGACCATGTATTTGATCCCCCGTTATCTGTTGCATAATATTTAAACACAAAGCGAATTTGGAAGCCTTTTATTTTTTAATTCTTGACAGGGCCCACAAAACAAGAAAAGGGAGTGATTGGAAGAAGTTATTTTTACAAAAGGAATGTAGGTGGATTCACCAACTAAGAGCCGATGAGGAACCTAGGTTAAACAACCTGCTTTGATAAAGCTTTTGACTGGTGACTATGCTTATTTGGGTAAATCTGGCATGTAGGCCTGGCAGCCTATTAGCAGATTGTATCAATGCATGAAATGTAGGATTCAGACATGCACATATGATTACCGTAAATGAATGAATGAGAGAGAATCATGTTTATTGTTGAATATTATCATTTGATATTAATTTAGGAATAAGGAAAATCACGTTCAATGTTTTAAATTATTATTTTTTTAATGATATGTAGGATTAATATCCTACAACACATTGTTTGCACTTAGCTGAACATCAATTCTTTCTACTCTTTGTACACAGTACAGAGGTATCCCTCATGGCATCTCCTCTTATGGTTAAATGTTCTTAGCTTATAGCGTTAGGTTATTTTTTTTATTAGCCAAATGTTCTTGAACTCTTCTGGTCAAATTTTCTTAAGGCTACTTCCTCCTAGGATTGGATGTTATGGAATGTTCTATTTGCACATTTACACATATATTACAAATTACAGGTATTATTAATGACTTTTGTGTGAATTTTTACATTCACACATTTTTACACTTACATAGACCAACCTAACCAGCCTACTGGTCTTAATACCTCTCTGTCTATATCACCCATTAATGTTATATCAAATGCCGTCCTCTTTATTTTTCTGTAATATACTTGAATACAAGGATTAACTGTATACCCACCTGATTTGAGTGACTGGGAAATATAACTCTGCCTAATTGGAAAACATCACTATTGACTATTTAGAGGGACAATGATATTTTTGACCGTGCTTTGCTTTCTGTAAAGAAGGCCTGGAAAGCTTTTTTTTTTTTTAAATTTATGTTTATTAAAAAGTTGTTTATTTTTACCAGTAAATGAGCATTGAATAATACCCGGTACACACAATGAGATTATCAGACGAATGATTGTCCGTTTTTTTTGCATGCTAATCTCTGATCGATCCTGAAGAGTTTGCTAAAGTCGCGAAAATTCTTGTACGACAGAATAAAAATTGGGAAGTGATGTAATTTTGGAACAACAACTGCACTGATTAAACGAAAATCGATCTGGCATCGTATGAAAACATTTTTTGTGTATATCCGATCGGATAATATCACATGAACTGTCATGATCGGCTCTCGAAAGCTCTGTACTAATGATCTGATTATCATACGTTCGCTTAGAAAGCTGTATTTTTTGTACGATTTTCTGATCATGTGTAAAGAGTTTAAAGGGGTTGTAAACCCTCTAATTTTTTTTACCTTAATGCATTCTATGCGTTAAGGTAAAAAACCTTTTCACTTGCAGCAGCCTCCCGAGCCCCTCTTTACTTACCTGAGCCCGAACCGATCCAATGGCAGGGATGAGCCTCGGTGCTCACTCGAGCTGCTCTGGTTTTCATTGGCTGGATTTATAGCTGGGGAGTCATTGGCTCCCGTGGCTGTCAATCAAGTCCAGTGACCCAGGAGCCAGGGGCGGGGCCAAATCACGCTGTTTGTGTGAATACACACAACAGCAGGACTCAGGAACGCGCCTGCACGGGTGACCCCAGGGAAACCTGGTGGTCACTCGAGAAGAGGAGGAGCCAGGAGCACAACTGGAGGGCCCCAGAAGATGGGGTTAGGGGCCACTCTGTGCAAAACCGCTGTACAGAGGAGGTGAGTATGACATGTTTGTTATTTAAAAAAAAAAATAGCCTTTACAATCACTTTAAGTTGTCATTGTGGTGACATCACTGACAGATGTACAACATCCAAGTTTGTAATGTATATAAAGATATTGGTGCACAAGTTTAAAGTGTATTCACTATATATAGATCATTTAGATATTCATAAAGGTGAGGACACATTTGGTTCAGTTAATCCATCATCATAGCTGAGCTCTCCGTGCCCTTCATCAATGTTTTTGTCCTTTTCTGATCTCTTTTTTGGATATGTAATAATTTTGGGAACTGATGCACCAAATCTAAACTTTAGGCTAGCCATCATTTCAGACTAATGTCAGCTTATGTTTATTAACCGTTTAGATATATTGAAATTGTGATTTGCTTTGTCCAAAAATGATGAATATTGTGCTGTGGACCATTATTTTTTTTCATTGATTTTCCTCGATGGAGTAATCATTTACACCAAATTATTATACAAACAATTTTACAGTTTGTGTAGTAATTAATCTCAATGGAGCTTTATTTGTTGTGCATAAAACATTATATATAGTCATAGAGAAAAGAAAACGATGGAAGCATAATTGTGTTTTCTGCTGTGCCCATGTATTAGTATTCAGTAATTTTGGAGTGTGCTTTTTAATTCATAATGATATACAGCAGGCTGTTCAAAGATGAATAGAGGTAATCAATCTGAAGTTGGAAAAGAGGTTCTTCACTTCCATTCTTAGTCATATTTTTATTATTTATTATTATTATTATTATTATTATTATTATTATAATACAGGATTTATTTAGCGCCAACAGTTTACGCAGCGCTTTACAACTTGAGGGTAGACAGAACAAAAACAATGCACTTAAATATAGTAGGAATCAGAGGATCCTGCTCATTAGAGCTTACAATCTAAGAGAGAAGGTCAAGAGATACAAGAGATAATAACTGTGGGGGATGTGCTGATGGAGAAGATAAATGTGCAGTTGTTAGGTGGGAGCCAGAAAGGCTTCTCTAAAGAGATGCGTTTTCAGGGATCGTTTGAAGATGGACAAAGTAGGATAAAGTCAGACAGATTGGGGTAGAGCATTCCAGAGGATGGGAGAGGCTCCGGAGAAGTCCTTGAGGTGAGCATGGGATGAGGTGACAAGGGAGCTAGAGAGCAGGAGGTCTTGGGAGGAGCAAAGAGAAGGATTTGCTTGGGATTTTGAGACCAGGTTTGTGATGTAGCTGGAGGCCAGGTTGTGGATGGTGTTATAAGTTATTGTTAGTATCTTGAATTTAATACGTTGGTTGAGAGGCAGCCAATAGAGGATTATTATGTACAGCAAAAATTATACAAATGATTATGTTTACTCTTCTTCCAAAATATAAATATTATTTTTTTTTTTCCAACAAAGCTTTATTGAATAAGAAGAGAACAATACAAATATCCATAGAATACTATGCGTCACTATGTTGTAACATAACAGGTAGCAGACATTGTAGCATATAATGATCTTATCCAATACAATAGAACCCTTCAGAGGTGTTTGGGGTGGGTTGTGTGCGTTTGTTGGTGGGGTTTGCTTTTAGATCTATCAGCTGGGAAGGCAAGCACTAGTGCCGCCGCGTCCAGCGCGGGGCAAAGGATGGGGGAATATGGTTGATGGGCTAATAAGCTAATAAATATTATTTTAAATATATTCTTTAAAAACAGTAAAATAAAACACATTTAGGGACAGTTCACACCAGAACGTAGTGCGGGAAAGATGTATTCTTTTTTGTTTACAAACTATTTCATTTGGTATAAAATTGTGGTACAAAATAAAAATTCAAAGAGTATGAAGAAAATTCTTACATCATAGAAAATTGTATATAATTGGTATATAAAAGGTATATAGATGTTATTTTGGTAAATGTGTAACATAAAAAAAGATTTTCATAGAATAAGACTATATAAAAATAATAAAGGATAGTAAAGTAAAATTGAGTTTCTATTGAAAGATGTATTCTGTGCAAGTTTTCCACACTGTGCTGGGACACACTGACTTTGTGACATGCTGCAGGTGGCAATGTACTGTTAATGGCAACTCAAATGCAATGTGTTTGCATGCACCAGATCGCATGGTATTGCAGTATCATGTGATTTGGTGTATTAGCGCCAACAGTTTGCGCATCGCTTTACAAAATGAAGGCAGACAGTACAGTTAGATTACAATTTGGTACAAGAAGAATCAGAGGGCCCTGCTCGTTAGAGCTTACAATTGATACAAAAGGTATTAGCTGCGGGGGATGAGCTGATGTAGAAAGTAAAACCGTGTATTAGTTAGAAGCAGGATAGGCTTCTTTATGGAGAAAAGTTTTCAGGGATTGTCTAAAGATGGATAGATTAGGAGACAGTCAGACAGATTGGGGTAGGGAGTTCCAAAGGATGGGAGAAGCTCTGGAGAAATCCTGGAGGCGAGCATGGGAGGAGGTGACAAGGGAGCTAGAGAGCAGGAGGTCTTGGGAGGAGCGAAGAAGGCAGCTTGGTTGGTATTTTGAGACTAGGTTAGAGAGGTAGCTGGGGGCAGAGTTGTGGATGGCTTTGTAAATTATTGTTAGTTATTTGAATTTTATTAGTTGGACGAGTGGAAGCCAGTGAAGAGAGGGGTGGAGTACACTGAGCAGTTGGTAAGGTGGATAAGTCTTGCAGCAGCATTCATTATGGACTGAAGGGGGATAATGTATGTAAAGGTAATCCAATGAGGAGAGAGTTGCAGTAGTCGAGGCGAGAGATAACCAGAGAGTGAATTAGAAGCTTGGTGGTGTCATTGGTTGAAAAGGGGCATATTCTAGAGATGTTGCGGAGGCTGAGGCAGCATGATTTGGACAGGGATTGGATGTGGTCCTGAAAGCACAGTTCAGAGTCTAGGGTTACCCCTAGCACCCTGGCATGTGTGGACGCACTAATAGTTGTATGAAAAAGGTAAAGTGGTATGCGCTGCTAAGGTGTAAAATGCCTGGTTGCTGCTTCCACTGAATGTGCGTCACACAAACAAATAGAATATTATTAAAATAGTGTGGATGCGCTACCAACTGATAAGTACATCAAAAAACTAAATAAAAAGTAATATAATATATATGCGAACGTGACTAATATTTAAAAGATAGCACAAAAAGATGTGAATATAGGAAATATCGCTTGATGAAAGATGTAGTTGAAGAATATTATAGGATGGACTTCCTATAAATGCCAAAAAAGTGCTGAGTGTTAAAAGTATAATGTGCATAGTAAGCAAATGCTTCATGCAATGAAATTGAAGTCCAGAAAAGTCTCCCTATAAATGCCAAAAAAAGTGCTGAGTGCTAAAAGTATAATGCGCATAGTAAACAAATGCTTCATGCAATGAAATTGTAGTCCAAAAGAGTCCTTGTGTATTAAATGCCAGTGGTATTTTGGCAACTGATGATCTTCTTTCAGTGTGAACTTCTGTGATCCTTCTTATCAAATGTGCAAAACAAGCTAGCAAAGTGCAAGGTGCTCCCTCCACCGGGGTGAATTGGATTCTCACCTTAATTAGCGACCCCCACTCGGGTCAAATCAGGCTTATGGTATGTGCTCCTACTCTTGTTGGAATGGGACAACTTTAGATGAACCAGGAAGTGCTAACCGCACTTAAAAATGGAATCGAAGTGCTAACCGCACATAATATAAAACCATACGTGCTAATCGCACCAAATTGAATAAACTAAAATGTGCTAACCGCGCAAATACTGAGATAGCGATGCTAATCGCACCAGAAAGATAGATGGCCTAGTGCTAACCGCACAGGACCTGGGGAGAAATTACTTCCAATATATAAACCGCTTAGTGCGGGAAACCTTCAACATAAACTCCCTTGGTGCGGTAAACTTCACTGGTATAAAATGTTAGTCAACCGTAGCTCCCAGGTAAGCATGAAAAATAAAGAGAATTTCATAGTGCAATATGTACAGCAACTTATGAATAGACCATGCCATCCCTTTAAAAAACTACTCACATTTTATTAAAATTTAAACAGCATAAAAACAGGTAAAGGATGATCTCATATAAAATACATAATACCACCGCCAGGCTCTGCCTCTACATGTTACGCCACCTGCCATCATGGCTTTGTCTGGAGTCAAGCCGAGTGGGTGCAGTGGGGTGGAATTTATAGATGTATGGAGTGTGTATTGGTCACAGCTGATTATGTTTATGAGATACTACGCCTGCGCCGTCCTTGTGATGGTATTGGCATCTCCATAGTGATTACATCGTGTTAATACTATGGATGGCAACGCCGGGTACGTTATGCCGCTCGCGCATGCGCAGTAGCGGTAACCACGGCCGTTTTGTTGAAGGCTGTAAAATGAATGTGACGGGATGAGGAATTCTATATATGATTAGTGCACCCAAACAACACCAGCATACTGCATGCTAAGATGCCGATGTGTTTAGAAGGTGTGTACTAATTAGGTGAATGAAATCCACAAGGTAGGAAGTGATGAACTCAAAACAACCTGCATACAGCCGGTGGCCATTTTCTTGTGGCCCTGTTTCGAAAACAATATATCGACTCAACTGGGCTAAATGCTCACATTAAGAGAAAAAAATAATATATATATATATATATATATATATATATATATATATATATATATATATATATATCTATCACAGAGCTAAAATGAGTGGAGGAGATTATGGAATGATGGTAAACAATGTAGAGACACATCCCAGATAACATTGCAACAAATATAGTTGATTAATACATATTAATAAATGATTAACCCCTTCAAGTTTAACATATAACGAGGAAATCTGACAATAACCTCTATTATTATAGGCATAGTATATGGTCTCCAACATGAATGTGCACACGTTCTGATCAATGACCTCCTCCAGCTGGCAGTGTGATGGAATAATGATGTATATATACCAAATGAAAGTAGAATAATATATAAATAATAAAGTTGATAATTATATGAGAAATTGTAATAAATTATTAATAGCGCAAGGGGGTTATAAATAATGAAAGAGGAACTAATGACCTGATTGAAATTGTATTATTGACATGTAGAAATGGATGAAGATGTACATAGGCGAATATGCTGAACAGACCTAGTCTAGATAAAGGGATCATAATGACGAAGGGGATGAATGTTAGCGAACTAGTGATCTAACTATTGGAAAATACTAATCGAATAGTAACTGATGAAACAGTTGACATCAAAGTCCACATTATGTCCTGTAGGTTGGAGGGTCTGCATCTCATGGATCCAGAATGATTCACGTTGGCTAAGTGTTTTCACCTTGTTGCTACCTCTCCAATGGGGATGACCTTTTTCAGTGGCCCAAAACTTGAGAGGTGAAGGATCTTTATTATGATGAGTGAAAAAATGCTTCGATACACTGTGTTTTGGATAACCTTTGCTGATGTTTTGGACATGTTCTCTAATTCGCTTCCACATTGGGTGTTTCGTCCTCCCTATGCACTGAATTTTGCATGGACATTCCAGAGCGTAAACGACACCTTCTGTTTTGCATGTCATGAAATCCTTGATTGTTTAAGCTTTTCCACTGACTGTTGCTAGAAATTTTTCTCTTTTTGTATTTTTTTCCTTCAGTTTTTGTGTACGCATAGCAACGTTTGCACGGGTAGAACCCTTTCCCTGCAAAAAATGTGAATCCAGGTTCCCTCAGTGGGTCTACTACATTCTTTGCTAACTTATCTCTGAAAGTGGGAGCTTTCCTGTAGGTGAATGAACACTGCCAGCTGGAGGAGTTCATTGATCAGAACGTGTGCACATTCATGTTGGAGGCCATATACTATGCCTATAATAATAGAGGTTATTGTCAGATTTCCTCCTTATATGTTAAACTTGAAGGGGTTAATTATTGATTAATATGTATCAATCTACTATATTTGTTGTAATGTTATCCGGGATGTGTCTCTACATGGTTTACCATCATTCCATAATCACCTCCACTCATTTTAGCTCTGTGATATATATATATATATATATATATATATATATATATATATAATTTTTTCTCTTAATATGATCATATAGCCCAATTGAGTTGGTATATTGTCTTCGAAACAGAGCCACAAGAAAATGGCCACCTACTGTATGCAGGTTGTTTTGAGTTCATCACTTCCTACCTTGTGGATTTCATTCACCTAATTAGTACACACCTTCTAAACACATCGGCATCTTATTATACAGTATGCTGGTGTTGTTTGGGTGCACTAATCATATATAGAATTCCTCATCCCGTCCCATTCATTTTACAGCCTTCAACAAACTACAGACGAAGCTATGACGGCAGGTGACGTAACATGTAGAGGCAGAGCCTGGCGGTGGTATCCTGTATTTTATATGAGATCATCCTTTACCAGTTTTTATGCTGTTTAAATTTTAATAAAATGTGAGCAGTTTTTTAAAGGGATGGCATGCTCTATTCATAAGTTGCTGTACATATTGCACTATGAAATTCTCTTTATTTTTCATGCTTACCTAGGAGCTACGGTTGACTATTAAACATTTTATACCAGTGAAGTTTCCCACACCAAGGGAGTTTATGTTGAAGGTTTATATATTGGAAGTAATTTCTCCCCAGGTCCTGTGCAGTTAGCACTAGGCCATCTATCTTTCTGGTGCGATTAGCATCGCTATCTCAGTATTTGTGCGGTTAGCACATTTTAGTTTATTCAATTTGGTGCGATTAGCACGTATGGTTTTATATTATGTGCGGTTAGCACTTTGATTCCATTTTTAAGTGCGGTTAGCACTTCCTGGTTCATCTAAAGTTGTCCCATTCCAACAAGAGAAGGAGCACATACCATAAGCCTGATTTGACCCGAGTGAGGGTCGCTAATTAAGGTGAGAGTCCAATTCACCGGGTGGAGGGAGAACCTTGCACTTTGCTAGCTTGTTTTGCACATTTTTTTTTTGTTTTTTGTTTTTTTTTGTTTTTCAAAAAGCTTTATTGAGTATTCACGATTACAGAAATCGGAGAAGATACAGTATGCAAACACAAGCATTCTTAAGTAAATGTTATAAAGAACTTTAAACATTGCAAAGTACCAGTTGTATGGGTAAGGAAAATAATAAAGAAAGAATATAATATATTGTTGTTCCGGTAGATTTATGATATACAGAAAGGGATTTTAGATAGTGTCAGGGGTGGGAATATGGGTAAAAAAAGAGAAAAAGAGCCTAGATTGATTTCGTGCTTTTTAGTGTCTGTTGGGGGGAAGGGAGTGAGACCCAGACCAACCACCCCAGTAGGGAACTGATACTGTGGTCGGAAGGGCCCCTCCTCATCCCCTGCGTTCAGATCCAAGCTCAAGGGGTGGTGTGAAAGGGCTTTAAGCCGTAGGTTCGGAGTTGAGATTGTACCAATTGTGCCATAATGACCAGTCTGACAATTTCCGTATTGACATACCTTCTGATATTGTATCCATATGTGTAATGTTTTCCAGGGTCGGGATATCTGAGGAGAGCCAATTTCTGGCTAGGGTCAATTTTGTGGCTAACAAAATGTTGATGGCAATTTTTCTTGCTTGGGGCGATATTGTTGTGATACCCATGTGCAGGAGTGCGAGTTCAGGGGGACCTTTGGATGGGCATCCCACTGATAGTGGTGAGCAGGGTGAATATTTTGCTCCATAGGTTCGTGATTTTCCAACATCGTGGGGAGGATGTAGGGTTCATTGCTTGGGCTTTGGTAGGAGTGATGTACCATCTTAGTGTGATTTTGAGATTTAGTTCCCATAAGTTTGCTGATTTCGTGGAGTTATAGGTATGGCATAGTGCTGTGGACCATTGGTTGGGGGTGAATGATTGGCCTAGATCCTCTTCCCATTTAAAAATGGGGGAGGTTTTGCGGAGGACTTGTTTGTTGTGGAGGAGGTGGTAGAAGAAGGCGATTCCTTTTTTTTTTTAAGTATTGTCTTGTAGATATTGCCACGCTTGTTTATGGATGGGCCTTAGCATGTACGTGTTTCGTAGAATGCAGTGAGACATTTGGATATATTTAAAGTATTCTGAGGGTGGGAGTGAATAGGTGTCCTGTAAAGTTGTAAAGGGTTTCAGAAGACCTTGGGAGTATAGATCTTGGATGTGGGTAACTCCCCTTGATACCCATTGGTGGATTGATAAATAGGGGATATGATGTTGGAGTATGGATAGGGGCAGGGGAGGATATGTGGGTGTGGCATCTGTGTCTGTGTTGTTTCTGAGGTATTGGAAAGCTGCAGTAGCAGCTTTTAAAGTGGGGGCTGTTTGGTGGGTTGTATCCGATAGTAGCCAGGAGCCTAAGTCGTTGTTAGTTACAAAAGTAGCTTCAATGTCACACCAAGGTGGATAAGAGGAAGGGAATAGCCAATTTTTAAGCTGAGCTAAAATGGCTGCCATATAGTAGTCTTTAATATTTACTAGGCCGGCTCCTCCTGCATTTTTGGGATTTTGTAGTATGGTGCGCGAACAGCGTGGTCTCTTTCTCTGCCGGAGAAATTGACCAAGGATGCGTTGTGCTGTTGAGAAGAAGGAGTTAGGTACGGGGATGGGGAGTGATCGAAATAGATAAAGAAGTTGGGGGAGTTTGTACATTTTAAATAGGACCAGTCGCCCCATCCAGGATAGAAAGGGTTTTGATAGCGTATCTAGGTCTTCCTGAAGGGCTTTTAAGGCTGGCGAGTAGTTTGCTTGGAAGAGTGTTGTAGTGCTTCTGGTTAATTCAATTCCCAGGTAAGTAATGGAGCTGTCTGCCCATCTATATGAGTGTCGGTTTTGGATTGCAGTTTTGAGATCCTGGGGTAAATTGATGTCTAAAATAGATGATTTTGTAGTATTTACTTTATAATAGGAGATTTTAGCATAGTCAAATAAGGTCTTTTGAACCGAAGCCAGGGAAGGAAGGGGGTCTGATATCATTAGAATGACATCGTCCGCAAATAAGTTAATTTTGTGGGTCCTGTGACCTATGTTGATGCCGCTAATTTTTGGGTTAGAGCGCACCGTCTCCGCCATGGGTTCCATAGCCAGGTTGAAAATTAAGGGTGATAGAGGGCACCCCTGCCTGGTACCGTTGGATATGTGAGATGGTTTTGACAGCATGTTGGAGCAGTATACCTGGGCAGAGGGATTGGAGTATAGGGCCATGATGGCGGAGACTATGTGCCCATGGAAACCAAATTTTTGCAATGTCAGACGGATATAGGGCCAATAGACTCTATCAAACGCCTTCTCCGCGTCCAAGGAAAGAAGCAGAGAAGGCGTTCGAGTTTTTTCCAGGTGATGTAGGATATTTATCATTCGTCTGGTAGCGTCCGATGTCTGCTGTCCTTTGGTAAAGCCAGACTGGTCTGGGTTGATTAAGGTGGGTAGGATGTCCATTAGGCGCGTGGCCAACATTTTAGCATAGAGCTTCATATCATGATTCAGTAGAGAGATTGGGCGATAGTTTTGCGGATGGGAGGTATCCTTCCTTGGCTTCGGCAAAGTCACAATTAAGGCTTTCAGAGATTCTTTACAGAGCGTGGACGAGGAAGCGGCAGCGTTGAAGAACTCACAAAGGGGGGATACCAGAATATGCTTAAATTTTTGGTAGTATTCCCCTGTTATTCCGTCTGATCCCGGGGATTTGTTGGTGGGCATAGATTCTATAGCTTTGATCAGTTCTGGGTGGGTGAAGGGTTTATTTATATCCTCCAATTGGGCATTTGATAGATGTGGTAGCTTTATGTTGTCTAGGAAATTTTGGATGTCTGCCAATGTGGGCTGTTGTATGGTGGGATCTTCCTTAAGGTTATAAAGTGACCCGTAATAGGTACTAAAAGCATCCACAATGCCCTGGGGATTAGTCAAGCGTTTGCCCGAGGTTGGATGGTATATGTGAGGAATGGACGATTTCAGTCGATGTGCTTTGGTCAGATAAGATAGCAGTTTACCCGTTTTGTTCCCAGAGGTGAAGAACGTCATTTTAAGCTTTTTTTGCTGGGATTCATATTTAGCCAAGAGTAGATTTCTAAGATCCAGACGGAGTCGCCCTAGTTTGTTTTTAAGCTCGGGGTTAGGATTTCGTTTATTAATGGTTTCGGTAATTTGAATTTCCTCTGTGAGTTCCTCCAGCCGCCGCGTCCTTTCCCTTTTGGCTCTGGCCCCTAGTTTAATGGCGAGACCACGGATAAATGCCTTATGTGAGGCCCATAAGATCTCAGGGTCGCTAACCGACCCAGTGTTGATGGAAAAATATTCAGAAAGTGAGTCCTCTAAAATTTGATGGAATGGAGCTGTTTGCAGTAGGCTGGAATTTAGTCTCCAGATGTGAGTTGGGTCAGGGCCGGGATGGTCTTCAATCGTGATACAGATTGGGGCATGGTCAGACCATGTGGCAGTCATTATGGAAGATGTTGACACCTTTTGTAGAAGCCATTGATCTGTTAGGAAGAAGTCGATGCGCGAGTAGGAGTTGTGGCATTGTGAGTGAAATGTGTAGTCCTTTTCTTCAGCATGTTGGCATCTCCATATGTCAAAGAGTTGTAAGTCTCTGAGCAATGGATTGAGGCTTAAAGTCTTCCTTATTCGTGGGTTCGAGGAATCTAGGTCCGGATCAGCAATTATGTTAAAGTCTCCACACCAGATT
>BLSH010552918.1:436988-453595 GCA_018402905.1 Glandirana rugosa | reverse complement strand
GTATGTGAAATCTCTAATTTCTGCTATCTGTCCTCAGAGCAACAGCACAGACAGCAGTAGTAAAGTAATCTATCTCAGGATGCAGGATCAGGTCTTAAAATGGCTAAAATCTGTCCCTCACGCCGTCAGCTACCTTTCCCTATACTAACCCAAGGAGCATGTGACTGCAGCACTGTGACTCCAGCTTATAAAGAGGCTGGGTCACATGATGCACCGGCCAATCACAGCCATGCCATTAGTAGGCATGGCTGTGATGGCTTCTAAGGGCAAACCACTGAAACGCTTGTTGATTGGCTGCCCTGCAGCTTCTCAACACGTGGAGTAAAATAGCAGAACCCCGGACCGAACCCGAACGATTTTTGAAATGTCCGGGTCCGGGTCCGTGCCACGGACACCCTAAAGTTCGGTACGGACCCGAACGTTACAGTCCGGGTTCGCTCAACACTATATATAAGCCATGGTTGAACAGGAAAATTATGATAGCTATAGGATGTGCTGGAGCTGGAGAGAGTCCAGAGAAGGGCAACAAAGTTAATAAGGGGACTTCTCCCTGGAGAAGAGACTCTTGAGAGGAGATATGATAGCAATATACAAATATCTCAATGGTGATCCCAGCATAGGAAGAAAACATTTCAGTCTCAGGGAGTGTAAGAGGACATAGGGCCACACAATAAGATTGGAGACAAAGCGTTTAACCTTAAGCTGGATAGGGGGTTGTTCGCTGTCAGGGCGATAAGGATGTGGAACTCTCCTCCACAATTGGTGATGTCAGCGAGGAGTAGAGTTGATCGAACCTCTGGAAGTCCGGGTTCGGCAGGTTCGGCCGAACTTATGGACAAAGTCCGGGTTCGGGTCCGGACTTGACCCGGACCCCGAACCCCATTGAAATCAATGGGGACCCGAACTTTTAGGCACAAAAATGGCTGTAACAAAGTCCTGGCAAGTCCTAGAGGTCTGCAAAAGGAAGGAAAATGGGGGTAAGGGTCGGACAAGTGCCCTACAAAGAAATGGGCATAGGGAAATAACTTAAAATAATTTTTAAGCTAAAATCACATAAAAAAAATCAAAAATGGAGGTGGATGTGGAGTTGGAGGTTGAGGAGGCGGTGAAAGTGGCGGTGGAGGAGGAGGAGGTAGTCAACACTGTTTTTTTTATTTTTGGATTTTTTTTTTTTTTTTTTAAACCAGCAATGTAGATGCACTTTTTAATTTTGTGCAAGAAACAATAATCTGTCCCTTTAAGCAGCAGTTGGAACCTCTCCCTATAGAACTGGGAGATGATTTTAGATTCTAAAATCATCTCCAAGTTGTACAGGGAAAGCCTCCAGCTGTTGCTTTAAGGGAAAGATTATTGTTCTAAAATCATCTCCAAAGTGTATGGGAAAAGTCTATTGCAGCCGCATAGAGCCATATTACTGTTTTAAAATCATCTCCAAAGTGTATGGGAAAAGTCTATTGCAGCCGCATAGAGCCATATTACTGTTCTTCCAGCCGCATAGAGAGCCATATTATTGTTCTAAATTTTAGAACAATAATATGGCTCTCTATGCGGCTGGAAGAACAGTAATATGGCTCTATGCGGCTGCAATAGACTTTTCCCATACACTTTGGCGATGATTTTAAAACAGTAATATGGCTCTGTGCGGCTGCAATAGACTTTTCCCATACACTTTGGAGATGATTTTAGAACAGTAATATGGCTCTATGCGGCTGCAATACACTTTTCCTATACACTTTGGAAATGATTTTAGAACAATAATCTTTCCCTTAAAGCAACAGCTGGAACCTTTCCCTGTACAACTTGATGATGATTTTAGAACAATAATCTTTCCCTTAAAGCAACAGACTCTACCTAGTCCAGTCAGATCGTTCTGTGCAGCAGGATGAGGTCTGCAATCTGTCCCTCAAAGCAGCAGTACTAGTATCTCTACCTAGTCCACAATCAGATCGTTCAGTAATGCAGAATGAGATGTTCTGCAATCTGTCCCTCACAGAGCCAGCAGCATCCTCTCCCTAAACTATCTTGAGAGCATATGACATGCAGCACAGTGACTCCAGTCCCATATAGAGGCTGGGTCACATGGTGCACTGGCCAATCACAGCTATGCCATTAGTAGGCATGGCTGTGATGGCTTCTAAGGGAAAACCAGTGAAACACTTGTAGATTGGCTGCCCTGCTGTTCAACACATGGAATAAAGTACCAGAACCCCAGACCCGAACCCGGACTTTTTTTGAAAAGTCCGGGTTCCTGTCCGGGTCCCGGACACCCCAAAGTTCAGTACGGACCCAAACTTTACAGTTCAGGTTCGATCAACCCTAGCGAGGAGTATTGATATTTTGAAAAGACTCTTGGATATGCTTCTTAGTGAACACAACATACAGGGAGATGGGAAATGATTATTGACACTGACACATGTACACCTACACGGGTTGAAATGGATGGACTATTGTCTTTATTCAACCTTACCTACTATGAAACTATATATATGTGTTTGTACAGATAGATATCTATTGCCCTTTTATTGCTCCCATGCTCACTGGGTGAGAGTTGGCCCTATACTCTTGTGTGGTTTGGCCCTCTGTGCCCACCTAGATACTTTGGGTAAGTTTATACAGCAACTGGTTAAGCATTACTGTCTGTAATTATTATTTTTTGCCTTTTGGGTCTCTCTGCAGAAACTGTATTCCTTCAAATACTCCTGGAGAAGCGTGCAATCCGTGAAACATGTCGAGACTGGCTGACTAAGTATTCATTCATATCATGTATTAACTTAATTTTGGTGCTGGAAGGCACTATTATGGGAACAACAGTTTAGTAATGTGAACACGTATTATTTATTTCTGTAGTTATAAACAGCTTAGTGCTGAACACTATCTGACCTGATACCTCTACACTCCCATATATTACTATTTTATACTCTCATTATTATATCACATTATTGCCACCAGTAAACTTTTAAAAGTAGTTACTTTGATGAAAGTGGTGCTTTCTGTACATTTACAAGACTTTATGAATACATTCCTGACCTGTTTTAATATACAGCAATATAACCATTTTTCAAAAAAGCTCCACCTTTTACCATTAAAAAGCAGCCACTGAGCTCCTGTTCAATGACTTTGTATATGCTAATGCGATCAATCTGCATGAGGCAGAAGCAATCTCTCTGTGATCAGACTGTACATTTTAACTTTGAATATGATCACAAGGTATGAGGCTGCAGAAGGGGCTGACCTGAGTCAGACAAGAATTGCACAGGCACTAGAATTTACACGATTGTGTCATCTCAGAGCCAGCATCCCAGTCCAGGGAGTAGATGGTGACCCTGGATGATGGCTAAACAGATAGGGCTGTCTTTATGGAGAGAAAAGCATTTTCAGGGAAGTATTGTGATCTCTGTGAGTGGTATTAAATACCAAGAAGTTTTACATGACTCATGTATTAGCATGGACAGATGAATTTAACATGGAAATGTATGTAATGTTAGGTCCACTTTAAAATGTAATAAAAACTGATTCTTTTTGCGCCTTTAGAAATTGTGGGGCTCCACACAAGCCTGCCTGACAGGATCTCATACAACCTGCCTGACAGGTTTCTTTGGCTTGCCCTGGCATATTGACATAGCAGAAGAAGCCAGAACTATAATATAATTGTCGGGAGATGCGGCATTTAGGATTCCTTTACCTGTTCCTCAGAAAAAAGTAAGTAGTTCTCTCTCTGCTTCTAGCTCCTGCTACTGAATTGATGGGGCCAAGGTAAATTTTATTTACCCCACAGGAAACCATGGCTTGTTGGTTTACTCTGCATGCACCCAAATGTATATAAATGTCCCCTCTTTGCCTCTGTACTTCTAGCTGAACTTATGAAATGGGCTCAACCCGAAGTGCAGAGTCTAAGAACTAACCGGTGTTGAACAGAGCTCTTGGAGGATATGGGTTTTACTGCTTGCTAGTACCAGGTTGTAGTCCTCAGTATTGCCCCTCCAGGAGGTGAGCAAGCCTGGGGTCCGGTAGCAGATATAGCAGTTAGGGCTCAAGCAGAAGCGTAGTTGAGGTACAAGCCAGAGGTTGAGAACAAGTGGTTGCAGGTTGGGATCAAGCATAATCATAGTCGAGGAACAAACCAAAGGTCGGTAACAAGTGTTAGGAAAGATACGGACTGCAGCAGGAGTGACAAGAGCAAGATATTGGCTGGAGAGAGCACAATAATTTGGCAAACAGGAAGTGCAGAGAAATGGCTTGTTGATATAAATCCTCCATATACCAGTGAAGTGATACACAGGGATGACACAAACCTCCCTATATAAATCTTACATGTATATCTTCTGTCTTCACTTTGATATACTGTTTACAAAATGCACATTCATTTCGATTTTCCACTTCCTCCTTCCTATATGGGAGGGGATGATATCTACACGGTGTGAGACACTGTGAGAAAACTGATTGGAGGAAAGGCACACACCCCCTCCCCACACATTCAGAGCACTGCCTGTGTTTTGTTAAGCAGTGTGCTAATCTATTTTTAGCAGCTTCACCCAACTCTAATTCTATGTCCCAACTAACCAGAATGAGTGAGAACTTTATCATGCTGATAGCAGAGCTACTGAGGAAGAGACAGCTACAGGACATAGCTATTTGAAGTGAGATAACAAAACACTACAGACAAATATAGCTAGCTCAAATTTCATGAATTGGGTTTACATCCACTTTACATCAAGAAGTTCATGGGTGGAGCAAAGGGTTCAACTTTCAAGAGAAACAAGGTTCAAGGCAGGATCATTCAAAGAATTGCCCAGGGAGCTGTCCAACATCTCAGGTGGCTCAATGAGAATAATTACTGCCAGATGCAGAAAAAGTCCTGAGTTCAGGACCTGACAACCCTCCACATCAGCAGCCTTGCATATAGAAGTTAATACATGGTTGTTTTTTATTTGGAGATTGGAATATTTATTGGTACATTTTGTTCTCTCCCTTTTTATTACCCTTACCCTCAGTTGTCCCTATATACAGTAATTTCTAACTGCATAAAGATATTCCCAAATGTTAAAGGATGGAATTCCAGAACCAGACCTTCGTGAAAGAATTTATCTTAGTTGGATTCTCCCAGAACATGCAAACGTGTATATTGTTTTTTGTTGTATTACTCCTAATGTATATTTTTACAGTTTTTGGAAATATGTTTCTTATCTCTGCTGTTATCATTAGTCCTAAACTTTACCTGCCTATGTACTATTTCCTCTGCAATCTATCATTCATAGACGTGTGCTACTCATCCACATTTCTTCCTAAAGCACTTATAGATATATTTTCCATTATAAGGACAATCTCTGTCACAGGCTGCTTAGTGCAAATGTACAGCGGCATATACCTAGGAAGCGCTGAGTCCTTTTTATTGGCGGTGATGGCGTATGACCGTTATGTGGCAATATCCTTCCCTTTGTATTATAACGTCATTATGAACTGGATAGTCTGTAGAAAAATAATAATAATAAAATGGGCTGGGAATTTTTTCATATCAGTTGTCCCCTTTATTTCAAGGCCTCCAGTATTTTGTGCAACAAACAAATTGGACCATTTTTCCTGCGAGATGTTGGCAGTTCTAGAGTTAGCCTGTGGAAATCTTGCCTTTTATAAATTTACTATATTTGTTGTGAGTTTTTTTACACTTGTACTACCACTTCTGTTCATTGTGGTGTCTTACATTTGTATCATTTCATCAATATTAAAGATCCGGTCTACTGGTGGAAGATACAAAGCCTTTTCCACATGTGCTTCTCACCTGACTGTTGTCTTTATGTTCTATGGTACAACTATCAGCATGTACATGGGACAAGTGAAAAGTTTTTCTTCAAAGATGAAATATTTTTCTCTTATTTATGGTGTTATTACTCCTGTGTTAAATCCTTTGATATATAGCTTGAGAAATAATGATGTAAAAGAGGCATTTCAGAACATGTTTGTAGGGGTCATCACCTAGCTCTTCCATAGCACTGAAGAGAGATTTAATAGATTTGGAAACCATGTGTCAAAACAAAAGTTCTGCTCTTTAATCACTAAATGACTGCCATGTAAAAAAATTGCCTTTCTGTCCTGGACATTTTTCAGTTTTCATTACGGTGATAATTTGACTGATAATTACTCACTGCAACACTGTACCCAGATAAATTTTATATCTTTTTTAGTGACAGATAAAGTCTACTTTTGGTGGTATGTAATTAACACTGAGTGTTTTCTTTTTTTACTATATAAAGGAAAAAAGATTGTAAGTTTTGAAAATGAAAAATCTTTCTTTATAAATTTGGGCCAAAATGTATTTTGCTACATTTCTTTGATAGAAAAAAGACAAAAAAGATCAGTGTATATTATTTAGATTGTGTGGAAGGTATAGAGTCTACAAACAATGGTACAGTATATACAGTATGTTTGAAATTTATCAACCCCGGTGTTCTGACTGCCTATCTTATTTCTTGAAAATGTCAGGACAGCACAAACAATCCCCTTTTTGGAAAGTAGACACTCCAAAGTATTTATTAAGAGGCAGGGTACGTTTTTTAAGTTGTTATTTTTTGCTACAATTGTTTTATAAAATAAAGAAAGTTAATAAAATGTGATTTTATTTCACAACAAGTTATTTCTCACACACCATGGACATACTTGCAATTTCACACCAAAACACATTCTGCCACTCCTGCTGAGTATGGGGATACCACATGCGTAAGACTTTTCTGCTGAGGTGCATAAAAGGGCCCAAAATCCAAGGAGCAGATTTAGGCTTTCAGGGGGAATACATTTTGTATCTGATTCCTTCACTACCCATCATATTTCCTGAGGCTCTGAATTGCCAGGACAGGAGGAAAACCCACAAAATGACCATATTTTGGAAAGCTAACCCTCCAATGTATTTACAGTAATTAGAGGCACGATGAGTCTTTTGAAGATCATATTTTTTTGCCACAAGGTTTTGGGAAATATGGATGCTGATCCTCTGCTCCCCTGGCAGATGGCAGTCCCCATGCTCTGGTGGATTGGATCAGCGTCATTGCATCCAATACAGGGCTATAATCCCTGCAATGGTCTTGATGACATCAGGACCTTAGACAGTTGAATAGTGGGGTGGGCACTGAGGGGACCAGCTTAGCAGTGCAGGGGAGGAATGGAGAATTAGGTAAATATATCTTCTTAAACCACTTCAGTCCTGGAAAGTTCACCCCACTTCATGACCAGGCCATTTTTTGTCATACAGCACTGCATTACTTTAACTGAAAAACGCTGTACCCAAATAAAATGTATGTCCTTTTGTTTCCAAAAATAGAGCTTTCATTTGGTGGTATTTGATCACCTCTGCAGCTTTTCGTTTTCGCGGTATAAACAAAAAAAGGCTGACAATTTTGAAAAAAAAACATTTTTATGTTATGCTATAAAACATACCCAATAAAAAATGTAAAAAATCAGGGGTGGGGGAGGAGCTACCACTGAAGCCGATGGCCGCATGAGCTGAGAGCTCTCTCCTAGGACTGGGGATTGTAGCTGTTAGAGGAGCCTTTGCCACCACCATCTCCACATACCACCTTCCATACAGTAGGCTACCTCTTCCAATGTGCCGCAGCCACGGAAACTGACAAAATTCTTCCCGGACAAAATGGCAGCCATACCCATCTGCCTCATCCCACAGGCGGCTCTCTAACAGTGGAAGCGGCGCGACAACACAGAGCTCTCCCAGGGTACTCGAGTCACCCTAATGCCTCAGGACACTAAACTCCCTCTACAAGAAGCTCAGCCAAGTCAAAGCAGAAGCACAACTCAGATGCACAGGGAGAAGCCAATGAGGAGGCAGAAGGGGTAAGCAACAACCCAGCTACACAATCTATGGACAATCTTCTCTTCAAGCTGATCTGTTCTCTGGCCTCCACCAATGCAAAGTGGAGATGCAGGATCTGGGGAATAGAGTGGATTAAATGGAAGACCTAATGTCGGAAAAATGTTTACGCCTTCTCAACTACTGCACTATATCAGAGATATCTTTATTGCCGCTATACCTCACCTTTCATCAGTTGACCTTACAATAGGCTGGGTCCATCGCGTTCCAAAACCCCCACATCTACCAGCGGAAGTGCCAAGGGATGTACTGCTGAGAGTGCACTACTACCAGATCAAAGAAAAACTTCTGGATACTTTCAGAAGAGCAGATCAGCCTCTGGAGAAGATCAGGCACCTTCATATCTTTCCGGACTTCTCACAATTCACCATGCAGCATCGCAACAACCTTCTCGCAATAACAAAGGCCTTGCATAACCACGATATCCACTACAAATGGAAGTATCCTGCCAGCTTGACTATCATACATGAAGGGTCTTCCAAAACAATTCACTCCTTGTAAGAAGGTATCAATCTGCTCAGGAGCTGGGACATACTCCCAACATTACCTACCCCAGCTGGTCCCCTGTCCAAGACCAACTCCAAACATGGATGGCCTAAAGTTTTGCAGAAGCATCAACAATATACATTGGAAGTCTCCTAATATCAAAGTCTTCCACATGATCTCATATGCAATCCCTGGTCCTGTACATGAGTATACAATACTGCACTTGATGCCCTTTATTTACAGCAGACTATTCTGCTCTGAGCCCTCCTAAAGGGGCTTCATTCGGATATTTATATGCTGTTGTGGTTTTCTCGGGAGACCCAGACATGTGCTTCTTTGGACTAGCTGTCTTACGGGGGTGTTTTACCCCTGATAGCCCCCACCTTGTTTTGGTCCGGCACGGGTGCAGTATAGGGACCTATTGTGGCCGTGGTTGCCCTGGTCCAGGAGAGGACACACGTGATTCTCCTTCCCTCCTCCTTTTTTGGACTTCTGATGGTTCCAAATTAGTGGAGAAATACACCTTGATTGTAACCAAGCTTTCACCTGGTTGAATTTTGTTGTGTAGGGACTTATATGGCTGACAGCTTTTGTCCTTGCTCCGTCTGGGGTCCCCTCAGTTGTGATGCCTCCGAATATGATATACAGCTGCTCCTTGTAGGTGTTTAAAACTAAGAATGGAGCTTTGTATTGTATGTATTAATATACTTGCAAACAATATTATACTAAATGTTTTTTTCTAATCTATTATGGACCTTTAGGCTGCATTCACACAGGGGCGACCCGACTTTGACGCGACTTTGCTAGGCAATTTCAGCGCGACTTTCAGCGCGACTTCCAGCGCGACTTCCAGGGACTTGAGGCGACTTTACAACACGACTTTTTCCAGGCGACTTTGCCTTGACCAATCAGAAAAGGGAGGGAGGGGGTTGCCTAAAAATGAATTCTATTCTTTTCACTACAAAGTCGCTTTTATTTAGATGGGGGATCCGACTTGGAGGCGACTTCTATTCAATTCTATGGGCACAAGTCGGATAGAAGTCGCCTAGAAGTAGTACAGGAACTTTTTCTGAAGTCGTTCCAACTTCAGTAGTGTACATTAAGACGGCTCCCATTCATTTCAATGGGATTTCAGATGTCAAGCGACCTGGGGCGACTTGAGGCTACCCAAGTCGGAGCGACAGTCGCCCCTGTGTGAATGGTGCCTTAGAGTAGCCTAGTAAACACCCAATAAGCTCTCTAATTCACTCTATACTCCCGACATTACCTCCACCAGCTGGTCCCCTGCCCAAGACCAACTCCATACAAGGGTGGCCTAAAGTTTTGCAGAAGCATCAACAATATACATCAGAAGTCTCCTAATATCAACATCTTCCACGTGATCTTATACGCAATCCCTGGTCCTGTACATGAGTATACAATACTGTACTTGATCCCCCTTATTTACAGCAGACTATTCTGTTCGGAGCCCTTCTAAAGGGGCTTCTATTTTTACTCTCCATTGTGAGAGAGGTTGTTTTTCCCATTGGAATGTATAATAATCTCCTTTAGTTGTGTTCCTGCTATCAGTTCAACCTTTGGTCAACCTATGCATCAGAACAAAGCATCGATACTGGCTCTGATATAAATCCTCTCTATACCGAATGTGTCGATGCCGCCCAGAACTTTTTCGCCACGATGTTGGCCCCTGCCGGCTGCCAACCCGCCTCACTTGAACTCTACCTTGTTTAATAATCATTTACAGCCTCTGGTTCTCATCTTGCCCTTTTTTAAATATGGGACTTACTATTCTATCCCTTAACACACATGGACTGAACCACCCGGCCAAGCGGAGGTCTATCTGGAAGGGAGCCCAAAACCACAAAGCAGACATGTTAACCATCCAAGAAACGCATTTCCAAAAAGTCGCAACCCTTTTTTGCAAACACCAAAACTTTCCCTATGTTTTTCTCTCCAGAGCTTTCGTCAAGAAAATAGATGTCCTTGTGGCGATCGGAGACACTGTCTCCTTTACTTTACATGAATCGATACTGGACCCAGAGGGTAGATATGTCATATTGATATGCACAAATGATACTATGCTCTTAATTCTTCTATCCATTTATGCTCCAAATTCACACCATTTGAGGTTCCTTCACAAGCTTTTGAAGAAGATCTCTGGTGCGAAAGGGACAAGTGGTAATTTGCGGCGATTTTAATATGGTACCTGATCCCCACCTTGACTCCTCCTCGCTGGGTAGAGGCTGAACAACCTCTTTGAATGGCTTACTGCACAAGGAGGAGTTGTACAATGTGTGGAGGTGCCTTCATGCTAACAAGAGGGATTTTACTTTTTTTCAGCTAGACACCAATCCTACTCAAGAATAGATTTTTTTTGTGGTGGATAAATGAATACTCCAACACACCTCTTCTTCCATGATACACAACATCACTTGGTCTCACCACGCAGCAATCACGATCACCCTACAACTTGATAGCCTCTTGCCTCGGACATCTACCTGGAGATGCAACAATGTATTAGTCCAATCACCTGCCAATACAAGCCTACTAACTCACCATGTCCAATCCTTCTTTTCTAACAATGAACTGCTGCTGCTGAAGTATTGGCTACCACCCTATGGAATGTCCACAAGGCATACATGAGGGGTATCCTGATCCAATTGGAAGCTAGAACAAGAAAAAAAATACCAAGCATCCCTCACTAAAATTCTACAGGCAATCCATCTTATGAAAGCAAAAAATAAAACCTGCCCTACTCCTCAAATCTCTGAATCCCTGATCAAACTACTTACGGAATTACGGACTCTAATAGTCCGTGACCATGACTAATGTATGCGCTCCCTCAAACTTAAATACTATTCACATCACAACAAAGCAGGAACATTTCTAGCAGCATGATTGAAAGCCCACAAAGCTAAATCTACAATTCCCTTCATCTTTCACCCTTTCACTAAACAGAGGCTCCTTAATCCCGAAGACATTGCAGATGCTTTTGCGGTCTACTATGGGGCTCTGTATAACCTACAAAATGACCCCTCAATGCCACAACCTTCTGAGCTAGATATACACTCATTCCTAAACAAAATATCCCTGCCCAACCTCTCAAACACACAACTGTCCTATCTCAACTCTCCGTTTACTACTGAAAAGATTGCTAAAACCATAGACATGTTACCTAATGCTAAATGGCTTTACCAATGGGTATCTGAAAACATTCAAGCAGAACCTAACCCCCTACCTCCTGAGAATGTTTCAGGAAGCCTCTACCTCCGCATCCCTTCCAAATGAAATGCTAAAGGCACACATAGTTACACTCCCTAAACCAGGCAAATCACCTGACTCTCCGGCTAACTTTCCATCAATCTAGATGCAGAGAAGGCATTTGACAGGGTACATTGGCAATACATGTCGATAGGCCTAGAGAAATTTGGATTTCAGGGACATGTTCTATCAGCTATTTTAGCACTGTACTCCAATCCATCAGCCCAAGTCTTCACTTCGGGTTTGATTTCTAAACATTTTACTATTACTAACAGTACTCATCATGGGTGTCCTTTATCGCCAACTATTTTTAACCTTATGATAGGACCTTTGACAGAAGCTATCCACACTCATCCCCACATCTCAGGCTTCTGGGTCAAGGCTCATCCCACAAGGTGAGCCTATTTGCAGACGATGCGATTCTGTCCCTAACAAATCCTTTGTCCATCAGATTTTGACTTGTTTTAGTAATGTTTCCTATTATAAAGTAAGCTTCACAAAATCCTTGATTTTGGATCTGGGGGTACAAAAACACACCAAAGCCCATCTAGAAGCCCAACTTCCAAACGTATGGACATCTGGAGCGATACCATATCTTGGCATAATCTTGACCCCATCTGTTTCATAAATAGCTGAAGCTAATTTCAAACCTCTATTAACGAAAATCCAACAAGAACTAACACAATCTTCTTATAAAGAATTGTCATGGGCAGGCAGGTTAGCTGCATTCAAGATGGTGGTGCTTCCACAGATCTTGTACCTTTTCTGTACACTATCCATACCTCTCCCTTCATCTTACCTAGCATCACTTAATAACCTTCTCAGGAAATATATTTGGCAGGGCAAACGTCTGAGGTGTGCTTGGTCCCACATGATCAAACATAAAAATGCTGGAGGATTTGGTATGGTTGAGTTGAAAGAATATTACCTAGCAACACAATTATTACATATTAAACACTGGTTTACTCCCTCCATCCACACATGTTGGGTCCAAGTGGAAGCTGCCTTAGCAAAAGTACAACATCTTCCAACACTTCTCATGGCCGATTGCTGTAAACCACTTCAACTAAACAATCTACCAATCACAGTATTACCTCTGTTATTGCATGCAGGGCCTTGCTTGCTCACTCTGGAGAACCCTCTAAAACACATCAGCTTTGCATGCCATTTAAAGTGTTGGAAGTCCTTATCCCATACTTGTCAGTCCAAAAGTGGTATAATTGTAAAATCCAATGGGTTGACGATATTCCCTTCAATGGCTCTCCCAAGCTTTTTTCTGAGTTACTGAACTATTACGACATTCCCTCTTCTGAATTCTACTCATATGTATGAATTAACCAAAATTTTGGGGAAACACCCGGTCCCTGCTATCAAAATCCCTACCTCTATACATAGCTTCTACGAATCTCCCTCATCTGGCTTTAAATATATCTCCCTATTCTACAAAGCCTTTTACTGCAAAAATACATTTAGCAAGTCCAGTCCTATCTTACGATGGGAGGAAGACTTACAAACACCCACACTCCAGAGCAGTGGCTCCAGGCATTAAAATATACCCACAATATTTCAAGCTGTTCCAATCACTGGTAGCTCTCTCAAAAAATAATTCCTCACACCATATCGGTTAACCCAGTTCTACCCTATTCACTCACCTCTATGTTGGCGAAATTGTGGACAAGTAGGCAACCTTTACCACACTCTATGGTCCTGTAAGAGTCTTATGAGCTTTTGGAACCAAGATTTTGGATTCTTTTTCTCTGTAACGGGTATAATAAAACCACCCAAACCAGCTTTGGCGCTGCTAAATCTGGAGATAGGAAACTTTCCACCTTCCTTCTGCACACATACTGATATCCTCTAGATCTGTAATAACTAGATATTGGAAATAAGACAAGGCCCCAATCTGTCTGAGGTGGTTATGTCCATTAATCTTACACCAATAAAAATTATTCTGTTGGCTTGTAATTTTAACATAAAATTTTGCATTTCCAACAAATAAAATTGAGTACCGTCCATGATACTTTTTTATTTGCACTAACATACAATTTTCAGGACAAGCTTTGTGTCCCCTTCTTCAATGTCTAAGCAATACTGACTCTCAAGAGTTTTAGCCGAATGTTTAAAAAAAAAGTAAAAAATGAAAAAAATCTCTGAGGACAAGAAAAAACAAAAGAAAAACACAAATCGATGTATAAGGCAAATGGTAATTAAGTTCCCAGTAAAGTCAGTGAGATAACACAGAGGGAGAGCTATAGACTGGGGAGGGAGGGGGGGGGGAATGAAAGTCACAGTGGGGGTCGTAAAACTTTAGAATAACGAATAAGAAACCTATATCTAAGTTTAAACCGTTATTTTTTTGTGTCAAAAAGAAGAATCATTCTTAATTCAAATGTTTTCAACGAATGTATTAATGACACTGGCAGGAAAGTAGTTAACATCAGGGGTGATCAAAGGGTTAAATGTGCTCCTAGGGAGTGCTTTCTAACTGTATGGGTGATGGCGTAACTGGAGGAAGACAGGAATCCATGTTTCTGCTTTGCAGAAACACAAGATATCCATCTTCCTCTCTAACAGTATAGCAGTCTGCCTTGAATTATATAGGCAGACTGCTGTTTTGCCTCACCTGTGAACGATCGGCAGGTCCCAGCAGACATCGGGCCGTTGGCGCGCGCCCAGGTCCTGTACACGAAATCACATACAGGTACGTGATTTCACGCAGGACGACCACCCTGCCACAGTATATCTGCGTGGGGCAGTCCTTAAGAGGTTAACAAGTCGCCTAGACCTAAAAGAGCAATTAAGCCTTGCAATGTGGTTGAAGCCCCACTGCAATGGAAAATTTTTACATTTTACTGAAGTTGGGCTTTAACTATATTAAAGGGAAATACAAATATATTTATATAGAGCATGGCTTAATCCAGTATCAACTACTAATACATTTTTCTTACATGATAAAATATAACCATATGTAATTTATCCTCATGACAAAAATGTGAAGATATGTGTTGGGGTTTTTTTTTTTCATTTGTCAATTTCTGTCTAAGTAACATCTCTGCCTTCATGTCCTATATCTTTCTCCACAGTATAAAAATAGTAAAGTCATTTTTATGAACACCAATGTTTTGAGAGCACCCTCTATAAAGTTTAATCTACCAAGCTGCACTGTAACCATACCTAATACTTGAACTACATAGGACTTGGAATGCTCGATTCTGACTAGACATGAGCAAATCTGACTAGCTTCTCTTCATTAACATTTCAGCAATAAAAATCAGAAAATGCTAAATGCACTGGAATTAACAGAAAAGTTGAATTTAGGGTAGTTTAGTGCCTTTTAGATCTTACTTCCCCTATATTCCCCTGCAAAGTAAAAGCATAATGCGCTACTATGCATTGCATAGTAGCACATCATGTGTCACTTCATATGAAAGGGGATTAACCACTTGCCGACCGGCGTCTGACGGCGACAGAGTGGCTCGATATCGCAAACCGCCGTCATATGTCGGCGGCTGCAATATCCCTCATGCGCTCACTGTGTTCAGGGGGCCAGGGAGCGGGTGGGGCGGACTCGATCACCGCTGGCTACCCGTGATGGCCCCCCCGCAGTGAAAGAACGGAGGTCCATGTAAGTAAACATGGATCTCCGTTCTGTTAGAGGGGGAAGGGCTGTGATCACAGGCTTCCTGTATATGGAAGCCATGATCACTCCCTTCCCCCAGCCAGGCCAGCCCACATACAGTTAGAACACGCCTAGGGAACACAGTTAACCCTTAGAGCGCCCCCTCCAGGTTAACCCCTTCACTGCCAATGACATTTACACAGTAATCAGTGCATTTTTATAGCATTAATCGCTGTATACATGCCAATTGTCCCAAAAAAGTGTCAAAATGGTCCGACGTGTCTGCTGCAATATCGCAGTACCGCTAAAAATCACAGATTGCCGCCATTACTAGTAAAAAATAAAAAAAAAATAAAAACTCCAGAAATTAATTCTCATCATCCATAAACGTGGCAACTTTTGTGCAAACCAATCAATAAACGCTGATTGCGATTTTTTTTACCAAAAATATGAGGAAGAATATAAATCAGCCAAAACCAATGGAAATTTTTTTTTTTTATATTTTTTTGGATTTGTATTTTAGCAAAAAGTAAGAAATTTGGGTTTTTTGCAAAATTGTCGCTCTTCTTTTGTTTATAGCGGCAATCAGAAATGACGCAGAGGTGATCAAATACCACCAAAAGAAAGCTCTATTTATGGGAAAAAAAGGACGCAAATTTCATTTAAGTACAATGTTGCACGACCATGCAATTGTCAGTTAAAGTGACGCAGTGCCGAATCACAAAAAGTACTCTGATCCTAAAGTGGGAAATCCTTCCGGGGCTGAAGTGGTTAAAGGGTCACCAAGGCACTTAAACATAGAACCAAAGTCAATAAAACATAACTTTTATTAAATAAATACAAATTCAAAAATATTACAATCACTGTGGCAAAAAGTTAAAATTTGACAACGTTGTCAAGGTCACAACTAGTGTTGAGCGAACCCGGACTGTAACGTTCGGGTCCGTACCGAACTTTCGGGTGTCCGTGGCACGGACCCGGACATTTCAAAAATCGTTCGGGTTCGGTCAACATTATAAAAACTTAAACATAAATAAATTATTTTCAATACAAAATAACTGAAACCAAGATACAAATTCACGGAACCACTGGGAAATTGGTGAAGTCGGGGCCTTCCTAAAGGGTGAAATCCTAGTCTCATGAAAAACACTAAGCCGTGACGCAGTGAAATTGACTGTTAACGTACCAGCACGTTGTAACATGAATTTACTTTAAACGCAGGAAAAAAAGGGTATTTATCTCGAAAGAAAACCACCATAAACTAGTGGAGACGCAGTAAAGACTAACGGCGATATTTGTTTTCTTCTCGCTGTTAAAACGTTTTTTGGGTTTAAAGAATGAAAAACGATTTTATGTTTAGGTTTTTTT
>BLSH010552918.1:417622-433511 GCA_018402905.1 Glandirana rugosa | reverse complement strand
TGTATTGTCGGAACGTGTGTTTAGCACGGCAGGGGGCGTTATCACAGACAAGCGGAGCCGTTTGTCCACATCCAATGTGGACAAGCTAACCTTTATTAAAATGAATCAGGCATGGATCCCACAAGACTTGTCTGTACCTTGTGCAGAATAAACATTTAGACCGGACTCACACAGCCATTCATATACTTCTTTTTTTGAATAGGCCTCAATACAAAAAAAAACCATGTTGGCTACCTCCTCCTACTCCTCTACCACCGCCACTTCCACCTACAAGAGACAGGTCACGGCCTAGTCAACCTCGAGGCTCCTACTCCACATCCACCCCCCTTCCCGTTTTTTTACTTGATTTTAATTTATTTTCCCTATCCCCATTTATTTGTAGGGCACTTGCCCTAGTTTGAAGATGATTTTAGAACAGTTATATGGCTTCTACCGTTAATTAATACTTTTCAGACACAGTTTGAAGATGATCCACATTCACCTCCATTTTTGCTTTTTTTATGTTTTTATTTTTTTAAAAATATTTAAAGTTATTTCCCTGTCCCCACTTTTTTGTAGGGCACTTGCCCTACCCTTACTCCCATTTTACTTCCTTTTGCAGCCCTCTAGGGCTTTCCAGGACTTTGTTACAGCCATTTTTGTGCCTAAAAGTTCGGGTCCCCATTGATTTCAATGGGGTTCGTTGTCCGTGCGATCGTTCGGGTTCCGTCCGGACCCGGACTTTGTCCCGAAGTTCGGACGGACCAGCAGAACCCGAACTTCCAGAGGTTCGCTCAACTCTAGTCACAACCAGGACGCGTCCAATGCCCGTACATCACCCGCTTCAAACATCAACTCACACAAATTTCAGGTGAAAAATGCCAGTGTGAACAGGTCAAAAAAGATTGTCTCTGAAGGGGTTGAGTAACCTGGGTGTGCTTGGTTCATGTGTGGTTGAAAGCTCTGGATGTAGTGAGGTTGCGGCAGGGGAGAGAACCATATGAACAACTGTGCATTGTAAGCACACTGCTGGGCAGAGTGGGGGTGTTAATCCCAATACTTTAATGGAATCAGGGCTGCTCAAGAAGTCCCATGAGGGAAACAGTATACCATAGGCAGTTCAGCTTTAACACAGCACATCAGGTCAAGCTATCAAAAGTAACGTGCCTGTCCGTGTCTGCTTGGATACAAGCAAGTAAAGTGCAGGTGCAGTCCTTAGTACCTCACATCAACGGTGTGGTTGTGTAGCATTTAGAAACCCAAACCATTAATAGTTAATCTGCCTCAGCTGTCTCTGCCTTAGAAACCTGGGGTACACTGTCCGGCTATACACAAACTCTATGGCGATGCCGCCAGGTAAGCTCACCAGGTGTCTTCGCCGCTGATGACCGGGGACTTCGTTTGCATGGCAAATTCACATGGTCTCCTCTGACAGATGCAGTGTACGGTTCTCCCCCCGCCTTAGCCTCCATTACCACCAGGCCCCAGATATCTCACGGTACTGATCTCCACAGCATCCACAAGGCAGGGGGCGGGTCGTGGCGTGTCACTGGGACCGTAGAGTGATGTCCCGCTGACACGGTTTGTCTGTCCAATCACAGACTTCCTCCGAGCTAAGGAGGGGCTAGAGCATGACATGCTTAACCGCTTGCCGACCGTTGATCGGCAATTGACGGCGACAGTGTGGCGCTCCTGCGCAAATCGCCATCATATGACCGCGGCTGCGAGATCGCGCTCACTGTGTCTGGGGAGGGCCAGGGAGCAGGTGCGGCGGATTCGATCTCCGCCGGTCACCCGCGATGCCCCCCCCGGAGTGAAAGTACGGAGGTCCGTGTAAGTAAACACGGACCTCCGTTCTGTGAGGGGGGAAGGGCTGTGATCACAGCCTTCCTCTACATGGAAGCTGTGATTGTTTCCCTTCCCCAGCTAGGGCAGTCCCCCCACAGTTAGAACACGCCCAGGGAACACTGTTAACCATTAGAGTGCCCCCCTGCAGGTTAACCCCTTCACTGCCAATGGCATTTACACAGTAATCAGTGCATTTTTATAGCACTGATCACTGTATATATGCCAATGGTCCCAAAAAAGTGTCAAAATGTTCTGACATGTCCACTGAAATATCGCAGGACCGCTAAAAATCGCAGATCGCCGCCATTACTAGTAAAAAATAAAAAAATAATAAAAACCCCAGAAATGAATTCTCATCACCCGTAAACGCGACCACTTTTGCGCAAACCAATCAATAAACGCAGATTGTGATTTTTTTTATCACAAATATGAGGAAGAATATAAATCGACCAAAACCGATGAAAAAAAATGTTTTTTTATATTTTTTTTGGATTTGTATTTTAGCAAAAAGTAAGAAATTTGTTTTTTTTGCAAAATTGTCGCTCTTCTTTTGTTTATAGCGCCGATCAGAAATGACGCAGCGGTGATCAAATATCACCAAAAGAAAGCTCTATTTGTGGGAAAAAAAGGACGCAAATTTTGTTTGGGTATAACGCCGCACGACCGCGCAATTTTCAGTTAAAGCGACGCAGTGCCGAATCGCAAAAAGGGCTCTGGTCCTAAAGGGGGAAATCCTTCCGGGGCTGAAGTGGTTAAATAACGAACGTTCGGCTGCACTTCTGCAATCCAGCCACCAGATGTTGTGCATTCAGCCCACATTGACGCTCACCCCGGTTCCCAACATACACACTAGGAGATCAACATGAGGTTATCCACATTGCTTACTATTCCTTGTATGAGCTAAAGGGGAGTCAGTTACTCAAGCCAATCATATACTATTACACAATGGGCCAATATTCTTCAGGAGAAGTGAAGCAATCCATGTACTAATTGAATGCTTCCATCTGATGTATTCCAAAACTCGGATATAATTATACATTCCATCTAACTATACCGGGGTGCAAATCTCGCCATCTCTCATTCATCTCAGTTGCCCTCTCATAGGGACCACAGTAGCTCAGCTAAATCTATACCCGGTATAATTCCTATTTTATAGGGTGTTGGCCTGATGGGAGTATAGACCTTGCCTCAATGTTGTATAGGAAGGGGAAAAAATTATTGTCACTTACCTGCAAACGAAGCCTGCGACATCCAGCGATGTCGCCTGTGCAGGCAGTGTTCATCTTCAGCCCCTCTTCTTTCTGTGACTCTGTGGCTCTGTGACTGGCCTGAGTCGCGTAACGTAACTCCTGCGCATGCGCGCGGGAGCCGCCAGTCATGGCACGCTCTCAGTGAAGGAACGGCACGGAGGCCATTCCTTCATTGCGCATGTGCCGAAAAGACTTTGACACAACTAGTACACTGCATATCTCCTAAACCGTGCAGATTTGGGAGATATGCAGGGCACCTACAGGTAAGCTTTATTATAGGCTTACCTGTAGGTTAAAGTTGAGTTGACAACTACTTTAAATGGCCCATGGGTGTATTTTTGTCTATGTTTCAAAAACCTCCTTTGAAAGTCCAGCAATTGCACTTGTGCAGTACAAAACACATTTTTTTATTGAAGAAATATATTGACAGTCAGAAATTATAAAATTTTGGCCAAGAACCACACAGTTTAAAAAAAACCCCAAAACCCTATCCCCCGCTATCTCCAACTCCACATATCCTTGTAGATATTAACCATTCATGTGTATTCCACAATATCATCAATTTCTATATTTCAAAAGTAATGAATATGTCCAACTGGACTTGAACTTTTGATTGGGACACACCAAAGTGCCACATAGTATAAAGATAATTCTTGATTAGCCAGGGGCTGAACACTCCCTGTTCGGTTCGCAGCAGAACTCCCGAACGGGGAAATGTTCTAACCCAAACGGCGAACCTCATTGAAGTCTATGGGAGTCAAAAAGGAAGAAACTAAAATGCCCATTTTTAAGGCTCATAAGCAAGTAATTGGCCATAAAAGGGGCATGGGGGTCTAGGTACTGCCCTGGGGGACATGTATCAATAATTTTTTTTTTTTTTTTTTTTTTTTTAAACAATCATTTTTTTTTTCAGGAGCAGTGATTTTAATTATGCTTAATGTGCAACAATAAAAATGAAAAGTTCCTTTAAATATAGTGCCTGGGAGGGTCCCCTTAAAGTGCCTGTAACGTGGTGCATGTGTAGCATGCAGAAAACATGCTGCAGCAAAAATTAGTCAAATACCATTTAAAATGACTCACAATTGCAATTGTCGGCACACGGCTATTGAAACTTAAAAAAAAAAATGGTGTGGGGTTCCCCCCAGTCCATACCAGACCCTTATCCAGGCATGCAGCCTGGCAGGTCAGGAAAGGGGGGGGACTAGTGAGCGCCCCCCCGAACTATCAGACCACATGACCTCAACATGGCTTTGCCCCCCCAAAGCAACTTGTCCCCATTTTGATGGGGACAAAGGTCTCTTCCCGACAACCCTGGGCTGTGGTTGTCAGGGTTTGCAGGCTTTCCGTTTTCGAAAAGGCCCCTTTAACAAGGGGGCCCCCAGATTCTAGCCCCCCCATGTGAATGGGTATTGAGCACAAGTTTTTGACAATTCCTTTATTCAAAAATAATAAAATAGTGTCCCTCGATGTAAATCCATCGTCATTCACGGCCCGAAAATAAAAAGATAAAAAGCGCTCCTGCCTCTAGGACTGGAAGTTGTTAAGACACTGAAGTAGCAATGCAACACCAGACCATATTATTTCTACCACCATGCATCCCAGTAATTATGAGGTTATTCTTCTAAAATGTCTTCACTTAGCAGAAAACATATCTACTGTTATGGTAACCCTACAGCACTATCTTTCAGCACATTTTTTAGAAGCCCTGTTTTTTGCCTCAGTATAAATTGCAAACTGTGATCTTGCTGTAATATTCTTGTTGTACAGAAAGGGCTTTTCGTAACACATCTCTAAAGTTATTTAAATTGAAGCAACCTCTTCCTTTTTGTAGATGCAGGTACTTTGACCCCAACTGTTGCAATAGTTACCTTGTCACCCTGCAATTACATTTTTGCTTGAAGACTTTTTTTTAGAATTAAACGATAATCTCTTGGGCTGAATTTGCTAGGCCTGCTGTACCTGGAAAAAAATAGCAGTTATTTGAAATCTACACAAAAACATTTCCCTTATAGTGGAATGATGGACTTCAAATCGCTTGGCAAATATTTTAAATTCTCCCACAAATTTCTTTCTGAAGGCCATTGAGAGCTTTAGTAATCTTGGCATGGTGAAACCTTACATGTCAATAGAAAGCGAACACAGACCCTAGAGCAGTGGTTCTCAACTCCGGTCCTCGGGACCCACTAACAGGGCAGGTTTGCAGGATAACTGAAATACATCACAGGTGATATAATTTGCTGCTCAGTGATTGCAGTATTCTAGTCTGCATCTCCCCAAGGTAATACTTAAAATCTGGCCTGTCGGTGGGTCCTGAGCACAGGATTTAAGAACCACTGCCCTAGAGGGTTGAGTTACTAAAACAGGAGAGTGCAAAATCTGACGTGGCTCTGCATGGTAGCCAATTAAGCTTTGGCAGAAAAAAAATGGAAGATGATTGGTTTCTATGCAGAACTGTTTTAAATTTTGCACTGTTCAGTTTAAGTAAATCAAACCTCTAGATGTCTGAGGAGTAAAGCATCATTAAACCCAAAAACTAAAATGTATTATATTTAATTTTACTAATATATAGATGTAGTGGCTGCATTCATTTTCATTTTATTTTCCTTTATTGTAACCTGTGGTTCTGGACAGCATGGGGGAATTCAGTAAAGCAGCTCTTCTCCTTTTCTGACGTTAAACCATCTTGTTAATTTATTGCACCAAATTCACAAAAGCATTTGCAACACTTTTGGTTCTGACAGCGACTCTTGCACCAAATTCAGATAGTTTTAAAATGTGCCACTTTTACATTGTGTCACGCTAAGGGCCGGTTCACACTGTAGCGAGGCGGAGTGGCGCGATGCGGCGCTCCAGGCGATCTCAAAGCGGCTTGCTAGGAGACTTCTATCATAGAAGTCAATGCAAGCCACCTGAGATCGCCCTAAAAATAGTGCAGGGACCATTTTTCTAATGCGGAGCGAAGCAATTCGCTCCTATTAGAACGGTCCCATTTGCACAGCATTGAGGCGAATTGTCAGGCGACTCAAGTCGCCTGACAATTCGCCTAGATGTGAACGGGGCGCGAAGGCGCGCCGCTCCACCTCGCTGCAGTGTGAACCGGCCCTTAATGTGCCAAATGTAAAAGTGGAGCTAATTAAGATCAAGGGGTTGATTTACTAAAATTGGTGAGTGCAAAATCTGGTGCAGCTGTGCATAGAAACCAATCAGCTTCCAGATTTTTTTTTTGTCGAAGCTTAATTGAAATTAGAAGCTGATTGGCTACCATGCACAGATGCACCAGATTTTGCATTCCCCAGCTTTGGTACACCAATCCGAAACTCTCTTTGGGAATACAGAGAAAAAGACTGGTTTAGGCAGATAAAGTAACTCACATGCATTCTAAAAGTGACACAATATGAGCCAAATTAAAGTACAAGTTCTAGACAGGTATATGAATTTGGCGAATTCTACACTTTTAGATTGTATGCAAGTCCCCTTCACAAAATCTGTCTGCATCAGTCTTTATGAACGCCAGGAAGTATCTGTTATTTTTTTAAGTTCCTTTAACCATTTGTTGACTACCCCATAGCAGATTTATTGTAACAGGGTGTCCGCGCTGTGAAGAATCACGTATATATACATGATTCTGCATTTTCGGGTATCGTGCGGTATTGTGCACAGCGGGAGCCGATCAGCAGATCTGGCAGACTCAATGTCTGGTGGCACCTGGTGATTGTTTGTTAAATAGGCAGAATGGCAGTCTGCGTACGTAAACAAGGCAGATTGCCATTCTGTCAATATGGAAGGCATTGATCCTGTGTTCCTGCAAAGCAGTGACATGGATTTATGTCTTCCATTAGTAAAATCACCTCCCCCACAGTAGTAAAACACTAATCATGCATACAGTTTAACCCTTTAACCACGTAAGAACCTGAAGGATTTCCCACTTTAGGACAAGAGCACTTTTGCGATTCAGCACTGCATCGCTTTAACTGACAATTGCGTGGTCGTGCGACGTTGTACCCAAACGAAATTGACGTCCTTTTTCTCTCACAAATAGAGCTTTCTTTTGGTGGTATTTGATCACCTCTGCATCACTTCTGATCACTGCTATAAACAAAGAGTGACAATTTTGCAAAAAACCCAATATTTCTTACTTTTTGCTAAAATACATATCCAAAACAAATATATAAAAAGAACAAATGTATTCATCAGTTTTGGCCAATATATATTCTTCCTCATATTTTTGGTAAAAAAAATGGTTTGCGTAAAAGTTGCCACGTTTGCGAACTATGAGAATTGATTTATGGCATTTTATTTATTTATTTATTTTTTACTAGTAATGGCGCCGATCTGTGAATTTTAGCGGGACTGCGACATTGCAGCGGACATATCGGACACTTTTGACTCTTTTTGGGACCATTGGCATTTATATAGTGACCAGTGCTATGAAAATGCACTGCTTACTGTGTAATTGTCACTGGCAGGAAAGGGGTTAACACTAGGGGTGATCAAAGGGTTAAATTTGTTCCCTATTTTGTGTTTCTAACTGTGTGGGGGCCGGGCTGACTGGGGGAGGAGAGTGATCGCGGCTCCCATATACAGGAAGCCTACGATCACTCTCCTCTCCCCTGTCAGAAAGGAGATCCGTGTGTTTACACACTTCTACCCTCTCCCTGGCTGCCACAGTGAGCACGTGCCTGCGATCCTGCGAGCGCCGCTTATAGTCGGCGATTCGCAGGACCCTGCCACATTGCTGACAATAAATTGCACCTGATGTTAACCCCTTCCCAGCCAGTGTCATTAGTACAGTGACAGTGCATATTTTTAGCACTGATCACTGTATTAGTCTCACTGGTTCCCAAAAAGTGTCAAACGTTTCAGTTAGTGTCAGTTTTTTCTGCTGCAATCTCGCAGTCCTGCTATAAGCAGCTGATCGCTGCCATTACTAGAAAAACACCCCATAATTTGTATACGCTAAAACTTTTGCACAAACCCCTAAATATACGCTTATTGGGATTTTTTTAACCAAAAATATGTAGCAGAATACATATTGGCCTAAATTGTTGAAGAAACTTGATTTTTTACATTTTTATATTGGATGTTTTATAGCAGAAAGTAAGAAATATTGTTTTTTTTTTTCAAAATCGTTGGCCTTTACTTCTTTATAGCACAAAAAATAAAAACAGCAGAGGTGATCGTATACCACTAAAAAAAAGCTCTATTTGAGGGAAAAAAAGGACATAAATTTTATTTGGGTACAGCGTGGCACGGCCGCGCAATTGTCAGTTAAAAAACTGATGCCCCGTACACACGGTTCGACGATCGCACGTACGATCGCGTCGACTCGTATGTTGGCTGTTGTATGCAGCATACTGACTGCACTACACGATCGTACGGCTGGGGAAAGAATGTTCAGGTGATTGTAATTAGCATTCAGCCATTTCTGACTTTGGGCATGCGTGTTTTGCACAATACAACTTTGTTGTACCAACTGCTCTGTACACACGATACAACGGTCGTATGAGAGCTTGTTGGTACGACCAAGTTTTCTAGTCTGCTCATACAACTCCCTTGTACGACCGTCGTATGTTCGACTGTTTAAATCGCGCATACGAATGATCGATATCGCATACAAAGGTCGTGAGTATGACCTGTTGTACGCGATCGTCGAACAGTGTGTACGGGGCGTAAGACACATGTCCGCTGACATCTGCCGCTATCTGATCCGATCCTGCAAGCAAAATACAGACAGATGGTGGTCCAATATTCCATCCATCTAGTGGATCGGTTTGGATAGGATTGGATAAAAACAAACAGGCGTCCCATTTTCTCACAATTTCCTCATAGAGGAGAGAGGGACCGTGTCATGTCCCCTCTGCACAGTGGAGTGGACAGAACCTGTCATCCACCTGCTCAGCGTGGATAAGCAGAGCGATCTCCGCTGAACAAGTGGAATCCGTTCCATGGAGGAGCCCTTGTAAAAGGGGGCTATGTTTGTTAGGTAAGTCCATTTAAAGTTGCTAGTCCATCTAACACTACCCTCTTCCTAGATAGACAATGCTGCTGTCAAAAAGTGTCTTTATTGCTCTGCCAGTAGAGTGGAGAAAACATAAGAAAGGAAGTGTGTTATTGGACGTTCCCTTTAAATAAGACCGGTTCCCCCTGCATAACCCTCAAGAAGGTTCTATTGATTGGCACCTAATCTGGAACACCCAATCCTAATTTCCTGCATTGAAGTGGTGTTAAATGTAAAGGTCTACCTACTTTTTTCATATGACTGATTTGTATGTTCATTATTTTAAATCATGAAAATGAATACACCAAGTCAACTGTATGTGAGATTTGCCAAGTAGATCATATTTATCTGTGTGAACCATTTAAATCAATATTTAATGTTTGCCTGTTCAATATATAAATATTGTAAAGGTGACAGCAGTAAACCATTCAAGGGACACCCAGAACCATTTCAAGTGGTTCTAGGTTTCTCCTGCATTTTTATTCAGCAATGCGGCACACAAACACCGTTTCAATACAGAAAGGCTTTGTACAGCAAGTCCATAACATAAAACAAACTAAATATCTGCTCATCTGAGCCACTAACTAAACTCAGGCCAGTTCCTGACTAACAGGGTGGCCCCTAATGGGATTTATACTGTAATTTGGGTATTCGGATATATCCGAATCTCTGAATAATGAAAAATTCTTCCAAATATTTATTTGGACCGAAAGGAACCACCCATGTTTAATGGTTGCTGCCTGCCTTCTGGGATTCTGTGGATAATGACAAATTGGAAAGTAAGAATAAGGTTTACACTTACTGCAGTGATCGAATTATATAATACAACTAACAAGAATCACGGAGTTGCTTTTTGAAAAAGACTGTCAAGGAGGTTGGAATTCCACTTTAATGATGATCCAGAATAGTTTAGCGCAGGGATCTCCAAACTTTCTAAGCAAAGGGCCAATTTATTGTCCTTAAGACTTTTAGGGGGACGGACTCTGATAATTGGGGGTAGAAAAGGTCCAGGTGTCTGTGGAAAAAAAACAATGCCCCATCTTTGGCGTCAGTGGTAGGAATTGTGCCGTATCATTGGTGTCATTGGGAGGCATTTGGCCACATTATTGGTGTCATTGGGAGCAATTATGCTCCTTCATTGTGGTCAGCAGTGTTGCCAACCGCCAGTAAATTTACTGACAGTTTGTAAAAATCAGTGATTTTTACAACTGTCTATAAATATCAGGGTCTTATAATTTGTCATGCTTTGCTGACTTTTTAAGTGTAAACTGGGCAAACTACTTGATATGGGTATTGTTAGTGTTGCCATGTTGTGTTTAATTATCAGTTGTCTTAGTTTTTAATAGGAGTTCAGTTATTTTTCAGGTTGCCAGCAAAAAATGTGCTCCGCCAGTAAATTTTCCATGTTTTCCAGTAAAAAATGCTGGGGGAGGTTGGCAACACTGGTGGTCAGTGGGGGGCAATTATAGCCCACTGTTGGTATTAGTGGATTAAATAGGGCCTCAAAGTCCAGATAAAAGCAAGCAAAGGGCTGCATCTGGTCCCAGGGCTGCAGTTTGGAGATCACTGGTTTAGCCTTTAGTAAGTTAAAAGGTATGGTTGCTGTTTAGTAGATATACAGTGTATTTACATGTGCTCATATCATCGGCACATGCACAGTGAAGAAACAGCATATGTGCCATTTGTTCACTGAAATCATGCTGCGATGGGTGGCTCCCATGCACATGCGTAGGAGTGACGTCACGTGGCTCCGGCCAATCACAGAGCCAGAGTCCGCGGCCCCCGGAAGGAGGGGCAAAGATGGATGCGACCTGCACAGGGGACATTGCAGGCTTCCAATGCAGGTAAGTGACATATAATAGGCTAGTATGCAATACATACTAGCCTATTATGCTTTTACATTGCAGGGGAACATAGAGGAAGTAAAACCCATTTATAATAATTAAAATGCCATAAATCTATCCCCTATTTTGTAGATGTGATAACTTTTGCGCAACCCAATCAATATATGCTAATTGGGATTTTTATACCAAAAATATGTACAAGAATACATATTGGCCTAAATTGAGGAAGACATTTGTTTTTTTTACTTTTTTTGGGGGATATTTATTATAGCAAACAGTAAAAAATATTGTTTTTTTTTCAAAATTGTCACTTTTTTGTTGTTTATAGTGCAAAAAATAAAAACCACAGAGGTGATCAAATACCACCAAAATAAAGGTCTATTTGTGGGAAAAAAAGGACATAAATTTAGTTTGGGTACAATGTCGCGTGACCGCGCAATTGTCAGCTAAAGTAACGCAGTGCTGTATCATAAAAAATGGCTTGGTCAGGAACCAAATCCTTCCGGGGCTGAAGTGGTTAAATATTTTCTTACAAATAGAATAAATGAGTAAAGGGAAACCACTGCAGTACAAAGTATAAATAAATTTTAAAGTGGGATTTTAAAGGTGCCAAACAATCCACCAAATTAAAAGAGTGTGCCAAATTTTATTAAAAAAATGTGCATAATGATGCAAATTGTTTCAATAAAATTGTGTACATTCTTTATATTTCCTAAGCACAACTGAGTGTCCTTAGACCAATAGTAATTCGGGTCTATAGAAATTGTAAGATGGAATTCTGTCCAGCAAGGGTGAATGTTGTTCTGTGGTTGGGGATCATTATTTTATTCTCTTAATGGGAAAATAAATCACAGTGGTTGAAGAAGATCCCCACAACTAGAATAATTAAGGAGGCCTGTTGTTTGAGTGTTGATTAGTCTCTACGGTATTTTTTGCTTTCAATAAAAATATATATAAATCATCATAGCGAAAGAAGAAGATGGCTACATATGAAGTATGCCTACTTTTTATCTCTTGCTAATTTAGAAGCGTGTGATGAAATACTGGCAGTAACTTGCAAGAGGCTGGTCATTGGATATCTACAGGGGTCCTAAGAGGTAATCTATTGGAGGGTGTAAACGTTTTTGTGACATTCTGTTCTTATTTTGTGTAAATAAAAAATATGTAAAATACGCTAATATAATATACTCATTTTTTAAAGATCAAATTTAGTGACAAAATTTGACAAGTATCTATGGCAGGGTTTCTCAACCAGGTTTCAGTGGAACCCTAGGGTTCCTCCAGAGGTTGCTAGGGGTTCCTTGAGCAATGGTCAATTTCTACCTCTCAGATAAATTCCCAGTGACATCATTGATCTTTTTAGCGATCTGTAAGGGGGTAATTATTCCCAATGACCACAAGTGTAAGGAGCATTCTTCCCATTGACCATCACACTAATGTATCATGAGTTGTAGATTTCGAATTTTTAGCAGGGGTTCCCCGAGACCGGAGAACTATTTCAAGGGTTGTAGAAAAGGTTGAGAAAGGCTGCTCTATAGACTATCTATTATTCATGCATGTGCCATTTATTATGTGTATCTGCATTCCTAAGCAATCTTACTTAAGTTCACATAAGTAATATTTTTCACCCAAAACACACAGAATTCTATCAGTAGCTTTACATGTCTTCATGAATGAAATCCTGACAGGTCACAATATAAAGCAACTTTTTAAAAAGTTATGAGATTGCATTGACTTTTTCTAAGCTGATGATCAGTCTGCTGTAGGCAGGAGGAGGCTTTTCCCCAGTCTCCTCTTCAGTTCAGACTGCAACATTATAAATTTGCAGCCAGTCACAAAGCAAGAGGCTGCAGCAGAGCCTGATCTGTCAGAACTGCACAGGCATCAAGATTTAAATGATTGGGTAGTTTCTGGGCCAGCATCTCAATAACTGACATATATGCCTCGAATGAATAACAACAAAACTGCTTAAAGTGATACTAAACCCAGGACCCTGCGCTTTCGGAATTCGTTTTGTTTATTCATATTCAAATTGATTCTGATTTTACGAATTCAAATTCAAATATCTTTGAGTTCAAATAGTTTTCAAATTTGAATTCAAAAAGTTTTTGACTTCGAAAACTTTTCAATTTTTTTTTCCAATTTCCAAAAAGAATAAAATAGAAAAGAAGTGTTTTGCTGTGCTGTGCTGTGCAAAACACTGTGTGACATAAAATATTGCAACAACCACCATTTTATTCTCCAGAGTCTTTACTAAAAAAACAAATATATATATATATATATATATATATATATATATATATATATATATATATACATACATACAGTATCTCACAAAAGTGATTACACCCCTCAAATTTTTGTAAATATTTTATCACATCTTTTCACATGACAACACTGAAGAAATTTAATTGGTACAATGTAAAGTAGTGAGTGTACAGCTGGTATAACAGTGTTAAATTGCTGTCCCCTCAAAATAACTCAACACACAGCCATTAATGTCTAAACTGCTGGCAACAAAAGTGAGTACAACCCTAAGTGAAAATGTCCAAATTGGGCCCAATTACCCATTTTCCCTCCCAGTGTCATGTGACTTGTTAGTGTTACAAGGTCTCAGGTGTGAATAGGGAGCAGGTGTGTTAAATGTGGTGTTATCACTCTCACTCTCTCATACTGGTCACTGGAAGTTCAACATGGCATCTCATGGCAATGAACTCTCTGAGGATCTGAAAAAAAGAATTGTTACTCTGCATAAAGATGGCCTAGGCTATAAGAAGATTTCCAAGTCCCTAAAACTGAGCTGCAGCATTGGGGCTAAGACCATACAGTAGTTTAACACGACAGGTTCCACTCAGAACAGGCCTTGCCATGGTCGACCAAAAAAGTTGAGTGCACGTGCTCAGCATCATATCCAGAGGTTGTCTTTGGGAAATAGATGTATTAGTGCTGCCAGCATTGCTGCAGAGGTTGAAGGGGTGGGGGGTCGGCCTGTCAGTGCTCAGACCATACACAGCACACCGCATCAAATTGGTCTGCATGGCTGTCGTCCCAGAAGGAAGCCTCTTCTAAAGATGATGCACAAGAAATCCCATAAACAGTTTGCTGAAGACAAGCAGACTAAAGACATGGATTACTGGAACCATGTCCTGTGGTCTGATGAGATCAAGATGAACATATTTGGTTCAGATGGTGTCAAGCGTGTGTGGCGGCAACCAGGTGAGGAGTACAAAGACAAATGTGTCTTGCCTACAGTCAAACATGGTGGTGGGAGTGTCATGGTCTAGGGCTGCATGAGTGCTACTGGCACTGGGGAGCTACAGTTCATTGAGGGAGCCATGATCTCCTCCCTTTAAAGACTGAGCCGCAGAGCAGTATTCCAACTTAAGGACCCCAAACACACCTCCAAAAAGACCACTACCCTGCAAAAGAAGCTGAGGGTAAAGGTGATGGACTGGCCAAGCATGTCTCCAGACCTAAACATCTGTGGGGCATCCTTAAATGGAAGGTGAAGTGCAAGGTCTCTAACATCCACCAGCTCCGTGATGTCATCATGGAGGAGTGGAAGAGGACTCCAGTGGCAACCTGTGAAGCTCTGGTGAATTCCATGCCCAAGAGGGTTAAGGCAGTGCTGGAAAATAATGGTGGCCACAAAAAATATTGACACTTTGGGCCCAATTTGAACATTTTCACTTAGGGGTGTACTCACTTTTGTTGCCAGTGGTTTAGAAATTAATGGCTGCATGTTAAGTTATTTGGAGGGGACAGCAAATTTACACTGTTATACAAGCTGTACACTCACTACTTTACATTGTAGCAAAGTGTCATTTCTTCAGTGTTGTCACATGAAAAGATAGAATAAAATGTTTTAAAAAATGTGAGGGGTGTACTCACTTTTGTGAGATACTGTATATATATATATATATATATATATGCGATCCCCGGATTAGAAACAAGATAGGGACTGTAGGTTTGTTCTTAAGTTGAACTTGTTTGTAGGTCGGAACAGGTACATTTTTTAAGTGTAGCTTCATCCAAAAAAAATATTTTAAGGGCCAGTTCACGCCATAGAAACGCAGTCCGGATGCGTTCCGGATGCTTTTCTGCATGCGCAGTTTTGACGCGTTTCCGGTCCGTTCTGGTGCGTTTTTGATGCAGTCCAGTGCAGTTTTTTCCCCCTTTTTTTCTTAGGACATGTGCATTCCAGTGTGTTTTTGGTGCATGTAGGTGCATTCCAGTGCGTTTTTGGTGCATGTAGGTGCGTTCCGGTGCGTTTTTGATGCATTTTACCGCGTTCCAGTACAGTTCAGTGCATGAAAAATGCAGCATGTTCTACTTTTTTTTCTGGAGCTGGAACTGACTGGAACTGACTGCACTGGTGTGAACTATGCCATTGGAAACCATATAACCAACTTTCCATGCATTTTTGATGCAGAATAAAAACGTACTGGACTGCATGTGGTGTGAACTGGCCCTTAACCACTTGCCGACCGCCGATCGGCATCTGACGGCGGCAAAGTGGCTTGTTCCCGCAAATCGCCGTCATACGACGGCGGCTGCGGGAACGAGTTTAGTGAGCGCGCGCGTGCTGCCGGAGGCGCGCCCGAGCGCTCACTGTGTTCGGGGAGGGCCAGGGAGCGGTTGCGGCGGCTTCGATTGCCGCTGGCTACCCGCGATTGCCCCCCCGGAGCAAATGAGCGGAAGGTCCGTGTATGTAAACACGGACCTCCGCTCTGTGTGAGGGGGAAAGGCTGTGATCACAGCCTTCCTGTACGTGAAGGCTGTGACCACTTCCCTTCCCCAGCTAGGGCAGCCCCCATACAGTTAGAACACGCCCAGGGAACATAGTTAACCCTTAGAGTGCTCCCTGCAGGTTAACCCCTTCACTGCCAATGACATTTACACAGTAATCAGTGCATTTTTATAGCACTGATCGCTGCATAAATGCCAATGGTCCCAAAAAAGTGTCAAAA